>APFE031565702.1:382938-455220 GCA_000404065.3 Pinus taeda
CATATTGACAATAGTGCACAAACATGAATAAAACGAAACATCCTGTCACCATAAAATTAAAATTGATATTTGAAACAGTAGTATTAGAAATACCAATTTATTGCATCCATTTCTCTGTCCTTGATCTCCAACAACCCTTTAGATTGCTTGAACTTCTACCTTCAAAACTAGAGCCACAATAATGCAAGCTCTACCCCTCACACATAATTCAAGATACAAAAGGCAAATCCTCAATAATCCCCAGATCCGAGATTTTTCACTCCTCCCTCCTACAACTCTAAATTCCAATTACAATAGTGCTTTTAGAAGTCTAAAATTGCAGAGGAGAACAACCCTTTTTACATTCTGCAATCTGTTATTTATAATATTTGTGAAGGAATTTTGGAGAGGAGAGTTTGTTGAAGACAAATCTGCCAAATGTCATTTTACTTGCTCCTAATTCTGATCTTCAATTTCTGGAGCATCTCATTGATTGAGATTCTTTTTCCATATTTCTTCCACTGTTTTCCTGCAAAAGAAATCAAAATAAATTAAAATGCAATCAAAATATCATTTCTGGCAATTAAATCAAACCCAATCAAATTCTATTTAAATAAATAATTGAAAATAAAATATAAGCTCTGTATTAATGCTTGGAATGATTTGATTGGCAAAGGATATAATTGACCAATGGATCTGCAATTAGAAGAGGTTTTGGACAAATGAAATTAAAAAAAATAACTCAGAAAATTGATTTTGTTTTCAAAATTCGGAGCCTGATTTTCTGCCTTATTTTTGGCCCAATAAACGATTAAATCTGTTGGTGAAACCTCCTCCAAAATGTTCTCCTTGATTTTCTCTTTCCAATGAGCCGTCCTGGGCCTCATTTGGCCAAATATAACTCAATTTATGAGCCTCCAAAGTTGATGGATCAAATCTGATGTAAATCTGGAAATTCTGTTGCAGGGCTAAAAAAATCAAAATTCTCATTAAAAATTAAATCCTAGATTAGAATTCTAATTAATTCTAAATTAATTGTTAATTATAAACTAAACTAATTATTAATAACCTATTTATTAATCTAACTAACTGATATCTAATTAGCAATTTATAAACAAATCTATTTTGATTAAAAACTAATCAATATTAATCTAAATGATAATTAAATTTAAATTAATCAAATTAATTAAATACTACATATTAATTTAAATAATATAATATATATTACATATTATTTTAAATAATATAATACATTACATATTACATATTAATATAAACTAATTAATATTACAAATATAAACCAACCATATTACCATATCTAATATATATATAAAATACTAAAACTTACCATATTACCATACGTATGAGTCCATGGAACAAGTCGTTTGAACCAACATATAAAACTTGTTTTTATTCGTTTTCGCTTTTCGGCAATCGGGGAATGGAGGCGTTCATAAAAAAATTTGCCAGTGAACTCCCCGACGCGAATCACATCGGGGTTATGTGTAATTCGGAGCTTGTCAATATATGAAATTTGCATGCGTATTTTTTATTTTTATTTTATATTTTTCAAATATTAAATTTTAATTTAATTAGATTTAATATAATTAATTAATTAATTTAAGATTTAATATTAAAGATTAAATTTTTTTATTTTGGTTTATTTTATTTTAATGAATTTTAATTAAGTTGTGAAATTATCTAAACTACAGCCACTTAAAAAATAATTAAAAATAATAAAAATAAACTACAACCATTTCAATGTTTGGGTTTTTGAGTTTAGGATTTGATTTTGAAATTAGAGTGAATTTCTTAAAATCTCGATAATTAATAATTTGGCTGCATGACTAAAAATGAAAAATGTTAGTAAAAACTTACTAAGGGTTAATATTTAAAATGAATGCCTTATTGAACTAATTTATTTACAAAATGAAATATTGTACATTTTATACATTTTTAACCCAGACTAGATAAATGATGAGACTTCAAAGGAGTGCCATTTTGAAACCAGTTGACCAAATGAGGCGAAACAAGCGTCAATGGGAAGCTTGTAGAAAATTGATTCTAACAAAGCAATCAAAACAAGAATCCAAAGAAAACTAAAAATTAACAAAAACATAGGGCAATTAACTAAAATAAAAATCCAAAAAGGTGCTTAGCCAAAAATTTTATAGAAAAGGGTCCCCATTATTCGAAGTGGACGCATCAATAATGGGGGGTGTTTTGTTTTTACCACAACAAGTTCCTCCACTTGTGCTGCATATGGTATCAGAGAAAAGCGGGATCATTTCCGATTTCTTTGATGCAATTCCCTTCTCCTTGTTCCCCATTGTTTCCAATGAGGATCTCTACAGAGTTTTCCTGAAATGCAACAATACGGAAGTTATCGGATAAACACGGGTAAGGATGATAATGAGAATAAATGATACAGTTAATCCCAAAAAGGTGAAAATATAAGAGTTATTATTCCGAACACAAAAGAAAAGATATTGTATCATGTGGAGTTGTTCGTTAACGTAAATTCCATTAAACTCATTAAATAGCCAAGAAGGCTCCTTATCATTTCTCTTATTAATCATTAAATTACCGCATTGCAAATGGGAAGTAAAAACTTTTAAGGTGGTGGGTTCTAACTACGAGAATGCTTATTTTGTGATTACGATGCAATATCGCAAATCATATTATCACATATTTTATTGCGTGCTGTCTCAAAGTTTTTTAGAATTCTATAGGATGTGAGATAAGCAGGGTATCCTTTACCGTTTGGAGCATACCTTTTCTGAAAGAGTAATTAATTCATAAATTTCTTTTCACTACATGGTCATGGACTTAACCTACAATTTATATCATTTTGTTTTATCGGGTCTAGACATTATCACATTTCAGAGACTCGCACAGGTCATAAAATTGGACTTTTAAGTAAATTGAAGCGATGCAATGAGGTTGACTCATTCTATCTTAATATCACATCTTGCATGTTACAACATGCTTTGCAAGTTGCGTCTTTCGTGTACGCTGACATGCAATTGTGATAAGTGCTTTACTTATAGGAAATTCTTTAAATCTTAGATTTTGAATGAAAAATCTAATGAAGTCTAAGCCAAGTGGTGATTCATTTTACCGCAATTCATGGACTTTGTTTGTTAATTAAGCATTCAATGCGCTTGGTCTAGTGGTATGTGTAAAAATGCAAGAATTGCTAGTTTTTAGATGGTTTTCACTTGATATCTTGGTTCATTTCTAAAATTTCAAGGAAAGCACATAAGTGTTAAACCTTTCTTGGAGGGTGTTTAATAAAGGGTCCCCATTTATTAATTAACATCTTATCCATTAGACTAATAAGTGGGGGGGTTGTTGAGTAGCACAACAATTAGAGATTCAGTCGAAGGACATGAAATATAAGATAAATAACATTTCTCTGAATAAGAAAACAAAATCCACCTAATTATCATCCATTTTATTATCCTTTTCAAAATTAAAATTCCCTTGTCTACATCAGTCTTTACTTGGTATAAATATAAAGTAAGGGGCTCTCACAAATTAGCTTTTAGATGTACTCATTTGTCACAGGTAGAGCCTCTGCTACCAGCAGGTGTCCATAGCCTCGACAGGGTTACTTTTTAACCAACAATGATTCAGTATCATATCCAAATAATAGTGCAATTTTTAGAGATAAATTAAGATTCATATACCTGATTTTTTTCTTTTCTAAACAATTTATTTTTGCTGAAAATTTCATTTTTTCTACTTAAAGGTCAGTGTCTTGGTTTGGTGGCCAAATTTGACAATGCATTTCACTGGTTGTAGTTCAACTGAACAAGCTGGCTCGTGATGAGAACCCTTGTCTTTTGATTAAAATAATCTCGAGCCATTACCCTATTTTGATATACAATATTGGTAATGTCAGTTTATTATTTCCCAATGATCATGGTAAGTCGGCTCTTGATGATACCTCTTATCTTTTAAGTTTTAAGTATATTTTAGAATTACACTTTGAAAAGAGAAATTTAACAGATGGGGAGAATGATTGACTCCTTAAGAGTTTCTGGATGACAATTATAGAGCTAAGGATGATTTTCTGCAAAGACTCTTTGTTTCATTATAGATACATTTCCTGACCAATGGTAGAACAATGGTTTCTTTAAAAAGTTAGTTTTTCAAAGGATAAGTAATTTTGGTGGAAAGCAAGAAAATTTCAGAGTAATAGAACTTAGTAGATTGATAAAATCTATGATCTCTAAGAAGTTCTCTCGGTGTAGAGAAACAATGGGTGATACAGGGCTTGGTAAATGACTAAGCTCTCCTCTAGCCCCCTGTGGAAAGAAAAGAACAAGTGGGGGAATGTTGGGTTGTATTATATTCTTTCCACGAGTAGCCTACATAGTTAACCGAGGGGTTAGAAAGGGGGTAGAGACCCCCGTTTGTTGCACCAATTGCGCAGTGTGGGGGTGACAAGGGTGGCGGTAGCCCACCCTGTCTAGGGGGTTTGAGGTGGGTGGGTAGGCTCCCTATCCAGGGCCCGGGGCAGTGACTTGGGGAATTTTTTTTTGGACCCTTTATTAGGTTGGCCGAACCTACCTATGGTTTTTTGCATGGTTTTCACACATGGTTTTGGACGCGATCATTTTCGGTCCATGGTATTGGATGCTTCAGCATATATAAATATGTATTGTAACATTGAAAGGAACATAATGAATAGTCAAGATTTTAGTCCTAGTTTTGGGATCCAGGGGAAAATCTCTTTGTATATGTGTTTTATGTGTTACGCTCTCGCATTGTTTATTTTCTGTGTTTTAGAATTCCTATGCAAGTAATTTCTGGACACGGTTAAAACATACATTTGCTATCAGAGTTGTTTTGGCTTCAAGGGGGCACCTTTGTTGCTTAGGGGTTTTGCTTGGGCCTATGGCAGACCCCGTTCAGTGGGAGATCTATGGGATTGACTCTGGTGGTGCAAGAAAGATGGTGAGCAATGGAAAGATAAAGATCGATAAATTTAATTGTAAGAGTTTTGAGTTGTGGAAACACAAGATGGAGGATCTATTGGTGGATAAAGATCATTGGATTTTGGTAGATCTGGGTACTAAACCAATAGGAGTGTCTGAGGAAGAATGGAAGAAGTTGGATTGGAAGGCAAAGATCACAATACGATGGTGTGTCTCAGATTCAGTATTGTTGAATGTATCAGGGAAGGCTACGGTGAAGGCTTTGTGGGACAAGTTAGGGACTTTGTACCAATCTAAGTCTCTGATGAATAAACTGTTCCTATGGAAAACGTTGTATAACCTGAGCATGAAAGATGGAGACTCAGTGACAGAGCATCTGAATGCATTTTATACTGTGGTAAGTCAGTTATTGTCTGTTGATATTAAAATTTTAGATGAAGATAAGTGCATTAGTTTGTTGTGTTCTCTACTAGATTCATGGGATAGTCTGGTTATTACAATAGGTAGCAATGCAACCGCCTTGGAGTTTGATGAAATAGTCTCATCCTTGGTGACGGAGGAGATGAGATAGAAAAATATGGAGAGCTGTAATGGTGATGCCTTATTTGTACAAGGATGGTCCTAGAACAGAAACAAAAATAAGTCATCAAGTGGGAGATCTAAATCTCCAGGAGAACCTATAAATGTGGCGTGATGGAAATGCGAAAAGGAAGTGCACTACAAAAGGGAATGTAAATCTAAATCTCCTGACAAAGAAAAGAGATCTGATGATCCTCCTTCTGTAGAGGAAAAAACCACCTCAAATACACATGTAGATCATGAGGCATGGTTGATTGACTCAGGTGCATCTTTTCACTTCACTCCCCATAGAGAGTGGTTCTGTGAGTATGAGAAATACAATGGTTGTGATGTCTTCTTAGGGGATGATAGGAAGGCTAGAATCGTTGGTCATGGAAAAGTAAAGTTGAAATTGCAAGGCGGAAGGGTTTGATCACTTCCGGGTGTTCAGCATATTCCTGCATTGGTGAGAAATCTCATTTTTGTAAGCAAGCTGGATGATGCAGGTGTAAAAACAGTGTTCGAGAAGGATACCTGCAAGATGGTTTGGGGAGCAGTGGTATTGATGTGGGGAATTCGGATTGAAACTTTGTACAAATGCAAGGTAGCACTATTGTTGATGGGTGCAACAATTATGTGGTTCCTGAAAGTGGAGCAGAAAATCTAGTGGTCTTTGGAGAGAAGACCTTGCTATGGCATCAAAGGCTTGGAAATATTGGAGAGAAGGGCCTTTGAATACTTTATGGTAAAGGTATGGTAGAAGGTATGAGTAGTAGCTCTCTGGATTTTGATTTCTATGAAAATTGTGTATATGGGAAGAAGAATCGGGTGAGTTTCCCCTCTAGTGGTAAGAGGGTGAAACAAATATTATATCTTTTGCAGAATGATGTGTTTGGACCTATGAAGGTTTCATCACTGGGTAAGTCTGTGTACTATGTATCTTTTATAGATAACTTCTTAAGTAATACATGGATATATTTCCTTAAGAAGAAATCTGAAGTCTTTGATAGGTTTAAAGAATTTAAGGCTATAGTGGAAAAACAGACAATGAAGAATATAAAAGTGTTGAGGACAGATAACAATGGAGTGTTTTGCAGTAAGGAATTTTGAAGAATTCTGTAAGAAGTGTGGTATAGCACAATAGAAGACTACTCATACACACCTGAGCAAAATGGAGTTGTAGAAAGAATGATCAAGACATTGATGGAAAGTGCAAGAAGCATGCTCAGTGGTGCCAGGTTAGGATAGGAATTATGGGTAGAGCCAGTGGAGACATCATGTTACCTAGTCAACAAATCACCTTCATCAGCGTTGGAGGATAAGACTCCAAAAGAGGTATAGACTGGTAAGAAATCCTCTCTTTCACATTTGAGGGTATTTGGATGTGATACATATGTACATGTTCCAAAGGAGAAAAGAACCATGTTGGATAGTAAATATGAAAGGTGCATCTTTATTGGGTATAAGGATGGTTCAAGGGGTTATAAGCTTTGGAACCCAGTAACAAGGAAGCTTGTGTACAATTGAGATGTGGTCTTTAGAGAGGCGAAAGATGTTATTAAACATGAAGTCCAATGAAAGGAACCAGAGAAGATAGAGTTTGAGCTTAAGGAGGAAGAATCAGACTATACAGTAGAAGAGGAATCAGAATATGAAGAGCCACAAACTCCGAGTGTGAGAAGATCAGTTCGATAAAGAAGGCAACCAGAAAGATATAGTCCATCTGCTTTCTATTCAAGTTTTTGTTTATCTATTACTGATGATGATCCCCGAACTATGAAGGAAGCAGTTGATTCAGAGGATGGAAAACTCTAGAAAGATTCCATGGTTGATGAAATGGCATCTTTGCACAAAAATGAGGCATGGGATCTGGTGGAGTTGCCAACTGGAAGGAAACCCATTGGCAGCAAATGGGTGCTCAAAAAGAAGACAAATGCGGAATGAAAGGTGGAGAAATAAAAAGCTCGGTTGGTAGAAAAAGGTTATTCCTAGGTGCTAAGAATTGATTTTGGTGATATTTTTTCTCGTGTTGCCAAGGTAGCTTCTATTAGATTACTTTTATCTGTTGTTGCTACTTTTGATTTTGAGGTAGAATAGATGGATGTGAAGACAACATTTCGTCATAGGGATCTGGAAGAGGTGATCTACATGAAGCAACCTGAAGGCTTTGCGGCAAAGGGTAAGAAAGAACTGGTATGCAAGTTAAAGAAGTCTCTGTATGGTTTAAAATAGTCACGAAGGATGTGGTATCAGAAATTTTATACACTTATACATGGACTTGGATTCACCAGAAGCAAAGAAGATCACTGTGTGTATTTTAAATTAATTGGTGACCATGTTATTTATCTATTCTTGTATGTGGATGATATATTGCTGGCTGGAAATGACAAATAAATTATCCACGATTTGAAGACCAAATTGACCTCGAAATTCAACATGAAAGATCTTGGTGCTGCAAGCTATATTTTGGGCATGGAAATTAAAAGAGATCGAGCAAAGAGGAAGCTTTGGTTAAACCAGAGGAAGTATGTCAAGGAAATATTATAGAGGTTTAATATGCAGCATAGTAAACTGGTGAAGGTTCCTATTCCTATAGGTGTAAATTTATTTGTCGAAAGTGTCCCAAGACACAAGAAGAGGAAGAGGACATGTCCCATTTTCCATGTGCAAGTGCAGTTGGTAGTCTGATATATGAAATGGTCTATACTAGATGAGACAATACACATGCAATGGGAGTATTTTGTAGGTTTATGTCAAAACTAAGGAAGGAGTGCTGGACAACAGTGAAGTAGGTTTTCAGGTATTTGTGTGGCACTAGCGATTATGGTTTGTTCTACCAAGGAAGACCAGAATTGGACAAAGTGTTGGATATTCATGGATTTGTTGATGCATACTAGGCTGGAGATTTGGATCATAGAAGATCTACAAGTGGGTATGTGTTTAACCTATTTGGAGGTGCAATCGGTTGGATGAGTAAGAAACAATATGTAGTGGCACTATTAACTACAGAGGTAGAATATATGGTAGCCACTCATGCAAGCAAGGAAGCCATTTGGTTGCAGAGATTGTGTTCAAGTATAGGGTTAGTACAAGGAGCTATAAGGATAGATTGTAACAGCCAAAGTGCAATTTTCTTGGAAAAGAACCCTACTTATCATTCAAAGACAAAGCATATTGATAGTCAGTATCACTTTGTGATGGATATGATAGAAGACAAAAAGGTGTTGTTGGTAAAGGTGGACACTTTGAAGAATACTGTAGATGCATTGACAGACTCTGTGAGCACTGAAAATTTCTCTTGGCATAGAGAAACAATGGACATTACAGGGCTCGATAAATTAATAATCTCTCCTTTGGCCCCCTTTGGAAAGAGAACAAAAAGTGGGAGAATTTTTGGTTGTGTTATATTCTTTCCATGACTAGCCTATGTAGGCCAGTCGGGGAAACATTATAAAAAACCCAACAAAAAGTTGACTCTTGGTGAGACCTGTTATCTTTCAATTTTTAAGTATATTTTAGAATTACACTCTCAAAAGAGAAATTTACCAGATGGGGAGAATCATTGACTCCTGAGAGTTTCTCAATGACAATTATAAACCTAAGGATGATTTTCTATAGAGAGTTTTTGTTTTGTTATAGATACTTTTCTTGACCGATGGTAGAACAATGGTTTCTTTATAAAGTTGAGGTTTCGCAAAGGACAAGTAATTTTGGTGGAAAACAAGTAGATTTCAGAGTAATAGAACTTAGCTTATGTTTCAAATGTGAAAATTATCTTCTCAACAGTCTCTACTTATACAAGCAAAAATTCAAAATATAAAAGAGATTATTATTGTAAAGGCCAAAAGTAAATGTTATTTAACTTTTCTTTTCCTATAAAAATTAAAGGCAATAGTGTACAAGGGATAGAATAGGTTATCTTCTATGAAAATTATTTCTTCAAAATCCACCCATTTACAGGTAGAGAATCTCTCTTGCCTGATAAATCCTGTAGTAAAATGTTGGATGGGCTAATTTGCTTCGCAATCTGATATGGGCCAAGGCACATTCTTCGGAATTTGGTATACTTGCCTTTTTCCTCATGTTATTTATCCCAATTCAATACAAGGTCTTCGAGATGAGTTGGTTCAGGACTTACAGAATTTGCATCAAATGAAGATTTAACTAATTGTTGATGATGTGCATGTGTGATTTTGGCTGTCTCTTTCTTCTTTGAGCCTGAGGATTTTCGATTTCCTTAATTTCATAGAAGAGGAGGGAATTTTTTCAATAAATTGAACTAGGACTAGGGAGGGAATAGCTATATCTGTAGGGAGAACATCTTCTTTCCTATAGACCAAATTGAAAGGAGAAGTGCCTATTGAGGCCTTCTATGTTATTCAATCTTCCCATAGAGCAAATGTGAAAGATTTTTGCTAGTTTTCCTGACTTTTATCAATGGTTTGTTTGATGATTCTTATGAGGTTTTTTGTTATAGATTCATCTAAACCATTTCCCTGAGGATAATAGTTAGTATAATATTTAAGTTTAAGACCTCTTTTAAGAGAAAATTATGTCATAGGATTGCCTCTGAAATAAGGTGCATTGTAGAACACGAGGGAAGTTGGTAGGCCAAATTTGGTAATAATAAACTGATCAATAAATTCAATGATGTTTTCAGAATTGGCTACCTTAAGTGGAATCACTTCGACCCATTTTGTGAAGTAATCAGTTGTTGTAACGATATATTTATGCTGCTTTGAAGAGTGAGGAACTATCTCACCTACTATGTCTAGTCCCATTGTTCAAATGGTTGTTCAATGTTGATTGACTGCAATGATAATGCGGGTTTCCTCTATCTTCCAGTAGCTGTTTGAAAAATTTTACATGTCCTTACATATTCATTTGCATATTTGAATAAGGTTGGCTAATAATAGCTAGCATGCAGGATTTTATTTGTTGTTGTGTCTCCTCCAAAATGTCCACCAGCTGGTCCATCATGGAGTTCCTGCAGAACCTTTTCTGGCTCAGATTTTTCAAGGCATCTAAGAAAAACAAAATCATAATTTTTCCTAAACAACACATCATGGATGTTTTCATATTGCTTAGCTTTTATCCTCAAAGCCCTTTTTCTTTTGTAACTAAGTTTCTTAGGGGCATATCCATTTTTCAAGTAAAAGATGATATCAGCATATTTAGATTCAATATTGTTGAGGCTTACGTCAAATATTTGTATATCATCACCTGAATTTTGTAGTGATTGTAAATTGGATGCTCCTCCTAACAATTTTTGCTAGTTGGGTCTCGATGTTATATTCTTGCCATGGTGTTACCCAATTTTATCTTTTCTCGCTCACATCTCTTTCCATCAGAAGATTTCTTACAACTGGGAATTGGAGTATTACCTTGGTGTGAGTCTTGAGAAGGAAGGGTCTAAAATGATTTATTGGTTTGAAAATAGAAAAACAAATTGGAGGTAAAAAAAGAAATTGGTGCTTCGATTTTGTCATCATTGACCTATGTGAGTATAGCTGCATATGATGTCTCAAAAGCAAAGGTATATAAAATGAAAGGATTAGAAAAATGTAGAGTTTCTAAAAGGGAACATTTATGATTTCCTATTTAATCAGATTAAAAGGTTCATGCTCAGTATGTCCCCATTTAAAAACACAAATTTTCTTAATCATAGATTAGAGGGGTAAAATGATTTGTGAAAAGTCAGGGACAAATGTTTTGACAAAATTTATCTAACCTAGGAATGATTGCCTGAATTTTTTGTTATGAGGTAAAGGGATTTCAGAAATTTCTCTTATCCTATCAGGATCAATAAGAATTCCTTCTTTGGATATGATAAATCCAAGGAGCTTTCCTTCACTCAAAGCAAATAAATATTTCTTAGGATTGATAGAAATTCCATACCTTTGACAATTCTCAAAGATTCGTTTTAAATCATTTAAATGATCACTGTGCTTTCTCGAATACAAAATTATGTCATCTAAATAAATTACCACTTCTTTTTGCACCAAACCTTTGAAAGCTATGTCCATGGCTCTCTGAAATGTTGCATCAACATTGATTAACCCAAATGGAATATTTTGGTAGGCATAGGTGCCCCATTTGGTTTGAAATGTGGTCTTTAGCCTATCATCTAGATGTACTAGAATCTAATTATAACCTAAACATCCATCCAAAAAAGACATCAATTTTGAGACTGCAACAGATTGTAGTATCTATTCCATAGGAGGTAATAACAAGTTGTCCTTTTGAAAATCCTTGTTGAGATTGCGAAAGTCTATATTTATTTGAATATCACCATTCTTTTTCCTAACTTGGACAAGGTTAGAAACCCACCTTGAATGCCTTATTTTGGATTCAAGAAGCTTAATTAATTCTAATTTGATATGATTTTCTAAATTCAAATGAATATTTCTCAACTTCTATTGCACAGGTTTTTCATCAGATATCCTGGGAATGGTATGTTCAATGATGGAAGTATCATATGTCTTGAGATCTTCATAGTTCCAAGAAAAAACATTTTTGTATTTGTTTACTGAACAAAGGTTGATCTTTCATCTAGTGTAATACCAAGTCCTAGATTGATATTTTGAGGCCTAAGGTCAGTTCCAATATTAACTAATTCAAATCTCAAAGTTGAACATTGGAGTTTTGAGTTAGTGGGCTTCTTGAACCTATCTTTAAGATCATAGAATTCTTCCAGTTTAACGACAGATTTAGGCATGGAATTTGCAGTCATTTCTTGCTTAAGCTGTCAGTCATGTTGATCTTCATCTATTATCTAGTCGTTGTAAGAGCCTTTAGATGTTAGAAAAAGTATGAAATCTGGATCATTATTAAAGACTCACCAATTGGTGATATTGTCAGGAATATAAGGCCTAAAAATCAATTCAATAGAAAAGAGATCGGGGCTATAATTTCCTGGTGGAATGAGATTAGATGCGACATTAGCCAAAAGATCGACACTTGCATTTTGGAGTCTTGGGATAGGGTAAATGTTAAATGTTGTAAAATGAGAGGTGAGGTCTTCGACTAATGATTGATAGTGCTTCAAGTGTCTAGAGAGACATTGTATAGTATTCCTTACCTGCTTAATTAAAATTTTTGAATCTCCAAACACTTGAAGATATTTGATATCAAGGCCGATAGATTTATATAGCCCTTGAACTAATGCTTCATATTCAACAATGTTATTTGTCCATTCAAATTCAAGTCTGCATGCTAACATAGTTTTTTCCCCTTCTAGGCTAACTAATATGCATCCTGTTCCAGCTCCATTGTTAGATCTAGATCCATCAAAATATAAATTCCAAAATAAAATTTCACTACAAGTCTATCTAAAAAATTTATGCAATTGGAGGCATATGTTTGAGAATAATTTTCAACTTGTGATATAACAAAATTTTCCAAGAAGGGTGAAATATTTGCATTAAAATTGCCTAGAAATGATTCAACTGAATAATTTCCAATGATATTTTTGTTGTATGCAACGGGTTCATTTTCTCTCTCCAATTCTGTGAAGATATACTTTTGATGTTTCTCTCGGTCAACCCTTATTTGATTCGACTTACCGTTATAAGGAAGCCACATGTGGGACCATTTGATTTTGAAATAGCCATGAAGCTTTTATGACCAATCTCTGCTAAGGATTAAGCCCTAGAACTCTAAGATGTTATCCACAAGGATGTGTTGTGCTGCTAGAAAACCCCCCCATTTATTAGGCTAATCAATAATATGTTAATTAATAAATGGGGTACCTTCATAAAAGACCCTCGAAGAAAAGTTTAGCGCTTAGGCACTTTCATTTGAACTTTTAGAAATAAACTAATATATAAAGTGAAAACCCTCTAAAAATTAGCAATTCTCACCTTTTCACATACTGTACAACTAATGTACCAATTACCTGAACCACAAAAGTTCTACAACAAACAGTTCCTTGAGCAATTCACCAAGGAATATGAGGACCCGTCAAATGTCACGAAGACCTAGAAATCAAGTGAAGGTAAGCTTAAACGGGATAAAACTGGTATGTACTCAATGACATCCATTTCTCTCCGTCATAGTTTCGTATTAGCAATGATGTGTAGCTTATTCAGTAGTGCCAATAGCACCAAGTTTTCCATGGATTGGCTCTCGTTAATAGATGCATCAATGAATGCAAGAATAATGAATTGGGCTCAAATTTTATCAGATAATTTAGCATAGGCCATTATAGAATATAGACGGAAAAGAAGTTCCTCTTTAAGGGTTTATCCCCCTTTCTTCATGAGTAGTTTTGTTATGGGTGCAATCTGTTTTTGTTCTCAATTTCCCAATATGGGATGGAAGTGGACTATACAGAACCCACTTCCCATACATATATACCATAAGATTTTATGAGAATCTCAATTCCACCCCAATTTTTATAAGACTTATTAAGGGGTTATGATACCCATTCATAGATAAGTTTATGACAGAATTGCCCCTAGGTTTTCTAAATAGGTCGAAGTAGATATCTTGCCAGTAGCTAGATGGTTTGGGGAAGAAACATTCACCTACATCAGAGTTTTTGGGAGAATTGTTTCACCACATGTCCTCCCATATTACGTTCCTGACAAATTAATGGCAAGAGAAATAGCCTACCAGATAGCAGGGGAAGGTGGAATGAGCAGAGGATGAAAGAGAAAAAGAAGGCCATTTGGCCTACATTCACATTACAATGTGGTGCTTTTGCACTACACGATTATAAACATGCATTAAAAGAAGTAGAGATTATTAAGTCTTTGAAATTAGCTACAATTCCAGGAAGGTAGTATGACCCAAATGGCACTATTAAGGAATTTACTACTACAGTAAAAGTAAAACAGTAGACTCATGAAGAGGATGCCTTCAATGACCTATTCTTACATGCAAACACATTTTCACAAGTTTTGCATATGGCATCACTCCTTTTTGCCCCAGAAGATGTTAAGGCTTTCCATGTGTATAGGAAAAAGAGATTATTAAAGGTTCCATTGGATGTACTATAGATTGAACCAATAAGGGATCCAACTCTGAGTGTAACCTTGGAGGGTAGCTCGAAAGAAAACTCTGAAGACTAAAATCAAGAGAGATATACACATGAGTTAGAGCACTCAGAGCGATAGTCTCAAAATGGTGGAGGAAACACCAATAAGGAATCTAAAAAGGACACAACTCAAAGTACAGAGGAGATGGCTTAGCAGGCCAAATCAAAGAAACAAGAAGAAATTGCTTCTATGTCAACTTAGTCAGGTAAAGCTCCAGTCATTGACCTCGAACACGAATGGGAATAATTCAACAAAAAGATCCAGACATATACAAACCCTGAGAAAACATCTGAAATGAACACTCCGAAGGAAACCCAACATAAGTCGAACCTAGAAACAATAGAGGAAAAAGATATAGGCACTGAGGATGTTGAACTTATTACTGCTACTCCTAATTCAAAAATTATTTTAAGAATTGAGAAAATACCTCCTCTATATGTATTCTATATTCCTACCCACAAATCTATAGCCAAGAGACAAAGGAAGAAAAGGAAATTGGATATTGTAGATATTACAATTCTGGAAAATGAACCAATGGACATTACAAGGAAGGACTCGCCTATCGACCCATCTAAGAAACTAACAAAGTTGTCATAATTTGTGGGAGCCTATGTGACAGTAACTATTGACAAGGCGCCAGAGGTCTAAATTATGCTCAAGAAAAAGGAACACAAAATTCTGCTGCTAGAACAACAATTAGGCAAAGAAAAGTCTAATCAACAAGCATAATTACAACTAGCCCAGCTCCAAAAGGAATTTGAACAGATGTGAATACAACATAAAACGAGCTTAGTAAAAAAGTTTTTGTAGATACATGCCATGATAGATAAACTTAGAGATAATCTGTAAATCGACTAATTCATCAAGGAAGCACTCAACCTCAATTCCTTACTAATGCAACAAAAGGAAGTATTTTTCCAGAAAATCTCGCAGATAAATCCTTATTTAAAGACCAGTGACAAATTAACAGACCAAGTTGTTTATATGAGGTTTGAGTAGGACGAAATCCACAAAAGGTTTTCTCAGTTTATCACCTCGAAAGAATCAGAGGATGAGAGGAAGGCTCACTTGCCAAAGCTAGAAGAGTCTCATATATATTTTATGTTCAAAGATTGGGATTCTTGGTTGAAGTAGGTGGAAAGGGAAAGAATGATAGCAACAAACGCAGAAAACATCATAATAGAAGCCATTAACAAAAATATTCATGGCACCAATTTGGTTAAGGAATGTGTACAAGGTTTTCTTCCTAATGCCAAACAACTAGAGCAACAGTGGAAACATGAAACATAGGAAAAGTAAGAGGCAATCAAATAGTTAAATAGGCTAAATTGGGAGGCATACTAGCAATTTTTAGTGAAATGACACAGCCAATGGATGACTCTAAGGTGTTTAACAACTTCAACACAAAATATGGTTCTATCACTAATAGATGCCATATTTGGTGGGCAGTTAAAACCAAGGATTAGCCAACCGCCTCAGCTCAAGGCCATGATTGATATTTGCAACCTTAGAGATCATGTTCAAAAGAATTAGTCATTAATTTATTTTTCTTATAGTTTTATTGTTTGCATATTCTGAGGAAGGTTGTTTGAAACCTCCTCAACTATTTTTGTAATAATCTATTTTAAGACATATAGTTTAGTATTTAAACCTCTCTCATGCATTTAGAGAGGGGTCCATAATATTTTTATCAAAAAAACCTTTCAAAACATTGAACTTTTGTACTTTTGAGGAGGCTTTGATGAACTGAATGGAACATGATCTATTTTCTTTAAATATCTAGGATGCTCTACCGAAATTCACTTTTGTACTCTTAGAACGAGTTGGATTGATTGAAATTGGGTCAATATTGCTAAAGCACATGAGCATGGCTTATCATATCTGGTACTTTTATCTTATGATCATGTTTTATTTATGTATCAAGCAATACTTATTCTTTCAATATTTTTATGTATGAAAGTCCGAATTATAGTTATAGAATTATTTCACTTCTGTATGATGTTAGCTCTGATTCTGTTGTGAATACATGAACAATTTTATATGAGATATATTTTTCTCGGTTGTTTTGTCTAACTATTTATCCAAAATAATTATTGTTAAATGATTTAATTTCTTGTTGTAGTTGAATGACATTTATTACCAATTTCTCTAAGACATCATTGTCGATCACATATTATATTTGATTCCGAGTATACTTATAGTTAAATGATGTCAAATTAGGATATATGCATGTGTTTAGAAGTTAGATTAGATTACACTTAGCTTAATCATTTCCTTTTAAATCATATATCATCCCACCATCACTACCAAATCTTTTCTGGGAATATATGATGTAACAAGAAGTGATTAAGCTAAGTGTAATCTAACCTAACTTTGAAACACATGCATATACTCTAATTTAAAATCATTTAACTATAAGTATAGCTGGGAATCAAAGTTAATATGTGATCTACAATGATGTATTAGATCAATAGGTAATAAAGATCATTAAACTCCAACAATAAATTAAATCATTTAACAATAATCATTTTGGATAAATAGTTAGACAAAATGATTAAGAAAACTATATTGCATATAAAATTGTTCATGTATTCACGATGGAATTAGATGTAACATCATACCGAAGTGCAATACTTTCATATATAAAACAATTGAAAGAATAATTATTGCTTGATACATAAGTAAAACATGATCATAAGATAAAAGTACAATATATGATAAGTCCTACTCATGTGCTTCAGTAATATTGGCCCAATTTCAATCAATCCAACACATTCTAACAGTACAAAAGTTCATTTCAGTAGAGCATGCTAGATATTTAAATAACATAGATCATGTTCCATTCATTTCATCAAAACATCCTCAAAAGTACATAAGTGCAATGTTTCGAAAAGTGTTTTTGATAAAATTTCTGGATCCCTCTCTGAAATCCATGAGAGGGGTTTAAATACTAAACTATATGTCTTAAAATAGATTATTACAAAAATAGCTAATTAGGTTTCAAAGAACGTTCCTGTGAATATGCAAAAGTAAAACTAAAAGAAAAATAAATTAATGATTAATTACTTTGAAATTGATATGTATGGTCGTAAATATTATTCATGGACTTGATCTGAGGCAGTTGGCTGATCACAAATTTTAACTTCCCAACAAATATGGCATCTGTTAGTGTTGGCACCATATTTTGTGTTGAGGTTGTTAAACACCTCAAAGTCATCCACTAGTCGTGTCGTTTAACTAAAAACTACCAGTATGCCTCCTAATTCAGTATACTTAACTATTTGATTGCGTCCTCCTTTTCCTGCACTACTTGTTTCGACTACTGCTCTAGTTGTTTGGCATTAGGAAGAAATCTTGGTACACATTCCTTGACCAGATTGGTGCCATCAAGATTTTCATTAATGGCTTCTATTATGTTGTTTGCTTCGGCGACTTCTATCGTTGTTTTCCTTTCTTCCTGTTTCAACCAAGAATCCCAATCGGTGAACAAAATATCTTTATGAGACTCTTCTAGGTTTGGTAGGTCAGCCTTCTCCCCATCCTCTGATTCTTGCCAGGTGATAAATTCATAAACCCTTTTGTTGATTTCATCATACTGATTCCTCATATCATCAACTTGGTTTGTTAATTTATCATTGGTCTCACAATAAGTATTTATCTCCAAGATTTTCTCCCAAAATACTTCCTTTTCCTACATTAGTAAGGAATTGAGTCTAAGCGTTTCCTTGATGAATTCGTCGATTTGTGGATTGTCTCTAAGTTTATGTATCGTGGCCTATATATACAAATAATTTTTTGTTAATATGGTGTGATGTTGTGTTCCCATTTGTTCAAATTCCTTTTGGAGTTGGGCTACTTGTAATTTCTCTTGTTGATTAGAGTTTTCTTGGGCTGATTATTGTTCTAGTAGCAAAATTCTATGTTCCTTTTCCTTGAGCAACATTTGTACCTCTGTCGCCTTGTTAATAGTTTTTGTGGCATAGGATCCCATGAATTGCAACGGCTTTTTGAGATTCCCAAATGGGTCGATAGGCGAGTCCTTCCATACAATGTCCATTGGTTCATTTTCCAGAGTCGTAATAGCTACACCATTCAGTTTTATTCTCTTCCTTTTTTGCTTGACTACAAATTTGCGGGTAAGACTATAGAATACATATAGAGGAGGTATTTCCTCAACTCTTAAAACAATTTCTGAAGTAGGAGTAGCAAGAATAACTTCAACATCCTGAGTGCCTATATCTCTTTCCTCTATTATTTTTGGATTCGACTTTGGTGGGTTTCCTTGGGAGTTTGCATTCTAGATGTTTGCTTAGGGTTTGTATCTATGTGGATATTTTTGTTGAACTATTTCCATTATTATTAGAGGTCAATGATTGGAGCTTTACCTGACTGAGTTGAAATAGAAGCAATTTATGCTTGTTTCTTTACTTTGGCTTGCTCATTCGTCTCCTCTGTACTTTGAGTTATGCCTTTTTCAGATTCTTTATTGGTGTTTCCTTCCCATTTTGAGACTACTGCTCTTAGTGCTCTGACTCATATGTAGATCTCCCTTGAGTTTCTTCTTCAGAGTTTTGTTTAGAGTTTCCCTCCAAGCTTACACTGGGAGTTGGTTTCCTTATTTGTTCAATCTATAGTAGGTCCAATGGGACCTTTAATAATCTCTTTTTCATGTACACATGGAAATCCTTAGCATCTTCCGGGGTCAAAAGTAGTGATGGCATATGAAAAACTTGTGAAAATGTTTCTTCCTGTAGGAAGAGGTCATTGAAGGTGTCCTCTTCATGAGTGAACTATTTTACTTTTATTGTAGTAGTAAATTCCTTAACAGTGCCATTTAGGTCGTACTGCCTTCCCAGAATTGTACTTAATTTTAGAGATTTAATAATATCTGCTTCTTTTAAAGCATGTCCATAATCGTGTAGTGCAAAAGCACCACATTGTAATGGGAATGTAGGCCAAATGGCCTTCTTTTTCTCTTTCAATCCTCTTCTCATTCCACCTTCCCTTGATGTCTAGTAGGCTATTTCTCTCGCCATTAGCTTGTCGGGGACATAATATGGGAGGACATGTGGTGAAGTAATGCTCCCAAAAACTCTAATGTAGGTGAATGTTTCTTCCCCAAACCATCTGGCTATTGGAATAATATCTACTTTTTCCTCTTTAGAAAACCTAGGGGCGGTTCTATCATAGACTTCTCTATGAATGGGTAGCATAACCCCTTGACAGATCTTATAAAAATGGGGTTCAAATTGAGATTCCCACAAAATATTATGGTATATATGGATAGGAAGTGGAATTTATACAAACCACTTCCATGCCATATTCGGAAATTGAGCACAAAATCATATTGCATCCATAACAAAAGCACTCATGAAAAAAGGGGGATAAACCCTTAAAGAGGAACCTCTTTTCCTTCTATATTTTATAATGGCATTTGCCAAATTATGTAATAAAATTTGAGCCTAATTCATTATTGTTGCAATCACTGCTACATCTATTAACGAGAGCCAATCCATGGAAAACTTGGCGCTATCAGTTTTACCGAATGACCTACAAATAATTGTTGTTGCGAAACTATGAGGGGGAGAAATGGACGTTGTTGAGTACATACGAGTTTCATCTTGTTTGAGCTTGCCTTCGATTGATTTCCAAGTTTGTGTGATGTCTGATAGGTCCTCATTTTCCTTGGCAAATTGCTCAATGAACTATTTTCTGTAGAAATTTTTCGACTCAGGTAACTGGTACACTAGTCATAGGTTATCTACTAGGAAATACCCCATGACCTCTGAACCGTGATTCTCGAAGGTTTTGTCTGTGATTTCTACCTCGTCAATTACCCATTTGACCATGTCAATGTATGGGATTATTTTTGGTCTTGCAGTCATGTGGTGTAGGAAAGAACATGTTGTTTTGAAATTGGAGGCATAATATGACTCCTGAGCATCTTTTGTTGCCGTTGTTACCAATGTCCCGGGCTTCTCCTATTCTAGCAATTTTTACATGACCTCACATGTCGTAGTTCCTCCATCTGTGTTGCATGTGGTATTAGAGAAAAGCGAGACCATTTCTGATTTCTCAGATGCAGTTCCCTTCCCCTTCTTCCACATTGTTGCCAACGATGTCCTCCGTGGAGTTTTCCTAAAATGGAGCAAAACAAAAGATATCGTGTTAGGGCCTAAATCTACCTTAGGCTGAGAAAGGCAAGTCTATGGTAACATCAAACCATGCTTAACCTGGTAGCTAGCCCTATCAGGTCAGCAGAGGGCTCTCTCCTTGTCAATCTCAGGAAAATATGATCAATAAAGCTTGAGATGACTGATGTAAAGAATAATTTTAGGCTAGCTATATGCTTAGAGAAGTTTGATTGAATTTAATGCTGGTTTACTACCTCAAATGTGAAAGGTAGATTTGGGTCTGAGGAATGGAAACAATCTTGCAAAGATTTCTGTGGGGCGAGGTAGGCAAATGGTTTAGTACTTTGAAATAGAGTGAGATGGAGAGTCTTAAGACTAGTGAGGAGTTGGAGAGGGCATGAGAGTCTTAGGGATCCTCTTCAAGAAGTAGAAAACATAAATAACTAAACAAACCCTAGGTAGAGCACTGTAATTTCAATGATTTCTACATTTATACCTGATTCATTTAGTTCAGTTGAAAGAGAGAGATAATGCAATACATAAAAACATGTAAAACATGAATTACAGAATAAGAAAAAATATCAAATTAACTTTCCACAAGAATCCCACAAAATTCTGCAAACCCTGGTCTATTCCTTTGCCAAACTACAGAGATGAATGTACAATGCTGCTCAAGGATTTCACAAAAGTCCAACCCTAACAAATGACAGAAAAAGTACTAGATATAGGCAATAAACAAATGATGCTAGGCTTTAGGGGTCGAATTCATGAGTTTAGGAGTTTTTTCAATAAGATCTAAACTAGGAAATGAAAAGTAGGTAGTGGAACAACTTGCCTCTAAAAACTAGGAAACTGATTCATTCAGTTTGAAAACTACCTTTTCATGATGTATCTACCTCTATGAGTGAATTTTCAACATTTTTACATCAAATTCCATCACGTTTCATCAAATAACATCTTGAGTTTGACCATGAGAGAGAAAAAGGTCAAACTGAGAAAAACTGGGTGAAAAACAGAGTTTTTTTGGCAAAAGTGGCAATTTTCCATCCTGTGCGTCGTGCCAATATCCTTGTTCATCATTCCTTTTTGCATCTAATTTCGGAGGCCTTCCCATGCAAAACATTTGCTCCAGGTGGGCTTGTTGTAAATTTCTATCTATATTCTTTCCAGAACAAGTGGAATTTCTAAATTTGGTATCCATTTGCCCCTCCAAAGGTGAGTTCTCCCAAAACTGCTTCCTGTGTGGCCAAAAAGGGGCAGAAAGGGCATTTTTGAGGTGTTTTTGACCCTTTTAGAAGCTCACAATTTGAAAAATTCTGGGCCATTTGTGTGAATTCTATTTCGCATGAGGAATCCAAAATTACCGAGTTTTCCTCCAAAGGAGGTCCCTAGCAAAAGCACATGCTAGGTGGCGGCACACTAGGCAGAAAAATCTTTGTTTTGCTCCAAAAATTCAAAATTGAAAAAGGTATCCCAAATTTCTTGAAATTTGGGCTACATGAAATGCATCAAGTACAATGTTGGGCTAAAGAAGCCTTATCCAAAATCTTGAGCTTGTCTTGCTCTTCCCTCTTCCTCAAATCTTTCCTCAACTTGGCCTTCAAAGTCTTAATTCTTGCTTTACAACTTTTGTTTCTTGCCAAATAGTGATAGGCCCTATGCCTCAACATAGTTTTTTCTTTATTGGCCTTCTCTAGAAAATTTTCCAAATGCATGTTTGCCCTTTCAAGCCAAGATTCATGATCAGCTTCAATTTCTTGTTCTAGAGGTGTCAACTTGACTTTCCTCCTCTTGGCTGCTTGTTGGCTTTCTCTTATGTTTTGGAGCTCCATGATAGTTTGATGATCTTCCAACTGCTTATTCCTTTGCTCAAGATAATTTATTACCCACTTGGCTCTTTCTAGGTTGAGAGACAAGTCATGAATGTCATGTTTCTGTTCTTGGATGATCTCCTTGAGCTTTGAGCTTTGGGAACCCAGATCAATGTCATCATCTTGAATGAGAATGAAATCTCTCGCTTGACCTTCTGAAGGCCCATCATCTTGCAATGTCTGCTTACCCTTTTCTTGTACGTACTCTTTTGTTGAAGGGAACAAGACCACTTCCACCCTAGGTGGAGATAGTACTCATTTTGTTGTTGCAAACAATCTTCTTATGCCCTTTTGGTAAGTATAAACATTGGCACACTGGTGGTTCGAGTCTCATGCACCTCTTGTTGATGTGAAGGCTCTCTTGCTTCATGAAAAATTGATGGGGATGCTTGAGAGCTTGTGAATATCTCATGTGAAATGAGATGCTCCTATTATAGAAATTTTTGGGCACTTCAACCCCAATCATAAATGTCCATAAACTGAGGGCTCCTATGTCCCTAAAAGTGCTACTTCACTGCCTAAAGGAACTAGGTCAGCTGATCACATCATCTCCCGGAAGTTCTCCACTAAAAACTACTCATAAATGGTCAAAACTAGACCATACTAAAAGCTCAGTGTAGAGGATGTGATGCATATCACCTTCCTAGTGTACAAGGTGTGTTGCATATTGAATTGCTCCTCTGTAGGGTGTGGTGGTCGGGAATGGACAAATGGCAGGGACAAAAATGCGAGGTGGAAGATCATGGAATCTTTCAGAAGCTTCCCCTCTGACACTTGCCTCTCTATTTTCAAGTAGGGATGAGTAAGAGATCATCATTCTCCCAGTGGAAGCAAGAATTATCAGAGAGAGGACACTAATCAAGATCCCAGAAGATGAATCACCTCTTTGTAATCATCTATATATGGATCCCTCATCACAAAGATGCAGAGGCTGGAATTTTGTATCTTATAGAGAAGTGTTGCTGGTTTTCTAGTGTACATTCTAGTGTTGGGTGACCTAAGCTTTGCTTGAGGTGAAGAAGGGCTTCCTAGCTGGAGGATGATGCTGGGTCAGAACATATGGTTGTAATTCTCTTGCTACTTTTCATCTTAATAATGCTATTCTTGTTTTCTTCCATATTCTTGTGTACTTGTTTATATATGAATTTATATGGTTAACACACATTTGGTCCTGTGTTATTTATGAATATAGATCTTTCTTTCTTCGATAGTAGTATGTTGTTGTGATTCCACAGGTTCTCTTTGAAGCTGGGCAGACGAAGAAGAAGTGGCGAAGCTCTATTAAGAAGGAGAGGAAATCAAGCGCAAGCCTAAGGTTGATCTTCTCGGTTCTCCTCTTAACTATTTTCATAAAAGTAAATTAAAGTATACATTACTTGTTTGTTTCTAAGATAGCCACCCATCTTAGCGGGAATAGTAGCATTCGAGTGGACACTATTCCCGGTAACAAAATGGTGACTCCACTGGGGAGCGACTAGATTGTTTGTTAGCCTATCTATCCTTGTTTCTTTTATAACTTACAGATAGAGCCTGAAGTCAAGCCATCTACCCTTCGAACTGCATTTGTTATACAAATGCAAAGTAGATCAATTTTGCTTTAGTCTATCTTTGGGTTTTGTTTATGAATTAAACAATAGATCTGCAAGCAATCTAATTGCCCTAAGTGGTGGCTCTAGTAACCTCTTAGATCACCCCTGTGTTTTACATATAGTGAACATTACTTACTCGGCCTAAATACCCAAACAGAATTGCAAACTATGAGTGAAAGCTTGTTTAAAGTCTCGCACTAGTACCACCACACCCTGCCTTCAAGGCAGTCTGTATACATCGCACTTCCCGAGTGCAGTAGGTGCACTGCATACTGGTTTCACTGTGTAACAGGTGCGATGGTCAGGGATGGTTAACTTCACCCTTAGACTGTGGTTTTTTCTCATTGTTTTCAATCCTATTCAGGAGTTTTGCTATCTGTAGTGAGTGTATTTCTGTGAAAACCCCCTTCTCTTGCATTATTCCATGTCCTTAGTGAAAAGAACTGTAAGTGTTTTTTTATGTATTGTGCATCATTTTCAGTCCTCTTTTGCAAAAAGTAGCATATTCGAACTGTCGTCTCTTGATCTGAAAGTGTCGTATCTATCGTTTTCAATTTTAGAAAACACTCCCATTGTTCCTGATAGTCGATTATACAATTACTATTGCATAGGATTTGAATTAGTAGTTTTAAAGTGTCAAAAAGCAATTTTCATTTCAAAATCGCAAAGTGTCTCTCTTGCTTTCACTTCATTTTGAAAAAGAATTTTGTTCAGTATTGTCGCTTTAAAAGTAATTCAGATTTGCACATAGCTTTCTTATCACCATTTATATATTACGAAGGCTGGAAACAAATACATGCATGTGCATTTTCATTTCGATAGCTTGGTTTGATTTAGGACTGTGCATTTAGCGTGTGCTCTGTGCTTTGTGAAGAAAATATTCTTGACTTTCTTTCCTTAGTAGCTAGGATTTTCATTGCCGAAAGAAGATTAAACATTTGTTTATCATCTTAGACTACATTTTAGGAATTATATACACATCACCCGGTGGACCTGAAAGGAAAATTGTTAAGCAAGATCAACTTAAAATAAATTTAATGAATCTAACAACGCTTTGGAACTTAACACACAACATCTAGAGATCTAGGCTAGAGACGTATTCCAGCGTCGTAAAACATGGTAACTGTTGTTTTTTAGTGTTGGTTGGGTGATTCCTCCACTTTGAGACGGTAAGTGCCAGTACGGACTTGTGCTCCCACGTACCATCGAGTATATATTGGGAGACCGCAATCGGCTGCATCCTTTATCCTTAGGAAGCCGTGTCTACCGCCCTATCGATCGCAATGCACTGAACACAGCATTCGGGAAGATTGACTGCCGTACCGTAAAAAGTATTCTGCAGTTTTGCGATTCGTTTGGTAATCCTCTCTGCCTAGATCTCTAGAGAAGTCTATTTTTCTCCTTTTCAAACTCCTTAAAGGAAAAGGTCCTCTGAGCACTTGTCACTTCAGGCTCAATAAAAATCGAAGGCGACTAGAGTCATCTTTTACCTTTTCTCGACTCTTTAAAATTGAAAAAACAAGTTGTGTCAAAGCATCTAAAATTCATTTAATTCGAAAAACATTTTACCCTTTTTATTTTGAGTTGATCAAGTAAGTCGCAATCCTGGAAGAAAGTCATTCAAAACCCCATCATTTGCGGAGAATTACGAGTCAACCATCATTGACTCCAGAAGCAAAACCATTCCGGACGAAGCAAACTCGTTTAACTGGATCAAAGTCCCCTAGGTTGGTTGGAGCAAGAACTCCAACATCCTCAGAGACTCCGGTTACTCTGAACATTTCTGGTATCCCTGCCTCTACAAAAGAAATTCTGCAATAGTAAAAGGACATTACAACTGATCCTAGTGTGACCGCTAACACTTCTATTCCTGAACCAGCTCTGTCTATAGCTGATTCAGAAGGTGTTACTCCCTAACCATCTACTGCTGTAGAACTTACATCTTCTTCGGCACCAGAAATATTTTACGGACCTGACAGTCTACCTCTTCCTCCTGGATTGATTGCCATAGAAGAGATTGTAGAAGATCCTCCATCTAGCACTCCAACACAACTTGGAGCCAGGATCACCCTGTATCCTTCTTCATCAGAAAATATTCACCCACCCTCGGAAGCTCCTGAAGAATCACTGGGGAATCTTTTGGATAGGCTTAATATGTCTGAACAACCGTCAACATCAAGGACTATGTCACCTGACACAGCAACAACAGAATCTCCTTTTGCTACTCTGACAATGTTCGCCGGCGTGCCATCTATCCCAACCAGCTTTTAATCACTCGATGGAGTCCATCTAGGGGCTATTTCGACAGTATGGACTGTTCCAGTTTGTTCGTCCGGAATTATATCTGGAATCTCTTACATTGACTCTCAACAAATTGATCTGTCACAAGGTCAATTTGGGAAAACTAGTCCCCAGAGGCAAATCATTCCTTTGAGTACTAGATTACCGTCGTATTGAGGGTCGTATACCCTTTGATTGTCTTCCTCAGAAGGACAACCATGCGTGAGTTCACAACAAAATTTGGGTTATGCTGGAATCACAACTAGTGGTTGGGTGCCAATCCTATCTCAACAACTAAGAGTTGTATGCTCAATACAAAAAACTTTACCTATGACAAACATCCCTACTAAACTGGCTATTGTGGTAGTATCGCAAGTACAAGCGTCACCAGTTGTATGCTAACCTCAAGTTTCGCAAGTTGCAATACAACAATCTCTTGTACCTCCGACACAACCACAATCACCAACTAGTGGAATGGCACAGGTTCAAATGGGGAACACCAATCCCCATCTTGGTCAAACATTCCGTACTGGACAATAGTCCATAGCCTCACAAGCATGGCTGGTGCAATACCAACAACCGCAATGCTAGGAGGATTACCAAGGATATGAGCAACAAGTCTTTGCAAGTAATGGGCAGTCGTATCAACCATATCATAATGGTTGTGCCCATCAACCTTACCAAAGTTACCAACATCAAATGCATTATGCTGGTATGCAAAGACCGATTCCTCAAACAATTTTGTCTTATCCTGGGTATGCTCAACCGAGCCTGAATCAATAGTTGCCTTTCATGGCAACTTTAGAGTTACTCGATCTGAGTTGACTAACAAACAATCCAATTGCCTACGCCCCTTGGTAGCTGGCGATTCCGCATAAACTTCTGTTGGATATTCCTTAATTTAATGGAAATCCGGGCAAAGACCCATCAAATCATGTGATGACCTTTCATCTATGGTGTTCATCAAACACTCTCAATGATGATTCAATTCAACTTCGCCTCTTTCAGCACACGCTAACTGGTCCAGCAGCAAAGTGGTATATCGAGTTTCCTAGAGCTTCGTTTGATAACTTTAGTACCCTAGCCACGACCTTTTTAAGCCATTTTTAGTTACCTATAAGGTACGAAACAGGAACTGAACTACTTACCAATTTCAAACAAATGACAACCACTCACATATCCGATCATATTCATGAGTGGCGACGTTGTCGTAGAATGGTAAAAACATATGTTCTTGATCAGCTATTGGCCGAATGGTTTATTAAGTCATTGTTACCCGCTATTATAGAAGATGTGGCAAAGGGAGAAGTCATCACTGAAGAGCAAGTTATTTCTCGTGCATAATATCTAGACTTGATCTATACTCAGTCTGGCATGCTCTATGATAAAATCCCTGACGCTCCTAGACTAGAATTTTTCGTTCCTCCGCCTCCTAAATTAAACAAAGACTATCATGCTAGCGATGGTGTGATAGGTGCAACAAGCACTAAAACCGTGAAGGCTACATCGAAAAAGGCCCACAAAGGTTCGAGTCAAAATGCGAATGAGGAACTTCTAGCCTCAGAAGTAAATGCCATGTCGATAGACAAAGGCAAAGAACCCAAGCAACCAGGAGGCAAGAAGAAAAAACAAGGGAAGAAGAAAACCAGGGGGACTCATCTCCTAGAAAATCTTCTGCAAACCCTTTTGGGAATGGGAAACCAAAAACTCCATGTCATATATGTGACGAGGATCACTGGACCAGAGACTGTCCATATAAATAAGAACTTAGAAAATATTTCAAAAGTTTGAAAACCTCGGCTGTATTGACAGATCCATTTCCAAACCCAGGAACAAATCTGGTTGCTAGCGAAAATGCTTCCCCATTCCAAGTGCTAATGTTTTCAGTTTCAAAGCAACTGAATGATGCTCTGATCATGATAAGGAGTAAAGGTTACGGGAATCCATAGATGTTGAACAATAAGGATAATGATCAACCTAGTAGTTCAGCAACAACTTCAACAGAAGTCGTGCCACCCATCATTCCTGAATTAACAATAAAACCGCCAAAGGGAGTAGTACACAAATTGACGTTTAATCCTCGTGCCCGAGTAGCACAACACTATAATATAGTGGAGGATTTAGCTCAATCGCCATCCATGATGTCGACTCTTGAGGTACTGCAAAATTGCCCCTCCCAAAAGCAAGCTTTATTATCAGCGATAGGTGCGATTGACCCAACGAATTCCAATCTTGTATCCTTTAATCACAAAGGATATGACCCTCAGTTACCAGCTCAACTAGCTTTCCTAATTCAAGTGAAAGCCCTCAACAAAATTGTTCATAAAACAATTATTGATGAGGGGGCATCCACATCTATCATGTCGATGAGTTGCTAGAAAACTCTAGGGTCTCCGTCCTTGTCGCAATCATCAATAACATTGAAATCATTTAATGGACGAACATACAACCCGTATGGAATACTAAGTAACTTGCAAGTCAAACTTGGGGGCAAAAAAGTAGAAATCTATGTTGAAGTCATCGACGAAAATCTCAATTATAACATCCTACTGGGAAGACCCTGGATATATGCCATGGTAGCCGTTGTGTCGACCTACTTTAGGAAAATTGCATTTCCTTCCCAAGGAGGAATGACAATCATTGACCAACAAACTATTCACCCCAACAGTTCACAAGTTACGGGAAGAATTCCGATGATCCATGGAAGCCCTCGCATGCTTCATAATATCAGAGTAGGCCTACTAAAAGACCCTACATTAATGGGTACTTTTACCCTACCACCTCCTATGAATTTGGCGGAAGTGGCTAATGTAGGAATCTGCAATATGATATCTTCCATTCAAAAGATATCAGAAAACGATATTAAAATGGATCATTCGCAAGTTTTGCCTCCAACCACACTGGAAATATTATAGCAATCAATGTTTTTATCATGGGAGGCAAACCCGCATCAACGCTCATCAAGTGTTTGAATAGATAGGTCTAAGGAATATGGCACCCCTTCAGATCCTTGGTCGCAAGTACACTCTACAGACGAAGGAATCATTCAATCGATGATGATTAATGGGGCACTATGGGAATATTACCACCATCATTCCCATCTTCTGAACTAGAAAGAAGATAATTCCGGCAACCTACACCATCCTTCGGTATTTGACTTTCTGACAAATATTGTAAATACGGTGGATTCTAAGAGAAACCTATCCAATATTGAAGAGACTACTGCCATAAATATCTCAACCAAAACAGATGTTGTAGAGAATGTTCATGTTGGCAAATCTTGTTCTTCTTCAGAACTGGAAATATATAGAACTCTCTTTCGCAAGTTTAGAGATGTCTTTGCTTGGTCATATGATGAAATGCTAGGTATCGAATCGAGCATAGTTGAACACAAAATTAAGATGTATCTAGATGTAAAACTAGTACGGCAATGGCTAAGGCAGGTGCACCCCAAGAAAGTCGTTGCCATCAAGGCGGAAGTTGAAAAACTCCTCCATGCTGGTTTCATTTACCCCGTTCCTCTAACCGATTGGGTATCGAATATTGTTCCTATGATGAAAAAACAAGGAACTATTAGAGTGTGCATCGATTACAGGAATGTAAATCAAGTTTGTCCAAAAGACAACTACCCTACACCTTTTATCGACCAGATAATTGATGAATGCACCGGATGCGAAATCTTTTCATTTATGGATGGATTTTCTGGGTATAATCAAATAAATATCCACCCAGAGGACAAGTCAAAGACTGCATTCATTTGTCCGTGGGGCATATTCGCATATCGCAAGCTACCCTTTGGTTTGAAGAACACAGGGGCAACTTTTCAGAGAGCAATGAATTATGCTTTCCATGACATCAAAAACATCGTTCAACCTTATCTTGATGATCTCCCAGCTCATTGGTGAAAGCAGACCGATCATCCACACCATTTGAGAGTTATATTTCTACATTGCTGACACTACAAAATACGACTCAATCCGCACAAATGTGTGTTTTGTGTAAGTTCTGGTTGTTTACTTGGCTTCATAGTCTCAAAGGATGGGATTCATCTCGACGCTTGCAAGGTTCATGCAATCATCGATTTCCCTCCACCTTCAAACTTGCTTCAGATTCAAAAACTCCAAGGGAAAGCAAATTTCCTTAGGAAGTTCATTCCAAATTACGCCGAACTCTCTAAAGTTTATACTCGTCTATTGAAAAAGGAAGTACCCTTCATTTGGGACTAGGTTGCGCAAGCCTCTTTTGATTCTTTAACGAAATCTCTAATACAAGCATCATTAATATATGCTCCTGGTTATCAAAAAGACTTTAACTTGTATCTGGCTGCAGCATATATGACCATAGCAATGGTTTTAGTTCAAGAAGACAATGGAATTGAACATCCTATATATTATTTAAGTCGAAACTTAAATGATACGGAAATGAAATACTCCTACATTGAAAAGCATGCCCTCACGGCTGTTCAAGCGATACAAAGATTTCAACACTGCATCCTCCTCAGGAAAACTACCATTTTATCAGATTGCTACCCCATGACTTATATATTGTCGCGACAATTGCTGGGGGGAAAATATTCAAAATGGATAGCAATTATACAAGATTTTGATTTGGAATTCAAAAAATCCAAATCAAAGAGAGCCCTGGTGTTCGCGGAGTTATTATGCGATCTCCCATCATCGTCCAACGATGCAACATTTGAAGAAGAAATCGTGGATGAAAATTTGTTTATGATATCTTCAAGCGATTTGTGGTACGGAGATATAATCATTTATCTCTAGACATAAACATATAGGTCTAATACCTCACGTTCTGAACAATGACATATTCGATACCAAGAAAAATATTACATGATCGTCGGCGATACTCTTTACCGTCGTGGTATTGATACATTTCTGCGGAGGTGCCTCAGCCTCAAGGAGGCCGAAAAAGTCCTGAATGACTGTCATTCAGGTGCATGTGGGGGGCATCAATCTGGTTATGCTACGTTACAAAAAAATTTGCGAGCAGGATACTTCTGGCCAACAATGTTCAAAGATTGCATAACCACAGTTAGAAGTTCTCATGCTTGCCAAATTTTCGATAGCAAAACCAGAAGACCACTTGTACCACTGCAACCAGTAGTAGCTGTTGGGCCATTTGCCAAATGGGCCATAGCTTTCATGACATGTAACCCCACCTCGGCTAGGGGGCATGGGTACATTTATCAAATGGGCCGAGGCGATGCCTACATTAAACAACAATGACGAAACAGCTGCCCTTTTCTTTTATAATCACGAAGTCTCTAGATTCGGCATTCCACAGGCCATAGTCATAGATCAGGGATCGTATTTTGGCAATCACATGATGGTTGAGTTGGTTGCCAAATTAGGATTGTCCCATGACATATCTACTCCATACTATCCACAAGCTAATGGACAAGTTGAGCCAATCAACAAAGTCCTAAAACGCGTGCTGCAAACGATGATCGGAGTCCACAAATGGGATTGGCACCTAATCCTGTACTCGGCCTTGTGGGCATACCGGACATCGGTAAGAAACGCAATCGGATTCACACCTTTTAATTGGTGTATGGTCGTGTAAGTAATCTTACCAGTTCAATGTGAAATCTCGTCCCTCAAACTGGCAGTTGACCTTCTCCCTGGAACCTCAGAAGAAGATGCTCGTTTCTTGGAACTAATCCAATTGGATGAAACCTGCCATGATGCACCTTCGGCTAACGAAGCTCATAAGAAGAGAGTCAAAGCACAGTTCGACAAGAATGTCAAACCTCGCGTCTTCTCAGAAGGTGACCTGGTCTTACTTTATGACCAGGAATCTGATAAGTTGGGAGCATGGAAATTCAAATCATTATGGATGGGTCCCTATATTGTTAAGCGAGTATTAGCAAAAGGAGCCTGCAAGTTGATGGATTATGATGGGATTCCATTGGCGCAACCTCGCAACGGGTTGTATCTGAAGTGTTACTATGCTTGATTTCGCATAGTAATCCTCATACTTCTGTTACATTTTTGTTTTTGCCAAGAGTGTTTAGTTTGGTTAAGTAATCCACTTTTTACATTCATTGCAGACGTTGAACCTACTGGAATCATTCATTGGATATGCCGAAGGAGAAAGTTGTAGTTTGCAGAACCTGTCTTCTGTGGCATGGGCCATTTTCAATCCCAACGGCAAGTTAGTAAGTTTCGGAGGAGTGTGTATTGGTCGGTCCACAAACAATATCAGGGAGTAAAGTTCATTGATAGAACTCCTTTTTGATGTCATCACACATGGCATATACCGACTTGTCGTCAGGCTAGACTCACAGCTCGTCATTCTACAACTCACCGGCATCTATGATGCACGACATTCAGCTATCTATCACACGTTCCTAAGGGTCAAAATTTTGGAAAGACAGTTCGATTTCATCCAATATCAACATATTTCCAGAAGTTTAAACACATTGACAGACTCATTGGCAAATTATGTTTTAGATAGACATTTGCGACATTTATAAAAATAAGCATCACATCAATATATGCAGCAGGATCATGTAACTTAACCATAATAAAGCTCCGAAAATAAAAAATATATTTCATAATTTTTTATAGTCTGAACATAATGTTCTGTAACCAAGACAAAAATCGGTCAAATGACCCAAAACTCAAAATTCTAGGGGGCACCCTAGTCTAATGATGTTGGTGATAACAAGTCACCACCTGTGCAATCATGCGTAAAAGCTTAGTCCATCGACTCGGCACTCCAGTAGTATGTCGCTGCAACCGCAGTGGCAGCTCATCGGTTCTCACATCTGGGATACCAAGGGTAAGACCCTTGATCTGGTCCTGTAGTGCTAAAAGAGTCTCGACCACATCAAGGTTGCGAAGGATAGCCCTCCCAACAGCCTCTCCTGCTGGAGTGGCCGCTGGGTCTCTGCGACGTACTTCCAGTCGAACTGGTCCAACATTTGCATGAGCACATGAGTTTTGATTAGTCTTGATCATAAAAATATAATAACATTATAAAGAACAATGAATAGAGATATGGTCAGAAGAATTACCCATGCCACCCCACTGCTCGCCAACCGGCAGCACCAAGTCCGGATCTCCTCGGAAATCCATACCAGCATATGGGAACCTGGCATAAACCATCTCCTGACGATCAAACCACTCGAATAAGGTCTCAGAAAAAGAAATATGGGGCTATCCAGCATGCCAAGACATGAGATCAACCCATCTCTGCATCCTTGGTTTAGTCGATGGAGGTAGGCCAAGTGAAATGTATTGCGGCTGCATTAGTGGGATTCTCTCCAAGGCGAAAGTAGTCAAAATAGAACCATAGCCAAAGTTCTTGGATCTTTCACTTTTCACCTAGGTCAATTGTTCTTTCATCACAGAGAGTACTGCATCACACCAATTGAACACCTTCGGTTCAAGGCAATCCAAAGCATACTGCGTGTAAGACCTGTTGGCTATATGAAGAGTAGAACTACCAGCTAGTCTAGCAAAAGTGAATAGAACGGTCCGTAAGGGTCGGTTAGTGACATCCTGGATATTGATCTTGCCGTCCGTACTCGGCTGAAATCCCTCTCTGCAATGCCGATGAATGTACTCCCTCACGGACTCACCCCCACGGGCGGAGCCTGATAATGAGAGAGGGGCACCATGCCTCGATAAACTGGTCAGAAAATACATGTCCATGACTATCAAGGGGATCGATTTGCCCCTAATCTGGAATACCTGGTTGATAGGATCCCAGGCATTGAGGAAATATTGCAACAAACTGATTTGTTTCCTCATGCTAGAGATACAGAAAAACATCAACAAGCCACAGTTCCACAATGCAGATTCTATGCCCAGATCATGTAAAGCAACAGTGTCCTCTTCTTCATGCTCACATTCTCACCATGTAACAACCATTTTGCTCCGATGAATCTCTGAAAAACAAACAAGGGAAGAGTCAGGATCTTCATTTGGTAAAAAATAGGCAAAAACCCATGAGGAAACTGTGCAAAAAATTTCCTCCTTGTGCCCATTGCACCCCAGCAAGTGTACTGGGAGCGATGCATACTAACTAGCCAGTGGGAAGATTACTATGCATCGCAGTTGTTAGCACTCAAATTTGCCTTACGCTGAAATAAGGCAAGACTGAAGGCCACATCAAACCACGCTCAGCCTTGTAGCTAGCCCTACGAGGACAAGAGAGGGCTCTCTGTGGGTCAAACTGAGCAAAAGATAATTGAAATGGCTCGATATGACTGAATTGATGACTGATTTTAGGCTAGGTATGAAGTACAAAGAGTTTAGGATTGAGTTTTAATAATTTTTTTGAACTCAAGGGAAATGCAAATTTGGGTGTGGGGATGAGGCACAGTTTTTGCAGAGGTCCACTTGGGGCAAGATAGGTGATTTCTTTGATGCCTTAAAGTAGGTGAGATGGATAGATCAGACTGGTGAGGGGCTAAGGAGAGCAAGGGGTCTCAAGGATTCTCCTTAAATTGAAGAAAACATAGAAAATTAAACAAATTTAAAGGCAAAGCATAGAGATTTCATGGATTCTACCTTAACACTTCATTTGTTTAATAACAGAAGATTCAATAGAGATAATGATGCACATACAACTTAAAAGTACTGAGAGAAACACACCATCAACACACAAAGTCACATGGATCCCAAATAGTGATGCAAAACCATGGTCTTTCCTTTGCCAAAAATGTTGATAAAATATGTACAATATAGTTTCAAGCTATCCCAAGAGTCCAACCCTAAAAATGACTAAGAAAATACATAATATAGGCAAGCTAACACATTCCCTTGCCTCTAGGGGTCGAGCTCATCATTCTAGGAGTTGTTTCAACCAATTCTAAACTAAACACTACAATCTAGGCAGTCAAAACAACTTGCCTGTATAAGCTAGGAAACCAATTCATTCATTACATTTTTGCTATTTTATGAATGAATCATCTAGAATAGGTAAATAAGTGTCAAAACAACATAAATATCCAATAATTACATCAAGGAGGGTGAAAAATCCCATCACAAGTCAAAACAGATGAAACTAGCTTGATTCGCTGAGCTGAGGAAGAAAACTAAGTCAAAACACCATGTGCGCCGTGCGCCTTTGCAGCTACTTCTGGGGCACTTCCCGACATCCAAATTGAGCTGAAGTGGGCTTTTTGGAAAGGTCTAGATGTCCAATTTCCAACCCAAGTAGAATTTTCCAATTGGGTCTCTATTTGACCCTCCAAAAGTTAATTCTCCCAGAAGTACTACCTGCTGATGCAAAAAGTGGCAGAAAGGTGATTTTCACGATGTTTTTTGAGCTTTTGATCACCCAAAACTTGATGAAATTCTTTGGAAAATGCTGAGTATATGTATTTTATCATGACAAATCCAAAAATTTAAGCCACCTGTGATTTGGACCTCTCCATTTTGTGGGTCACGTGCTGAGCACGACGCATAGAACCCAAAAACCTGTTTTGCAAGCCAAAAATTTTGAAATGACAAAATTTTCTCCAAATGTGCCCAAAATTGGAGTGAAGAACCTCCATCATGTATCATGCTCAACTAGTGAAGCCTCAGCCAAAACTCGAAGCGGATCAGGCCTTTTGCTTTGTTTTTGTGATTTGCTCAAACGCCTTTTGAGGACCTTCATTCTCGCTTTGCAAACATGCATGCGAGCCCAATAGTGAGTCTTCATGTGGCGAAGCATGTCCTTGTCCCTGTTTGCCTTCGCCAACAAATTTTCCAAGTGAGTGTTCACCCGGATGAGCATTGATTCTCGATCAATCGGTGTCATCTCATTTAGGCTTCTTTGGGCAGCCTGCCGGTCTTCACGGATGTTTTTCCACTTCTATGAGGCCTCCGGGGTGCATTTTCTTCCATGGGTGACTCGCTTTGGGTTTCCACCTCATAGTCGGATGAATGATCAGATGACATGATTGATGCTATGAACACTGTCTTGGAGAGGTGAATGCTGGTCACAAAACTATGTTGGACTGTTGTTGTGATATGATTGAAATCTGCCACCAAGGGGAAAAATGCAACAAGGGACTGTTAGGAAGGGGAAAATATGAAGGGATTAGGGGATATCAGGATATATTTTGTTTAGGAAATGTAGGAGGGTTTGGGAGCTTTATATAAGTTAGGGTTTGGGGTTTGTTCATTTGGCAGTGGGTGGAAGGGAATTGGGGATAGGGGTTTAGTAAGTTTAGGGGATAGAGAACAATAACATTCAAGGGGAAATGGTATAAGGGAGACAGGAATGATGGAAAAAGGGAATAATGTGATGGAGGGGGAGCCTTGGTAACAAAATGATGAATGTGAAACCCTTAACAGGAGTTGGCTTGAGGATTTTTAGAGGTAGGGTTTGGATGTTTTGTTTCAAACATTTGGAACGATCAACCACCATCACATAACACACAAAAGGATGAAACAGTGGGATGTCGACCCTACCTGGCCAATGTGGTGTGAATGTGCTATAGGTCATTTGTATATGATATGATGACCATGTTTTCATGTTCCTTATTACATTCATTAAACATAAGAAGAGAAACTTCATATGATTCTTGAAGCGCACAAATGACATTTCTACCATCTACTAAAGATTCATCCCAAGGAACCTTTTCACTTACTTGACTGAAGATGTCATCCTGCTTTGCATCAATTGACTGGATTACCTCTTTATGAAGACTCTATTCTGATGACGGACTGGCAATATGATTGAGAACATGTGAATCCATAGCTCTGTCATCTGCATTCCAGATGATTTCAACTGCAGAATTCTCTTTGATGGGCTTCAGCACAAGATATGCTTGGTCATCACGATCTAATATGGCTGACTGGACTGGATCACATTTTGAAATTGAAATTGGACTTACTTGCATGATGTCTTCTTCTGTAGGAAGATCTGAAACAATCTCTTCTCTTTCATCATTTTCAGCCATATAGACATCTTCAACTTGCTGATCTATAAAGCTGCTTACAAGACTGTCATCCATTTTAGAAAAGGAAGAAGTTCCACCATCACCTTCTTGACCATGTGCACACTGCAGATCTATGTTAACTTGAGCTGGAACATGACCTTTCAATAGCTGATCTATCTCATCTTCAGACAGAGGAGACAATACCTTTTGTTTTCTTTTGCTCAAACAGTGAGTGTCTTCATTGGTTTCAAGTGAAGGAGTATACAAACTTTCCTCATACTACTGATCCATTTCATATAATTCCTGTTCACTGTCAAGATGCAAAATTTCTTCATCTTCTACCACACTAAAATCTTGATCCTGCTGCAAATTTTCATGATCGTCTCTATGCTGCTGAAATGGATTTTCATATAGGGCTTCCATGATCTCATCATTCATGAAATTATCATCTTCATAATATTTCTCAAGGCTTTCAGTAAAGGAAGAAGCATGTTTGCAACAGTCATGAACTAATTTTAATGATGGGTAAGATAATTGATATCTTTCAATGAACAGAGCATGAAAATCCTTTAAATATTAAATACAGGCCAGCGGCAAATTTTCATACCAAGATTGAGCTTCACCTTCCAGTGTGGCCAGGAATATCTTCATCAAGCAATACTCAGGAAAATCCACCTTCAACTTGTGAGTATGCATGTGAAATCTAACCAGATTTAAAGCAGCATCTTTCTTACCATCATCGTTAAATGTAGGTAGATTACTCGACCAATCTACCTTGGGCATCTTATTCGGAAATCCTAGAATGTGATCTCGGCTCATGGGAGCGTATCTTCTCATGATTCGGTCCATCTTGAAAATCTCACAGCTACTGATCTCCTTGTAGTGAAGTCACCATGAAGCATCGATTTCTAGATTGTTCAGTGAATGGAGCCGCCAGGTGAATGATTTCAGCCTTGCCAGTGTCTGATCATTGTCCACCATCAACAATCAGGTTTGAACTCGATATATGTACTGGGGAAATTTATAAGTTGTGTTACAATTACAAGCTAGACCGGAGATCGACTGAAGCAGTGTTTATCTACTATGCACTCGCAGAGCAATGTGCAGTTCGAAGGTTACCTGGCGTGACTTCAGCCTCTGTCTGTAGCTATAAATCAAATAACACTAACAAGCGAACCAGTTCTTCCCCAGTATGGTCGCCACTATGTTAGCGCTCAAATCTTCCTTAGGCTGAATAAGGTAAGACTCAAGGCCACATCAAAAATTCGGAAAAAAGATGATCGAATGGCCCGAGATGACCAAATGATGACTGATTTTAGGCTAGGATGAGTACAAAGAGTTTCAATCGAGTTTTAATAATTTGTTGAATTCAAGGGAAAGCAAATTGGGTGCATGGATGAGGCAAGTTTTTGGCAGAGGTCCCTTGGGGCAAGAAGGTGATGTTTTGATGCCTTAAAGTAGGTGAGATGGATAGATCATACTGGTGAGCGGCTAAGGAGAGCAAGGGGTCTCAGGATTCTCCTTAAAACTGAAGAAAACTAGAAAATTAAACAAATTTAAAGGCAGAGCATAGCGATTTCATGGATTCTACCTTAACACTTCATTTGTTTAATAACAAAATATTCAATAGAGATAATGATGCACATACACAACTTACAAGTACTGAGAGAAACACACCATCAACACATAAAGCCACATGGATCCAAAATAGTGCTGCAAAACCCTGGTCTTTCCTTTGCCAAAACTGCTGATAAAATATGTACAATATAGTTTCAAGCTATCCCAAGAGTCCAACCCTGAAAATGACTAAGAAAATACATAATATAGGAAAGCTAACAAATTCCCTTGCATCTAGGGGTCGAGCTCATCATTCTAGGAGCTGTTTCAACCAATTCTAAAATAAGCACTAGAATCTAGGTAGTCAAAACAACTTGCCTCTATAAGCTAGGAAACCAATTCATTCATTACATTTTTGCTATTTTATAAATGAATAATCTAGAATAGGTAAATAAGTGTCAAGAAAACATAAATATCCAATAATTATATCAAGGAGGGTGAAAAATCCCATCACAAGTCAAAACAGGTGAAACTAGCTTGATTCGCTGACCTGAGGAAGAAAACTGAGCCAAAACACCCTTTGCGCCGCGCGCCTGAGCCCTGTGCGCCACGCGCCTTTGTATCTACATTTGGGGCACTTCTTGACATCAAAATTGAGCTCAAGTGGGCTTGTTGGAAAGGTCTGGATGTCTAATTTCCAACCCAAATAGAATTTTCCAATTTGGTCTCCATTTGATTCTCCAAAAGTGAATTCGCCCATAAGTACTACCTGCTGATGCAAAAAGTGGTAGAAAGGTGATTTTCATGATGTTTTTTGAGCTTTTGATCATCCAAAACTTGATGAAATGCTTTGGAAATTGCTCAGCATATGTATTTCATCATGAAAAATCCAAAAATGTAAGCCACCTATGATTTGGACCTCTCCATTTTGTGGGTCACGTGCTGAGCGCAACGCATAGAACCCAAAAACCTATTTTGCAAGCCAGAAATTTTCTCCAAATGTGCACAAAATTGGAGTGAAGACCCTCCATCATGTATCATGCTCAACTAGTGAAGCCTCGACCAAAACTCGAAGTGGATTAGGCCTTTTGCGTTGTTTTTGTGCTTTGCTCAAATGCCTTTTGAGGACCTTCATTCTCGCTTTGCAAACATGCATGCGAGCCCAGTAGTGAGTCTTCATGTGGCGAAGCATGTCCTTGTCCCTGTTTGCCTTCGCCAACAACTTTTCCAAGTGAGTGTTCACCCGGATGAGCATTGATTCTCGATCAATCGGTGTCACCTCATTTAGGCTTCTTTGGGCAGCCTGTCGGTCTTCACGGATGTTTTTCCACCTCTATGAGGCCTCCGGGGTGCATTTTCTTCCGTGGGTGAGTCGCTTTGGGTTTCCACGTCGTAGTCAGATGAATGATCAAATGACATGATTGATGCTATGAACACTGTCTTGAAGAAGTGAATGCTGGTCACAAAACTATGTTGGACTGCTGTTGTGATATGATTGAAATCTGCCACCAAGGGGGAAAATGCAACAAGGGATTGTTAGGAAGGGGAAAATATTAAGGGATTAGGGGATATCAGGATATATTTTGTTTAGGGAAATGTAGGAGGGTTTGGAAGGTTTATATAAGTTAGGGTTTGGGGTTTGTGCATTTGGCAGTGGGTGGAAGGGAATTGGGGATAGGGGTTTAGTAAGTTTAGGGGATAGAGAACAATAACATTCAAGGGGAAATGGTATAAGGGAGACGGTAAAGATGGAAAAAGGGAATAATGTGATGGAGGGGGAGCCTTGGTAACAAACTGATGAATGTACAACCCTTAACAAGAGTTGGCATGAGGATTTTTAGAGGTAGGGTTTGGATGTTTTGTTTCAAACATTTGGAACCATTAACCACGATCACATAACACACAAATGGATGAAACAGTGGGATGTCGACCCTACCTGGCCAATCCAAGCAATTCAATGGTGATTTGGAGCAAGCTTTTAATTTTTTTTGCTTGTTGGCTTTATGCGCCACGTGCCTGCCCAACGCGCCACGCCACTGTATTTTTACGCTGTGAAAACTTGCCTGATGCGCCGCATGCCTGCCCAACGCACCGTGCACATTTCAGCCTGATTTTGAGGCACTTCCCTGTCTCCAAATTGGGTGCAGGATAGCTATTTGGAAAGATACTTGAGTCTAATTTCTAACTGAACTGGAATTTTTCAATTTGGAGTTCATTTGCCCTGCCAAAAATCAAATCTCCCAAGACTGGTCAAAATGTGCCATGTCAGGCTGCCTCAAGGTAGAGTGCTGTTGCAGTCAACTTTTGAATGCCAAAATCAACTCCAAATTGAGCTCATGATAGCTCATTGGAAAGAAATTTGTTTCTAGTTATCATTGGACTCATCAAGAAAGTCATTTGGGCAACCATGCCTGGAAAACGCGTGATTTTTCCAAGGTCAGTTCAGAGGTGCGTTCAATTCTCCTGAGGCAACGTTATTTTTGACATTTCTATAAAACCATGATACATGTGTAAAATGTGAGGGAGATTTTTCTTATTTGGAATGTTTTGGACAAAAACCTCTCTCAGTTTTCCAGAATTCATCATTGATTGCTCTGAAACATCTTTTGAATGAAACTTATCCCGATGTGTGAAAGAAGGGATTTTGTTGAAATGAAGAGAAATGAAGGGGATAAGGGGCTTCTAAATTCTTTGGAAAATTTTTGGAAGTAACGAGGGATGTTAGGAAGTAGGGGAAAGTGGAATCTTAGAGATTGAGTGAGGGGAAGGGGTCCAAAAGGGCAAAACACAGGCCCAACCTAGAAAATTGCCAAGTTGTAGCAAGAAACTAGGGTTTGCACAAAAATGAGGAATTTGGGGGATATCAGTGATGGGAAGTGTTTGATAAGGTATATGAAGGATAGGGGAAGGTGTATGAACATTTGGATACAAGTTTTGCTAATGATTTGACCGTCCAAGAGAAATTGCCTTCAAAACCCTAGGAGAGGGAAATGACCTTACCTAGGCGCAACTGAAGCATGAACAAAGTGTGAAATGACCCAATGGAACCTAACATGATGATGAAAACCCTATGAATGATGATAGACTCATCTGAATAGCGACATAGACTGACATTTGGGCAATTTTGAAAGGAGTGAAAGCAAACCCTAGACCTAATGTCTAGTGACCCAATTTTGCTTGAAGACTTATTGAAATGACAAAATTTGACCTTGACACCTTAAGATCATTTTGTAAGAGCATGTTTGATAACTAAAGGAAGGCTGGAAAGACTGACACTAACATCACCTTTTGATTAAGGAAGGGTGCGATGGTCCCAAGGCGAGTTCTTCAAACCCTAGAGGCTCAGCAGGACAAGGAAACAAGCTCAGAATCCAAAATGAAAGGCATGTAATTGAAGAGCACAAGTTTAGCTCCTACCTGGTTCGAATGACATCGAGAATTGTCGACAGAATATCCCAAAATATGTTGGTGAAAATCAAGGGGGAAAAGCATCTCCAGAGCTCCAACAAACCAACTTCAAATGAAATGGTAAAATGAGAGGTAAAAGTCACTTTTAATTTACCATGCACGTAATTCAAGTAAAATACTAGTGATCTTAACTCATTTATCAAGCATATGTTTTCATTTCTATTCAGTTTGATGAAGCAAATGAATAGGTAGTACAATCTTTGAAAAGACCAAAATGCTAATGGTGAATCAAAGACTCAATGACCATCATCGCGAGCAATGTTATCATTGGGTTCAAGCTCGTTAAAAAATAAACCCTCCACGAGCATTTTTAGTGCATAGTTCAAGCTCGTTAAAAAATAAACATAAGTCATGAGCAAATGTTTTGCCCCAGCGTTTAAGCTCATTAAAAAATGAACCGGTAAATAAAAATTGTGAATGCCTTATTGATAGCTTTTGACCCTTGGTCATGTTCTCGCCATCACCTCCACTCTATTTTTAGTCGATCATTCACCCCCATATGATTGTTTACGCCTTCGAGGAACATATGTGAAGAGTGATTCTATTAACCATCCTTGTGACACTGTCATGATTGGAAAATTCCAAATCTTACCTGGAATCAACTGCTACCCGAAACCATCACTTGTTCCTCGAAAACGAGTCTTCTTTAAGCTCTTTTCTCTTAACTCGTAAAATATGAAAAGATTGCCGAGCGATTGGCCTCTTCGGCTCGTTAAAGTCCTCGGAAGTGTTATCCCTCCTCTAGATTTTAATCTTTTTGGACCTGAGGGATTATTACACGAAAAGATCGAGCGCTTGTCTTGTTTGGCTCGTTAAAACTATCGAAAAATCATCCCTTTCATATTATTTTACGCTTTTTCAGACTTAAGGGAGTATATGATGAAAAATAATCGTTGGAGTCTCCTTTCTATTTCTTTCAGACTCTCTAAAATTGAAAGAGACCGAGTTATCTTTTTCGTTAAACTCATTAAAACCCAATAGTGACAAACTCGTCCAAATGGATGAGAACGAATTTCACTGTCGCTAGGCTCGCTAAAATATAGTGACAGGTTCACCGAAAGGGCAGATTATAGAACAAACATATGTTATCCTCCTCAAGCTTGACAAAAATAAAGAGGTACTGGTCAGCAATGACTGGGGACAATTGGGAAGAAAACTTGAAGAAACTTTATTGGTAGCAAGTCACTCTTGAACATGACACTTTCCTTCCGCATCCATGTCGGGTTGGGTTATTACGTTCACTGGTCATCACCATTGGTCCGTCACACCATCCATATTTGGGGTTAACGCTACCAATCCATTGTCAGTGTCACCGATATGTTCAAGAGAAGTCATTCAGACAATTCACCTGTGACTCACCCACTGCAATACATTCATGCTCCATTCCTTCATGACTGCCACCCTGAACCCTGTATCTTCAGATTGCTTTCACGTCCAAAATCATTTGCTTCGTTCTGTGTCGTTGATGTGGGATTCATTAAGGCCCTCCTACGACGGGTCACTTCTTGTCGACATCAGCTCATTATCCAAGAATTTGACTTAGGAACAACCCTTTAAGTACTTTGAAGCGTGCATGCCTCAATGGCAAGTTTCTCACTTTCGGTGACAGGTTTACATCAATGGCCTTCAACCGAGAGATTTTACGTGGTGTTCGACACGAAGTCCTTTTTTGCACCATGTGAATTGTACTGTAGTACTTTGAGGGTCATTGTCATTATTGGTGATTCCTCTCGCGCCTGTTAATAGCTTACATCATTGGCTGGTAATCAGGAAATTTCTTTCCATGTTCGACTCCAGAACATTTTTCACATGGATCGACTTGTACTCTGTGTGAATATTGAACGAGTTTTGAAGACCCCGGATCTAGTTCCATCCATCTAGGCTGCGATATATTTAGGAATATAAAGACATCAAGTGTACATCATTTTCGAACAGATGATCATCCAAATCAAAGGATGATGAGTCCATATCATCAGTTGTCACACAGACGATTGTTTCCTATGTACATGAAAAATGAATTTATAAAGCTGGCATGGGAATGCCCGCCTCAGCTAGATCATGAAAAAATGTTGTCAAAATAATGTATTGTATTGTATCTTATTACAGGTCACCTCCCAGCTCAAAAAATCTTCGGATCCTCATAGTAAAGCATTTCACTCGAAATCAGAAAGATTAAAGACCTCATGCTTTAGGGGGCAACTGTTATAGACATTTTTGGGCACTTCAACCCCAATCATAAATTTCCATAAAATGAGGGCTCCTAGGTCCCTAAAATTGTTTCTTCACTGCCCAAAGGAACAAGATCAGCTGATTACATCATCTCCCAGAAGTTCTCCACTGAAAACTACTCATAAATGGTCAAAACTGGACCATACTGAAAGCTCAGTGCAGAGGGTGCGATGCATATCACCTTTCCAGTGTACAAGGTGTGATGCACACTGAATCGTTCCTCTGTAGGGTGCCATGGTCGGGAATGGACAAATGGCAGGGACAAAAATGCGAGGTGGAAGATCATGGAATCTTCTAGAAGCTGCCCCTCTAACACTTGCCTCTCTATTTTCGACCAGGGATGAGTAAGAGGTTATCATTCTCCAAGTGGAAGAAGGAACTATCAGAGAGAGGACACTAATCAAGATCCCAGAAGATGACTCACATCTATGTAATCATGTATATATGGATCCCTCATCACAGAGATCTAGAGGCTGGAATTTTGTATCTTAAATAGAAGTATTGTTGGTTTTCTGGTGTACATTCATAGTTTTGGGTGATCTAAGCTTTGCTTGAGGTGAAGAAGGGCTTCCTAGCTGGAGGATGATGTTGGTTCAGAACATATGGTTGTAATCCTCTTGCTACTTTTCATCTTAATAAAGCTATTCTTCTTTTCTTCCATATTCTTGTGTACTTGTTTATATATGAATTTATATGGTTAACACACATCTGGTCCTGTGTTATTTATGAACATAGATCTTTGTTTCTTCGATAGTAGTATGTTGTTGTGATTCCATAGATTCTCTTTGAAGCTAGGCAGATGAAGAAGAAGTGGAAAAGATCTATCAAGAAGGAGAGGAAATCAAGAGCAAGACTAAGGTTGGTCTTCTTGGTTCTCCTCTTGTCTATTTTCATAAAAGAAAATGAAAGTAGACTTTACTTGTTTGTTTCTAAGATAGCCACCCATCTTAGTGGGAATAGCAACATCCGAGTGGACACTATTCTCGGTAACACCTCCCAAGAAACATTCAGTAAACTAAGCTGATGCAAAACCACAATCTTGATTAATGCAAAGTGATAGATGTTGTTATACTGCTGATGAGGAGGTTTCCTTTGCACCAATGTGGTCATTTTCTCGATATTCCAGGATGTGAAATATGGGATGTTCATCATCCTCACCCTAGTAAAATGCATCAATAATCTGATATGATAGGTGTATAGGTGAGAAAATATACCTTCACAGATGAAATATTTGATTATGATTTTCATAAGGGGAGCATATGTGTCTTGTAGGTACTTGAAAGGGAAGACCATATTGATATGCCTCTGAAAACTAGCCTTGATATAAGGCTCATAATGATCTCTATCCACCAGCTATCCCTTATTCCATTACTCACCCACATTTAGAATGCTTGTTTCTTGAGCTACAGTCTCAGGTGTCAAAGTGAATGTCACACCTGCCAAATTGACCTGGCCATTATGAAGATGAAGCACAAAACTTATAGCAAGCTCATGGTGGAATTTGGCTCTTTCCACCATCTCACAAAATTGGTAACAATATTCATGTTTGAAGCATGCTATAGCAAGAGCGCAAGCCAATAACTCAGTAAGTGTAGTGGGCTCCTCTCGGATATGTTTTCCACTCTTGTGAGGTCTCCTTGGTACATGAATTTCTATGGAGGTGTCACTTACTATTTCCTTATTTCTATCATAAGATGAATCTGACTCCAAGTTTGCTATTGTTTGATGTTTCTTAGATTAGTATGAAGTGATTTTATATGAACAATAGGTATTTGCTGCTAAATGAAAAGGATTGATGGTGGGGGACAGTGAATGAGGGGTTGGGATGCTGCTTCTAAGTTTTTTAGGAATGGAAGAGTTTGAAGAATGATGTTTAGCGTTTTGAAATATCAATTAGGGGTTTGGGTGTAGTGAGATTAGGGATTAGGGTTTTTAGTTTTAGGGATAACGGGATAGGTGAGTGTGAATTAAAGAGGAGAGGGAAAGTGATATGAGTGAAGTGTAGTGATATGTAGTGAAAATGGGGATAAAACAACAAAAACTACAATTTTGCAAACCCTAGGTAGCTTTTATAATTAACTGTGCAAGGAACTAGGGTTTAATTTTTATCCTATCCAAACACCATAAAAACTCATGAAAAACTCTCACAATGGCACTTGGGATTGTTAACTTACTTGTGAAAGAGGAATTTGGATGTTTTGGAGGCAGATGAGATGATTTGGATGAATTTCGGGCTTTGGGGACCGCGCCCACTAATAGGTGCACTACACCTTTTTGCAAACCCATTTTGGAGCCCTTCTTGATATCCAAATAAGACGTGAAATATCTTGTTGGAAATCTTATCAAGTATACTTTCTAACCCAACTAGAATTTTTCAATTTGGAGTTCATTTGCCCTATGAAAAGTCAAATCTCCCAATATTGGTCAAAATGTGCAAAATGAGGCTTCCTAAAGGTAGAGTGCGGTTGCGGTCAACTTATGAAGGTATTCCGCAACCCAAAATTGAGCTCATGATAGCTCATTAGAAATTTTGCTGTGTATAGTTATCATTTGACTCATCAAGGACATCATTTGGCCAACCAAGCTAGGAGAAATCTTTAGTTTACCAAGATCACTTCAAAGGTGCATCAACTCTTGTGAGGCAACTATTCTTTTGATGTTTCTCTAAAACCATGACCCCTGTGTAAAACGTGAAGAAGGTTTTTCTTCCTTGGCTTATTTTGTACAAAAACCTCTCTCACGTTCTCCAAATTCATCTTCTATTTCTCAGAAACATCATTTGAGTAAAACCTACTCCGATGTGTGGAACAGGGGATTTGTCGAAATGAAGGGAAATGAAGGGGATAAGGGGATTCTAAATTCTTTTGGAAATTTTGGGAAGTAGAGAGGGATGTTATAAGATAGGGGAAAGTGGAATTTCAAAGATTGAGTGAGGGGAAGGGGTCCAAAAGGGCTAAACACAGGCCCAACCTAGAGAATTGTCAAATTCTAGCGAGAAACTAGGGTTTGTGTGAAAATGAGGAATTTGATGGATATCAGTGATGGGAAGTGTTTAATAAGGTACATTAAGGATAGGGGAAGGTTTATGAACATCACGATACAAGTTTTGTTGATGATTTGACCATCGAAGAGAAATTACCTTCAAAATCCTAGGAGAGGGAAATGAACCTTACCTAGGCACAACTGAAGCATGAACAAGGTGTAAAATGACCCATTGGAACTTGACATGATGATGAAAACCCTCTCAACGATGGTACACTCAGTTGAACGGTGACATGGACTGACATTTAGACAACTTTGAAAGGAGTGAAAAAAAACCCTAGACCTAATATCTAGTGACCAAATTTTGCTTGAAGACTCATTGAAATGACAAAAGTTGACCTTGACACTTGAAAATCACTTTGTAAGAGCATGTTTGATCACTGGAGGAAGTTTTCAAAGACTAACACTAACATATCAGATAAACACGAGTGAAAATGATAGTGATAATAAATGATATAGTTAATCCAAAAAAGGTGACAAGATAGGATTATTATTCAAAATGTAGAAGAAAAGATATTGTATCACATCAAGCCCCTCTTTAACATAAATTCCGTTAAACTCATTAAATAGCCACTAAGGCTCCTTATCATTGCTTCATTAATCATTAAATTACCACATCACAAATGGGAAGGAAAAACTTTTAAGGTGGTGCGTTGTAACTACGACAATTTTGATTTTGCGATTGTGATGCAATATCACAAATCATGCTATCGCATAATTTATTGTGTACTTCCTCAAAGTTTTTTAGAATTTTGCGGGATGCGAGATAAGTGAGGTATCCTTTGCCGTTTGGAAAGTAGTTTCCCTGAAGGAGTAATTACTTCATAAAGTTATTTTCACTACATGGCAGACTTAACTTACAATTTATATCATTTGATTTTATTGGGTTCGGACTTTATCGCATTTCAGAAGCTCACGCAGTTCATAAGATTGGACATTTAAGTAAATTAATGTGATGCAATGAGGATGAATTTTTCTATCACAATATCACATCTTGCATGTTACAACATGCTTTGCGAGTTGTGTCTTTTGTGTACGCTGATATGTGATTATAATAAGTACTTTATTTATAGGAAATGCTTTAAATCTTAGATTTTGAATGAAAATCCTAATGAAGTCTAAGTCAAATGTGGTGATTCATTCTATCGCAATTCATAGACTTTATTTGTTAATTAACCCTTCAATGCACTTGGTCTAGTGGTATGTGAAAAGGTGAGAATTGCTAATTTTTAGAGGGTTTTGCCTCGATATATCGGTTTATTTCTAAAATTTCAAAGGAATGCACTTAAGTGGTAAAATGTTCTTGGAGGGTTTTTTTATAAAGGGTTCCCATTTATTAATTAACATATTATTCATTAGACTAATAAATGGGGGGCTCGTTGAGTAGCACAACAGGCTCCGCCTAAGCTTATCTATGGTAGGAAATGTTCCATTATGCATATCTAGTTATAGTTGTGGCCAGCTTTAATGACCTTGATAGGATGAAAAATATTTTGTTGTTTTCCAATCCATCCATTAACCATTAGGAATTTTGTTTTTCAAATTCAAAAAATCACTTATTGATACCATGTTACGATCTTGCACTAAATCCACATTCCTCCCTGCTCACCCTAGATCATCTAGACATGGAAATTGTTTCCACTCATCCTTCAAAAGGAGTGTTCCGATCCCATCCATAATCTCCAAAAAATTGTTTTGTTGTATTAATAATTTTTTTCTTTGGCTGAATTCCATGTGGGTGATCCCATAGGGAATTCATGTTTTTGTAGCTTGTCTTTTTTAGTAGAAAGAGGGATATATTTATGATTCTATACTTGACGCCATAGTTTGGCTCCATCTTGAAGCCACCTCCACCAAGTATTTTCTCCCATTACTTTATTGAGCTGCTTGATTTCTCACATACCTACACACCCTACTCTTTTGGGTAGACACATTTTATCCCAGGATTCTAATGACCATATTTTCTCCTTTGTTGTGATTCCCTAGAGGAATGATCAATATATTATTTGAATGATTTTTAGTACATATTTTGGAGCTACCATAAGAAAACAATTATATAGAGTTAGCACATGCAACATAGATTTAAATGGTACTAATGTTATAGCCAAATTCAAGGATAAGAATGTCTATTCATCCAATTCTAAGGACATTCTTTGTATAAGGTATTTTGAGTGACTATATTTGACTTCCATTGAAGTGAACAAAGAACACCATATGGTCCTACACTGCTATGTTAGTGTTTAAAAAGTAGACTTGCAACTTGGTGAAATTGACATCCATACTTGAGGCCTATATGAAATCACTTATAAGTTTTCTAATGGTGTTTGCTTCCCGCATTGTAGGAATACACATCAGAATGGTCTCACTCATAAATTTATGATGGGAAAGAGAAAGATACTCTCAGTAAAGGTGGAGGCCTTTGATTTTACCTTGGGCTACAATTTATTTAAATGAGAATCTAAGGACTTATGTTTTTGTGATGAAGTGAAAGAGAAATAGTGGATCACCTTGCCTAGTGCCGCTTGAATACTTAAAAGCATGGGTTGGCCAATAATTGAGCAGAATGGAAAATAGCAGAGTGGAAATTAAAGCTTTGATCCATCCCTCTAAAATTCCAAAAGATCCTAAGGAAACAAACAAATAAGAAAAATGTAGCTTATAAAAGGCTATCAAAATGTCTACCTTGATGAGCATCCCCACTCTTTTACTTTTGCTAATGGAGTGTATGGCTTCATTAGCAACTACAATGTTGTATAAAATTTAAAGACCCTCAACATAACTTATTTTTTATGAAACAATTTGGAAGACCAAAAGGGGATTTAACCTATTGGCGATGATATTAAAGAGAATTATGTACATTACATTAAATAATGAAATCGGTAAGACGATTGGATCCTTGATAGCATGCTCGATCTTTAGAGCCAAGTTAAGAAATATTTCATTTATAGTTGATAAAGTGATCTAGATCTCCAAAATTATTTAATGAAATCATCAATTTCTATGCCTAATAAGGACCAACTTGCATGGAGAGCTCCATAATGAAACAATTTAGGCTCAAGGCCTTGTTCTTAGGCATGGCTTTTACAACTTCTTCTACATATATGATAGGTATTTCTCTAATTATTGCCTCAATTTTTTCTTGATTAATTAGGGATAGGACATTTTCCATGAATTTTATAATATCACAAGGTTTTTTGGAAGAGTGCTTTGTAAGAAGGGATTTTTAGAAGCCATTTAGATGGTGCACAAACACTCCATGGTATATAAATCTATTACCTTACTTTTATATTACTGATAATATATGGTAGTGGTGCTTGCTTTTATAATTGACTATTGAAATAATTCCATATTTCATCCCCCCACTTGTAACGAGGATATCAAATACCTTTGCTTCCAAATAATTTCCTCCGACTTTCTCTTGTCTTCTATGTCTATTAAAGTTTCACCTTCCTCCCAAGCCAATTCCTTTGTTCTTCCTTCTATATGAGTATTTTTTGTATTTCTTCCTTTTATGCCTCAAACTTGTTGATTTCCTCAAAAGTATTACCAAATTACTCCCTATTCCATGTTTTGAGTCTTGTTATGAGACACTTGAGTTTCAATTAAAAGGTTTTCATCCTCAATTCCATTTGTATTTGTCTTTTTCCGGCCAACCCTTAACTTCCTTAATAAAGGCAGCATATTGAAGCCAAAAACCATCAAATATAAATGGGTGGTTATGATTGGTCACTTTGAGATCTAGTTGAAGGCTAATCAACCAATTATCAGATCTATTACACGGAAGAATTGAGTATTTCACAAAAACATGTTTTTCCAAAAGCTTCTCAGAAATAAAAAACATATCCAACCTAGAATTTATTTGGTGCTTAGTTCCTCTCCTATTATTCTTGGTATGGATTCCATTGTTAGTGTTGATATCCACCTAAGCTAAGATGTTCAATGGTGTGTTTAAATATCACATCTTTCTTTTCTAATCTTCTTATCCACCCATGTTTTCTTGCAATGAATTTAAAATGTTGAAATGCAATCTTATAATAAAAAGGTATACTTAGAGAAGGGCCCTTATGGATCTAAGGCTTTGCAAAAAAAAAAAAAAAAGTCTATAGCAATGCATGGTGCATACATGGTTGTTAGTACCCCCTTCTAATTCAATACTAGATATTGAAACTAGCCAGATAGAGTGCCTCAAGTCACAAGCACATAGAAAACAATACCTCTTGAGGTTTCCATAAAATGGATAACCCGCCATTTATTTCATTAGAATCCAAGAAAGTTATCCCACATCCTTTCTATTATTTGTTTGTTTTTATTACAATTTTTTCCTTAGAAAAATTTGTGTTTCGAATTATAAAACCAATAGGCATTTTATTTTTAATCTCTCTTTCGAAATATTGTGCTTTCCCTTATTATTCAATCCTTTGATATTCCGTGATATGAGCATCATTTAGATTTGAGGGAATGGAAGAGAACAGGCTTTAATATTGTGGTTACTTGTCCTAAACTGATCATTATCTCATCAATTTCATTCAACTTATATTTATTACTCCTTCTTCCTCTCCTCTTTTCCTAATTTAGATACCCCCAATATTCCTTCCAGTGTCTTAACTTGGTTTCCTAATTCTCCCACTGAATAGCTTGCTTCCCTTGTGTCTATATGGATAATGATCATCTATGTCTTTGTTTCCTCAAAATGTATTGGTTGTTGTTCGATTAGCCCCTCTAGTTTTGACCCTTGCAAGTCCTTCCTCCATGGTTCCATATCCCCTTATTTTATAATCTTGATTCAGTGGGTTTCCTTCATATTTTCCTCAAAATGAGGGAGGATTTCCTCATCTTGCAGTTATTCAGTTGAACTTCCTTCTATAGTTTTTCTCTTATTTTGAAGAGTGTCTTTGGAATCATTTGCGCGGCCTTCCTTTTCCTTACCATATATCCTATCGGATCCTCCTTTTCTTGATCATGAAGGGAAACAAATTTATTATTGGACTGAAGGTGGATACCCTCAGGGTTAACTATCTAATTCCTAGGGTTTCTTCATTTTTATTGGAATTTAGTAAATCCTTCCACATCTGGTGGGCCATAGGGAGCTCAGATTTGTTATTCCAAGGTAAGCAATAATGTTTTAAATAGGTTCCCATACATGTGAAATTGTCTATAGAGGAAATGGACATGCTCATCACCAAAAAAAATTTTTAAGGCATCATCTTGGAAGGAATATCTATTGACTTAGGAAATGGTTAAGAGATATTTATGTTCACAGAGAACTAAGCATACAAATTTTATCTCCCTCATTTAATGACTTCTAATGTCTTCATAAATTACCCATGAAATTTTCCGATGCCCTTAATAATTTCCCCATCTAAGTATTCCTTTGATAATAAGAACAAATGAACCCAAAATTTTTCAACTAGGAATTTCTTGTGCATAGGGTTATAGTGTTCCTTCTAAAAATGCATAAATAGCATAAAGTTATTGAAGTATAATGCCGGCCCCCTTGTCAAATACCTTTGCTTATTTTTCAATATTCTAGAAAAAAACTTTAAAGGAACCATTTGCCCATATTTCCAATTCCACTTGCCCTTTTGGTTGCCATTTTTTTTTATCTAGTTGGTAATGGTCCATTCTGTTGGCCAAAAGCAAATAGATTTGTAGATGATTGTGTGGTATTTTAGATACTTGATGTAACTAGCAATTTTGGTGGATCTTGCCTCATATTTTGAATCTTCTACCACTTTTATCATATGTTTGTTGTGATTTTTTTCCTACCACAGCACACCCATTGGCGATTTGTCTCTAAAATATCTTCTGGGTCACAAGCCTAGGGTTGATCGATGTTTTGATAAATTGGGATCTTGTGCCTCTTAATCTCAGTTGCTATCACAAGATAGGAAGGATTTGAAGGAGAATTTCACACTCATACCCATTCTCTTTCCAGAAAGATAACTACGTGGAACCACTAAAAGGGACCTCACCATCAATGCAAGGAATGTAGAAATTCCTGGTAGATTCAAACTACTTATGTAATATGCTACAACAATAGACTTGAATCTACTCTAGTCATCAACAAAAACAATTAATCGATCAATAAATCACAAAACATGAGACAATATTCATTCACATATACTAAGAGATTTATGTAAGGGGAAATATTACTTCTCGAAACCCCTTTCTATCTGTATATTGCATTATATTAGAAAAATAGAGAAGAAATACAATGCTTTTTGTTCCCGAACAATCTCTACACAAGTATAATGTATCTCACTGACTCACAAGCTAACTCTAGACAATAATTAGCCAATTCTACTTCTTGCCAAGCTGCTATTTACTTGCATTGTTCCGAAGGAATTATCCCCCTATTAATTAGGGAGATCCCCATCCTGAATTGCATAATCTCTATAGGCGCTTCTTTGACTACATGCACCACTTGTATAACTTGTAAAATTATGCAACTGATAGTACACTACCATTGAACTCCAATCTCAACTTAGTAACTCAAATTTCATGCATGCATGAGTTAATTATGGTTGATTTTTCAATTATCTAGTTGAATAGATGAAGCTACACCCCACTGCTAGACCTCCTAGTTCCTCCAATAGTTGGAACTAGTTTAACTAAAAATAATTCACTTTAACTGAATTAAATTATTAAAACTCGAATTAAACTCAACTTAGGCTACTAAATTTTATGAACCAATTTATGTGACTCATGTTAGGCCCTAAACTCAAATTAACTAATTTAACTAAGTGAAATTAACTTAGTTAACTCGTTGTTACCTTGTGATGTGGAACTACACTTTTTCTCCTAATTTAATCTAGTGAAAATTAAATCATGATTTTCTTCTTTCCATTTTCAACACTCTCTCTCATAAAGAAAGGGATTGTTTTCTATCCTAGTCCTTCCTTTATGGAACTCTAATTTTCATATTGAAAATGTCTTTGTCAAAATTTTTGCATCATGTTCCTCTATAGGAATGTACTCTGACAACATGATTCTCCTCTGAACAATTGTTGGCATTATGGCATACGTTTGGAGCTATGGAACAGGCGTTGTCCTTGATGCCAACTATCTTTGCTAACAGATCTCAGTTCAAGCAATCAGAAAGAAGAAAAAGACATATATGCAGGTTCATCTAGACAAAGGCATGTATACACGGGGGTTATAAATTACAAAAGCGCGCATATGTTGGGGATCATATCTTTGGTCCATGGTAGTTAGTCCTTGGAACTTGAACCTATGTTTCGGACCAACGCATCTCGGCAGATGTGTTGATCCCTAGTTTTGGGTTCATGGTATTGAAATGTTATGGTTTTGGACCATGGTATTGAGGAAGGCCTAAGACTATAAAAGAGGAAGGAGATATTGTGGCAAAGTGTGATCAGGATTATTATTGAAGATCTGAAAAGTGCTAGAGCTGGTATATTGGGTTATGTTGCAGATCTAGACCTGAATGAAGGAGGAACCTTAGCGCAAAAGGAAGGATAAGTTCTACTCATGGGTTATAATCTTTAAGCTTGAATGATAGTATCTTTGTATGAATTTGATCTGCTAGATGTGGCACTTGCTTGGTCTATAAGTCTGATAATCTGGGTTAATTAGTGATTGAATATCTGGAAGAGTGTGTTATCCTTTATAGATCTATACGTAAGTTTAGTGAAGCGAAGGCGTGTATACATGCAGTTTCGGTGAAGTAAAGACGCGTATACGCAGGTTATTCCATATGCAGATGTGTATGCATGCATGTTGCAGGCTGTTGAAATAGCGTATATGCTTTAAAGTTGTGATCTAGCTACTTCTGTTTATTGCTGCTGTGTTATGGGTTCTGTTTCTGCTGTGTGGTTTCTGGTACTGTGTTTTGGGTACAGCTGTCAAAGAAGTATCTACTTGATTCAGATCTAATTGGTGAAAAAGAGATTAGTTGATGGAGAAATTCTTGATGATTGATTGATGTTCATGGATCCAGTTTGAAAATTTATGAAACGTGGTCCCTGGAAGAAAGAGAAGGTTGTAGCCTTCTGTAGGTGAGCACCTACGTACTAGTATCTTAGCTAGTACAAGAGCTAAGGGGGTTGTAGCTCCCTTCCAGGAAAGCTGGAAAACGAGAGAGAGTTGTAGCTCTCTGCAGGTTGGAGCCTGCGTACAGGTAAAGGACTGCACCAGTACATTGTAAACAAAAGTTTCTAATTTAAAGAAAGATAGCGACGAATTGCAGCAGGTGGTTTTCACCCACATTGGGTTTCCACCTTATATCTGGTGTTCTTGTGTGTGATTGTCTTTCTGCTCTGTTTTACTGTCTCTAGTTACTGGTTATTTGATGCTGCATCTCAGATTAACAAACATCATCTGAAAGTTTAAGAAAATTAAAAGGTTTGCTCTGTATACGCGGGTTTACCTCTGAATAGTTGCGTATATACGCGATTTTAATTATCTGAAGTAGCGTATACAATTTGGTTTTTGAAAAGGATTATTTGAATTGATAATACTGATTCACCCCCCCTCTCAGTGTTATTTTCAACAACCTTGTTCAACCTCATGTAGTCAATTCATAACCTAAGAGTACAATCCTTCTTCTTCACAAAAAATATCAGTGCATCCTAAGGTGACACACTTGGCCTAATGTATCCCTTGTCAAGCATTTCCTTCAATTGCAACTTCAGTTCTACTAACTCTAGAGTACTCATCCTATAAGGTGCTTTGATGCTGGTGGTGCCCTTGGTACTAACTCAATAGAAAAGTCCACTTCCATGTGGGGCGGAAACTCTGAAATATCTGCTAGAAACACACCGTCAAACTGCCATAAAACTCGATACCTCTTCAATACTTCTGCATCCTCAACATCCTTACCTTTATCACTGGAAAACTGCACTGCAAAAAATACACACCCTTTCCTACAACTACACTTTTCCTGCATAGTTGTAACCATTCTAACTGATGTCACCTTATTCTTACCATACAATATTCTCTATTCTCCATTCTCATCCAAGCACTCAATAGCCTTCTCATAACAATCCACCTTAGTCCTATGAAGGTACAACCAATCCATACCCATAAGCATACTGTATGATCCCAATGGAAGTACATTCAGATGTGCTGATGTAGGCATACTTTTCAACTCAAATTCACAATCTATTACCCAATGGTGAAATCTTTTCATAGTACTTGTAGTTGAATGAACTAACGAAGACTCTGCATGCACTTCTTTTCTCAAGCCTCACTTATCCACCACGGTAGGATTAAGATAACAGTAATTAGGTCTAGGTTCAATCAGAATAGAAATAACTCAATCACATAGCTTACCTTCCATCTCAATAATAGATGCTTGTTGATACACCTTCCTATTATCCAATGCTGCATAGCTATGATGAATGATCTGTCCAATATCTCCTAACTGTTTATGCTCCCTAAGAAATGAGATCTTAGGCCTACCACTCTGATACGATGGGTAATCCCTCTTGAGATGCTCCTTTCCACATATCCAACACTATAACTGTTTCATACCATCACCTCTATTCTACAACTCTCCAGGCTGTGAAAGATATCCCTTCTCAACTGCGTTAAAATTCTTGTAAGGAGCAACATTCTCTTTCTCATGTGCATCTTTAGGTCTTGTTCACTTCGGTGGAAATTTACCTTTATATTTTTCATTCCCTTTCCAAAACTTCTTAGATTCAATCTTACGCTTCAATTGCTATTTAAGAGTGCTTCACATTCCCAATGACTTATTTAAGTGTCTGAGGCTCATCATACTCAATATGATCCTTAAATATTAATGGAAATCCATGATAAATATTTGAATTTTGGTTTTCTCATATTTAAGATATGTAAATACCTCAACAACTCCAAGAACTTGGTCATGCGTTCCTCATATTTCATCAATCCCATCTTCAACTCATAGAACTCCTTGACTTTACTGTCATAGTATCTCTCCATGAAAAATACTTCTTGAAGAGTCTCTTGAATTCATGCCAACTCAAATATTATGTCCTTATATCTCTGACATGCTTTGCATCTTCCCACCAGATGTCTTCTTTCCATTTGAGGTTGAAAATAGTTATCCTGGCCTTCATGTTCTTTGTATAATGATGTAGCTCAAAGAACTTCTTCATCCCAAGCAACCATGTCTCTTCATCTTCGAGTTTCTTCAAATCTCCATCAAATGTAGTAGGCTTAAATTAATTGAACTAATCTAGAAAATATCCCCTATCACTCCTTCTGTAAGGATGAGAGTGATGATGACCATGAAACTTGTCGAAACCAAAACTAGAGTAGAACCAATGTCCACTTCCTCTCCTATCAGGTGTATTCAAGAACTGTCCATCTTTGAATGTATCATCCCTATCTGACCCTTGTCTGCCATGGGACTTGCTATCATATTCCCCCTTAGTCCTTTCCTCTTATCCATAACTAATATGTGGTTGTGCCTCTCACTACAAGTATGAAAAGCTTTGAAGGATGATTGCATTGACCTATTCTTGTTTCTCCTGAGCCTTGAAAAGTATTTCCTATGAATTAATTATCCTGTCATTATCTGCTTTGCAAATTATAATTTATTCCTTCAAAATTCTCAAAGTGTTTTCTATGTCCGGAGAGTACCCCTCTCTTGGTCATTCACCTGATCTGTAAGGGGAGTCTCATGAAATTTAATCCACCATTGTTCTAGTCATATTTGATCTTCTTCATCCTAGAAACATACCATGTCAGGTAACCAAATACAAACATAATCAACATACCTTAGTGAAGTTCAAGGGAGGCTATTTCATCTGCAAAATCAATCTAGATTAGCACGATACATATATATACATAATCATATCAATATACCAACATCATCTCAACTTTCATCCCACTTACCATGCATGATGTCAAAAAACTATAACACAAACTAGATACAATTCATACATAAAAAGAATATATACAACTGACATGAATGCACTATAAACACATTATGCCCATTCATTCTAAGCATTAAATCATGCTCTGATAGCACCTGTAACACCTCTTCCCACATTTACCCACTTTAACTAGATTTCTAGGGAAAAAATGAGCTGAGGGATACTATGACATGACTTGACCTCCTATATCACCTTAAGGAAATGGAGTCGACAAAATGAAACCTTACTAGCCTTCCTTGGGAGCTATAGGATCCCCAAGAGCTAAACCACCCCTCAAAGTGCCCAAACCCTGAGTAATATTGCCCTTTTTGTGACTTGGGCTCTGAGTTGCTTACATGATAAGGTATCATGCAACTATAGGCCTCTAGTCACATGCATAAGACTGCAAGGTAGCGACTGCAGTCCCAATTTCTTAGTTTTGAGCATGCGACCCCAGAATCAGTGCCACCTTTTTAGGGCTTGTCTCCAGACTACTGCCCAAAACTTAATGAGACTTTCCATAATGATAAATAACATTGAGGCAAAGAAATTCATACAAAACTTGATTAATGAATTGGCCTAACCAGACCTAACCATGAAAGTCATTTCGTCAAACATATGGTGAACATGTAATCTATAGGTCATGAATGCATATTTGAACATAGGAGTATGAATCATAAAGAAGGTCTAATTCCCTCTCATAATAGCTACAATAACATTAGTTATCTCTTGCATTCATTAACCATTCATCAACAAATCAAATACATGAAGATCCATAGCTAGGACCTATTATGGAACCATGCTTATAACCAACATATACTCATGAAATACAAGATAAAAAGAGCTCTTATTGACATATACAAAAGACAACCAAGTCAGGGACTTCCATGTACCACCCAACCATAGATTAGGCTGAACCAAATATTTATTTTGGCCAATTACTCCCGTGCCATATTCCAAGCATGAATGTGGGACTTAAAACAAAACAACCAAGGCTTCCTCAAGATTTACCGAATTCCCACCAAAACCACTCAAGGGATTCCTAAGCCTGAATCAAGAACATGATCAACCAGAATTTACCGCAATCATGTCAAAACTGGTTAAGGGATCACTATGCCCAAAACAAGAACATAAAAAACAAGGATTTACCACAATCCTGCCAAAATCGGTCAAGGGATCACTAAGCCCTAAATAATCATATATGCCTCTAGATTTCTTCACCAATACCTTGAGGAATTTTCCCATCTCCACCTTCAGTATTTATCGCAATCCTACCAAAACTGGTCAAGGGATTCCTAGGCCCTTGGGAATTTTCCTGAGATCACCTCACCCCATTCCAAAACCATCTAGCAATCCAAAGCTCCACCAAATGAAAGAACCCCATGACACCATGGCTATTCAAAAATAGAAAGACAAGGTTGATACCACTGTCACACCTGGAAAATCTCATGAAAATGAGAACAAAATAACTAAAGAAATACATGCATGTACCATGCATACATCTTGAGTGGGCCTAATGGTTAAGAGCATGTGTTTCCTCCTAGGAGGTCACAGGTTCAAAACCAGAGGGGGGTAGAGTATGTATGCCTTTGTAGAATTAGCAGTGAAATCTTTGCATGGAGGTGGGTCCCTTGTCCCACAAACAAGGGGTTCTCATACACCAATTTGGTGTCTGGCTTGGATGTGACCTTAAAAATAGATATATTATTATATATTCACCAACGATCTAGGAAATCACACATGCAACCTGTTACCTGCAAGTATTGCTGCTGAAGTTGCTTGATGCAAATTTTCCTTGCTTGTTACTTGATTTCTTTTGCTCCCTTGTCCTTCCTTTTATTTCCTTTATCCAATGCTAGAGTGCTCCAAGAATTCTCTAAGTGTGCAAGAGTATGAGAGAATAGAGAGAGATCCAAGCTAAAACTGACAAAAAGTTAAATTGACAAACGCTGTGAATTGATCCTCAAAAGCATTTTTATTATTGAGGCCTCTAATTTCTTCACTTTCCTCTATTTTTCCTTAAATTTTCCTCTAATGCAAATATGTGACCTTTCACCTCCCTTTTCTCCTAATTTCATTTATTTCATAAATAAAATACCAATTAATGCCACTTTTATTTTTCAATCCCTTTGCCAATTTTCCATAACCACAATAAGCCAAATGAACACCAACTAGGATGTTTTTCCCAATATTTAGCTTGGAATACATGTCCCATGACCTTGGTCTTATTTTGCATTTAATAACTTTATTAAATTAGATCTTAACCTGGGGATATTACAAAAAGTAGTTGTTCCCTATTATTATAAGATGAAAAAACACATAAATCTCATCCAAATCTTACAAACAATCTGCTGGTGAAAGAGGAGTCAATGTCGTGCTTGAAAAACATGGAAATTTGGATTTCTAAAGGTGATAACAACACAAAGTAAATAAATAAAATTTTCTAGTTATTGAAAGAATCTAAACACCATTTGGGATATTCATAATGTGAAGAGGGAAATAATCTCTTGCTTTAAAGAGAATGTAGAATTTTGGAAGTCATACTTTGGAAATTTATTTAAAGAAACATCTAGCTGTCCAATAGAGAAAATTTTGAAGGTGATGAGTCTATTCCCTAGGGTCTTCATTGAAGAAAATAATAATTTCTTTAAGGAATAAGTGACCAAAGATGGAATACGGACCATTTTATGGTCTATGAAGGAATTCAAGTGCTCAATTGTGGATGGCATTATGGTATAATTTTATCAAGGTTTCTATGAGTTGATAAAATATGATTTGGTGAAAGAAATTTAGGAATCATGGTGTTCTAGGAAATCCTCATATCCTTCAACTCCACTCACCTAGCACTATCCCCAAGAAGTAGGATGCCAAACATTTCAAGGATTTCATAAATATCTCTTATTGTAATGTTGTTTACAAGTTGATCTCCAAAATAATTGCCAATAGACTCAACCAAATTCTTAGAGAGATCATCTCTAAGGAGAAATTCAGTTTCCACTTTAACAAATGGATCCATGAAGCAATTTCATTAGTGTAGAAATCCGTCCACTCTATTAAGATAAAAAAAACTATTCTATTTTACTCAAGCTTGACTTATTGACATCATATGATAAGGTTATTGGTTAGCTGCTACAAAACCATCCAAAATTCTGGCTTGTGCTCAATTTCAGGGCCTTCATTGGTTTTGTACATTGTTGTCACAAACAATGAAGCTTACTTCATGATATTTCTCAAAGTATTTTGCTCCTTTTTGCATGTTGGGTAAACTACCATCTTTTGGCATGATTGGCTTCCACACAATGTGTACAAGCCTATTCTAATGGTTTCAAGGGCATATCTTTGTGTATATGATTTTTTCTAACTATTTAAACATCTATCACACTTAATCACAAAGTTTTTAGCACTGTTGCAAAAGTGTCGTCACGGTCAACTTAGAGTCTATCTTAAGTGTCGCACTTGTCGTAAATGGTTGTAAAGTGGTCACACGAAGGGAAATGTATTGTTATTGTGTCCTAGGTGACCTATGTTTTTGTGTCATCAAGTATTCTAAGTGTGAGATCGCAGTCAAAGTCTTATCACTGTTCACATTAGTTTGATTTATCTTACACTTAGCCATTTTTGAGAAGGCTTCTCGATTGAGCAACTTGGCATCACCCAACCTCCCTGAAATGTGCACTGCACAATTCAAATCCTCTGGCTGAGAGTTTTCCCCTTGACATTACGCAATGTGTAGTTCCTGTCTCGCAGGACTGCTACACTACGCATTACCTGTGCTCAAGCTCCAGCCTTGGCCTCCAGATTTGCACAATCATTCCTCCTAGCCCAACCTTCACTATGCACTGCGCAATCATAAGTCTCAAGATCAGCCCCTGAGCCTATGAACTGCACAATTTCATTGTATCCCTACCTCCCTTTTCTCCCAAAACTGTGCAGTGTGACCTCTCTGTGCTCATTCCCTTAGCCTGTCCCATTAGATTCCAAAATTGCGCAGTCTTGTCCCTCAGTCCTACCTGAACTACACACTGTGCAGTCTCAGAGCTCAAGATTTTCCCTTGGCTATTGGAACTGTGCACTACACTATCACTGAGCCCCCTCTCCCGACCTGTCACCTGGTTCTAGCTTAGTTAATGGATCAAAATGCACTATCTTAGACTAGGGGGTTTTCAGACTGATGTCTTCTTGTCATGAGTGAATTGCAAATGCAGATACTCTATCACACCATGGAAATATGATGAATAAGGAGATGAATGAGGGAATATTGTTGAAAGGCACACTTGTAGCTGAACACATGAGCTGATCAATCAAGAAAAGAAAAAGGGACATTAGTTTACGATCACAACTCAAGATTTAAGATGATTGAATATTCTTTATCATGCATTTATACATAGGTGAAAATAAGAAGCAGATACTCAACACTCAGAAACAACAATGGCTTGAAATTTTCACATCAACTTGTAGTCCATGTCAACAGTGTCATGTCATGAGTAGTCACATACCATAACTTGTGGCCGATGATGTAACATGTGTTTCAGAGATGTATTGTAAAGTGAAATTGCAAAGGACATGTATGGAATATGAAGAGTCATGTAAAGTTGAAAAGTCATAGGAAGTCAAACAATCATGAGGGTAGTCAAAGAGTCACAAGGAAGGGGACGCATCACCCCTTGGTTATATATACTCCCTCATTATATGAGCAAATGAATTTTCACCTTGGCTCCTCCCGTAAAGCATTAAAGAGATAACCTAGTTCTTTGGGGAGTAAGAAGTGGCTCCAATGATCCACTACTGGAGCTAGTGATGTACATTGTAAGACTATTTTGCATATGATTGTATGACTTGTTTTCCCATTGATGAGCACCAATATTGCAACAAGAATGTTGTAACTCTTGGGGCTACCAACTTTACTTCATCAACTCGAGGTTCGTACACAATAGATGTAATGGTCTACTTTTGTCACTTTTCAATTGGGGAAATAGATCGCTAGGGTTTCTCAAACCAATATTTTATTGACTAGAGGAAGTCTGACTACAAAATGGAGAAGGGAAAATTATCCTTAATGAAAGAAAAGGAATGAAATACTGAATTGGAAGATGTTATAGACCTAATGAGGTTCTATAACTTTATCTATACAATTGAAGCTTCCAACAACTTCCTTAAATTTAGGGAGGCTTGGCTCCCAACTCAAGATCAACTGGTCTTCAACTATCACTGGATTGGTTACCAATGACCTTAATGGCTCGGCTGATTTTAGCTCCGAGCTGATGAGATCTGGTGGAGGAATCTTTGAGCTAGTGAGGAGTTAAGGAGGAAGATCCAATCTCCTAATATTCCTCTTGCTTTTCTACTTCGAGTTCCTGCACTTTAATTAGCCAAAATTTTCTCCAAAACCTGTAATTAATGCACATTAGACCACAAGACATGACATCTCATCTTTAGCCTTCTCAATAAGCAAAATATAACAAAACAAGTAAGGAAATGTGAGAAAATTTGATTTTAATAAGCTTGAGAGTGGAATTAAGGTCCATATAATTTACACATTGATGAACCTCATCATCACCCCCCGTACTGAAAGTGTTGCTCGTCCTCTTAGAAACTAAATCTATGTCCATGTCTTTCATTGCTTTGGTGGCCTCCCTGACATTACAGGCTTCTGTTGCTATATCCTCCTCTTATTATTCTTCCTTTCTCTCTTCTAACATACCCAAGAGAAATGGTGGACTGAGTTTCAAGCCAATCCAGTTGATCTTGAGTCTCTGTAGTGCCTTCTTATACAGTGGGGTCCTTTCTAGTGCACCCCTCATTCTTTTGAGGGAATGATACTCCCTGATATTTAGGCTATAGGGTAAGGTGTTCCATCTCCTTTGGCATGCTTGTTGGCTTTCATCCCCTAGCAATCTCAAAGTGTCCTCAAAATGAGTGATTGCTTGCTCTTTTGTAGCTAGGTATCTTGGTGCAAGTTGAGGATCATTGATGATGAGGTTGTTGGTGCTAATGACAACCATAAAATTTCTCTGTTATGCTCTGATGTAAAGGGGCTCTGTTTCTTCTCTTTCAATACTATTTTTACTTCCTTAGCCCTGGCCTCCTCATGACTCATCCATGATGCCAAGGTGATTAGTTCTAAGTCCCCCAACTTTGGATTGGGGTCCCACACATTCAAGTCTATTAAGGCCAAGTTATGTATGTAGAATTCAAATATCTTGGCCCTATCCTTGAAGGTGCTTTGGTCACAGAGGTAAATGAACTGCCTATAGTCTTGGAAATGCATAGTCCCTCGTTGTGCTAGGGTTTTTATCTGAAACTACAACCATTGTTCTTTGAGGTACAAGGCATATGATTTTGCTAGCATCCTGCACTGGAGTGCCTCCATGGAGAGATTTTCCATAGTTTCCAATTGCCTATCTTTTTATTGTACTTGCCTCCTCAACCATGCATTCTTAGCCTCTAGTTGAGATTTTATCACTCTTTCCCTGTCGCTTATCCTACTCAACTCTCTACCCATATCTAGAAACTTCCCTTCCATATGACCCACTTCCTTTACACTTTTTGATTTAGTAATTTTCATCCAACGATGTGTCCTTTCTATCTCCTTTTAAAGCTCAAAGAATAAGGCGATGGAAAATTTTTATGGTATTACTCTACATCCCTAAATGAATTTGTAATAGGAGCTGAGTTTTGGCTATGGTTTAGGTTCTTACAGCTCTTGGGATTCTCCCTTTACTGTCCTTTGAGTATCTATTTTCCCTTGTACTTGTGTTGCTGCTTCTTTTCCTTCTGTTTTCCCCCGCTGTCCTTCCTATTTCTGTTTTTGTGTTTCCTGTAGTTTTGAAAGAGTTTCTTATAGGAATGTCTATATTTCTTGTAGGTCTGTCTATGTTTCCTATAGGAGGCCTATCCGTTTTTAAAAAGGGGTCAAAGTTTCTTTAATTTGTTTTTCTAAGATTGACCTGGTGACAGGCCTCCTAACATAGGTGATTGGTGACCTTGGGGAAGCCTGTTTTGATGTGCCCTCTTCACCTCCCTTCCTAGAGGAACTAAATTTTCTTGTTCTCTTGGTGAGTCCTCAATGATTATAGGAGTGTTAGTAGTTGTTTGAGGTCTCCCTTCTTTTATCCTGGTGCTCTTCCTTGTTTCGAAATATAGGGGAGTCTGCCTCTACCTCTTTCCTTTTGATTTTATAGGTGTACTTAGAGAAATGAAGGTAGCAACTGCCTCCTTCTCTGTGGGCTCAGGAGACACTCTTGGGGATTCCCCTCCTTCCTTGCTATGTATTTCATGAATTGATCAATCCTCTTGTGATTCTTCCCTATTGTCCTTTTCTTCCTCTATTTCATTTATTTCTAGCTCCTCGTCTTCCTATGGTTCTTATTCTTCTTATCCATGCTCCTCTCCTTCCTCTTCCTCACCACTAGAAGTAGGGTCTATTTCATACTCAATGGTTTGAATTACATCTTCTTTGTTCATGTCTACAAATGTTGACCACATAATAGTGATTCTTAATTGGTTTAGGGCATCTTCTAGTATTAGCTTGATCAGTCCATGATGTTCCAGTTGTTGATGCTTCCCTTATTGTACTTTTATGCTCATGTCTATTATTGACTGCAACAAAAATTAGGGAACACTAAGTTATCTATGAGAAGGTAACCCTTCTCCAAATCTCAATGCAAGGAGGAGCCTAAACTGGTAACCATATACTATACTGAGCCTTCCCTCACAAGAAATATACTTGGGAATGTGATAGATTACTTCACCCCAAGGTTATGGAATGATTTACCTTCTAATCCCATTTTTGTCCTCAATTGGTTCCTCATCTTCCAAGAAAATTTCTTCTTGGCAAGAGTGTTGCTAGCTTTATCCTCTTTTCTCCATTGTAACCCTAGAGGAAGTGTACTGATCCTGATAATGATTTAAGTGGTAATTGTTACTGACAATCCTCTCACTACATTAGTGGCACTGACTCTAGCTTGAGGTATGAGGGACATTTCAAATTCCCTAGCTATATTATCATCATATCCCCTAAGTAGCTCGAAGAATCCCAACTATTGATGCCTTGTAAATATTTCTACCACAAGAGTATGTTAATGTATTCTAGTTGTTTTGGTGGGCTCCCTTCTGTTGAAACCCCCTATCATCTTCTCTCTGTGTAAATCTGCTGTATGAAGTTTTGGTGGCAATAACTTAAGAGCTTTCCCAGGTGATGAGGGTTTATATTTTAGGAAGGTGATGACTACAATTATCCTTTCATTTTACATAATCTGCCATATAATTCTGCCTATCTCTATTCACACTTTAATTACTAAAAGAAATGAAAATTTCTTTTCTTTTTATCTTTACAAATGAAAGCATAGAGGATATGGCACCTACCTTTCACTACAATGCCTTGGTTGAGGAGAATTATTGAATTGCTGGGCCCTAGGCATGCCCTCACAACATTTTTGACAATTCTCACAGTTTCCTATAGTTTTCTTGTAGGTGCTCACTGTAGGATGACTTAGACTAGCTTTCCTCACTGTTTCCTATAGGTGCTCATTGTAGGATGGTCGATGTTGTCACTCACTGCAAAAATATGTTTTTAGTTGCCCAAAGCGCAAAAGAGAAGAAAATTTTGCAGCTACCTTCCAAACTACAGAATCAATCAAAGCTAAATCAACCCCCCTCCATTGCATAGTGCTCAGAGTGAGATTTCTAACGATATATGGAACTCCACAAATGGACCCCGGAACTAGAAGATACGGCTTGTTAAAGATGAGGCTTTTGTCACCTTTGAAAGAAGGAAAGAATTGCAAATTAGCGGATTAGGCGGCGATGAGGCAATCGGCGCTTCGTGTAGCAGAGCTTTGATATTGGATATCACACATCAACGATTTCTCATCAGTAGCACTAAGGGAATATCAACATATCAACAATAGGGGGTCCATGGCGCATAATATATTAGCTATAAGAGGCTCCAACAATTCCACATATTGGCGAATGCAAATGTTAGAGGTCCAAGGCAGCGATCGGGCATATCGGTGGTGTGAATAAACTTTTTGACGATCACAACATCATAAATATATCAGAAATCACAAATCCGAGGATTAGGCAGCAGGGCATATTTGAGGTTCCAACGACATGGCATTTCGGCGATCACAATAGTGCAAAATTGGCACATCACAATTGGTGATTAAAAAAATGACACCCTTCCTAAGCTTCAATTGCGATTAAAAGTGTCGGGATTTAAACCAATAGTGCAAATCATCGAGAAAAGGCCAAAAACATTTAACAAGGGAAATCAATGCAAAACCAGGGGCAGGCAGGCCTTTTTTTCTCTCCTCTGGGAGGCCATGTGGTAGAATATTATTGGATCCAGTAAAGACATGGTGGCGCTGACATTAGCATGATGTGGTAGTACAAAGGAGATGTGGCATGCAGATCTGGCATTTTCAAAGGTCCAAAGCGGGCATATCTGGGTGACACTTGTCACCACTCAGGAGGTGCCAAGTGGCAGTGATGATGTCACATCAGTAATTGCAAATCAAAGGCTGAGTCTTATCAACACTTTGTAACATAGCGCACACATGGGAAAGTGCGATAAAGGGGCTCTGATACAGGGGTTGGCCCACAATCACATAAAGAGCTAAAAGAACCAGGGGCTAAGCACGTAGGGTGATCACTGATTGACGGTTATGTTGTGCATAAAAAATGAATCGTTGATTACAAATCTGTGATTGGGGGGCTCCAATAAGGGGGCTTACAGTCACAAAGGCATAAAACCAAAGGCGGGGTTGGAGGCTGAGTGATAAAGGACTATTGCAATTGGAGATTGAAAGCACATCGTGGATCCAATGTAAAAGCCCTGATTACAATTCGTCGATAAAGGGGCTGGCCCGCAGTCACATAAAGAGCCGAGGAACCAAGGGCTAAGCACAAAGGATGATTGGTGATTGCAACTTTCAGGAGGATGCACCAAGGACGTTGATAAAAAATGACTAATTTTCTGACCTCCGATATTTGGCCAAGCACCAGGTCACAGGCCCCTGGTCATAAGAGAAGAAAGGAAAAAAGGGGGTAAACCATAAGGGGGCCTAAAGAGCATAGGGACTCGCAGTTTGTAACATCCTCTATAATAAAATTCATAATGCAGTAATGTTCCAACATCGTGGTACAAAGCTTTAAAGGTGGATGGGTTAGTAGCTAAGACTTTGAATAGAGGTATGGAGTAGTGGAAAATTGATATGGGTCAATCCTATAGAATCTCCTACAATAAGAAACCAAGGAAACAAGGGTCAAATAAATGGATTCGATTTCTTCACTGCTCGTCTCCTGTAAGTAAATGAAGGTATGGAAGCTCAGAAGGACTTGATGATTCAACATGGAGGACCATGTAGTGGGAAGACGAAGTATTGCCCAGATGGCCTCTGTTACTATACCGTGACATAAAAATCATAGTCAAACCACTCTTAGGTCTAGAGAATGGGCGATTTAGGTAATTAAGGAGAAAGTGACAGGGACTAGCTGAGCAGCTAGAGGGATGCATTGTGGCAGAGATGTGGCCTGACCAGGGGCCTTCACAGGAACAACAGAGGGATACTTCCTCCATCATCTTTCTGTTTTCCTTTTCTTTTCATTATTCTGTAATTTCTATTTATTTTCAAGAAAGGAATCAAATCCTTGGAAATCATTTTGGGTGGCAGAGTTATTGCAGGCTGATGTAGCTAGTCAATCAAACACCTAACCCTTAGCTGAGAGATTTTGTAAATGTTGGTTCAAAGCTCCCCCTTCTCTGATAAATAAGGGGGAGAAATAATTAATAAATGTTTCAAAATTCTGCACCCGCAGGGATCCAAATTATTTGGTTCCATTTTGGTTCTAATTGCTTGTTCACAAGGACTAGAGTAATGGACTTGGGATTGAGACTCGAGGATTAATGAAACTATTTTGTTGATTCCTATTAGAGAAATGTGTAGTATGTTTCCTCTTTTTTTTTTTTTATCACTTCATGTATGTTTTTATTTCTTTGAAATAGTGTAATGAATCTGTCGGTTTCTCCCTTGTTCATGATTGTATTTTGTTAATAAGGAGTAACAGTACCTGTGTTAGCTACGGATTTACTTATGTACCTGTAACGTGCATATATTTACTTATGATTTTGGTGACAAATGTTCCCATGAGGTACATTCCATGAAACCTTCATTTGCACTCCACTGTTTCTACCATTTCACCTCTTCAATCTTCCATACCTCTATTGGGACATTGTTGTTTAGGATTCTGTTACATCCCTATGCATTGAATCCCCCCTTTCTCTCCACTTCTTCACCTTTACTACAACTTCAATATTAAGCTTCTAATTGTTTTGTGTCGGCCACTAGAACCAAACAATCCTCCTTGAGATCAACCTGATACATCCCTTGAGCATTTTGATCCACGTATCGGCTTATGTTTGCCTTAATGAAGGCCTATTGAACGAAGCCCCCATCTATTATCTTTTCGAAGTACGTGAAAATGGGAGTGCTGCCAAAACCCCTCACTAATATTCTTCCATGCACTCATGTATCTAAGATGTCCTAGGCACTGGTCTACAATCAATGTAGAGATTATCTATAGGAAGCTTTCTATATCTCATGAAGCACTTGTGCTACATGTGCTAGAAAAATTGACAATAGCCGAGACTAGCTTCTCCTTCGATGGCTCCTCCAGGTGGTCCCAACTCTCAAAATCTCGGAATGAACAATGTATTGCATGAAAGTTAGGGGATATTTCTATTATGGTCAATTTCATTGAGTGATGTGCTGGCTGGCTGAGTACGTATTTCTCCTTTTGGACTGTTGGTCCCACTATTAGTTATCATGGAACCCTTCCTCATAATCATCACCCACTCTTGTACAACGTAACTAAACCACCTTTCCAGTTCATTTCCTTTGATGTGACCTTTCCACGTGTTCAGTTGACTAGCACTTTAAATTTTTGTTATCAGGTTGAGTCTGGCCAAGTTAACTAGCCACCTTCGCTTATAAAACTAACTTTTTTCATATTCCTAAAATTTTAATCATATTTGTACTTATGAGAGAGTGTGGATGAGGTGACATACCTATGGCTTCCTTTCCTTTGTTGATGCATGCGATAGGGTGGCTATGCTGTGTTGCTCATGGTTCATGTACATCTTCTCTACTGCTCTCTTTTTGTTGATTTTATTCTACTGATAGTTTTTCTTCTTATTGATGTGTAGGTGCTAGCTTCTTTTGTTGCTGTTGAGATTTGGAGAGGTTCCATAGTGCCTGCAATTGTGTTGCTCCTTTTCCGATGTGTTATCACTTAAAACCACAGTTCACCTATGTCCAAAGATTCATATAAAAAATTTGGTTTAAGTAAATAGGTTTTTAGGTGTGTCACTTTGAAGTTAGATTTTCTAAAGGTATTGATGTGAATCCTTGTAAAAAACCATTAGATACCCTCCCTCATTATAGTTTAAAGCATGTCTTGTCTTGATTGCATCATTCTGATTTTGCGCAGTTTCACAGCGCGATCTGATTGGCCAATTTAGCTGCGCAATCATTTTTCCACCTTTCAACAGCATATCATCTAGCAGCCATTTCGTAGCGCGGTGTGTCATTTCATAATTGTCTGCGCTACGAAATCGGAGATTCGGGGTTTTTTGCAGCATATTTTCTTGAAATGTCAAATCTCGGGAGATGAGTCATTAGAACCGTTCATATTTTGTCAGTCGATGTCCTCTCCAGGTCATGATAGGATTCATTCCGCCATCAGATTTAGGATCACGCACATGACAATTATTTTCAAAGATCTTATGAGGTATGGTAGTGTCATAATGTTTATTCATGATGCATTAACGTGCCTGTTCTATGATGAGCGTTTGAAAAAACGCAAAGAAGCCTGAGTTTTCATTTAAAAGGGGATCATTGCAAGCGAGCCTGCACTCCAAAGCTGAAGTTGTTTTGTAAATTGAAGTTGCTGATTAGTTCTTTGTTTGAAGATATTTTGAGTGAGATGGAGAAAAGAGAACATCGATCCGGAAGATGTCTGAGAACCGAGCCAGAAGGGCTTGATCTTACGCTCAGAGATGAAGGTGTAGCACGATCTTTTAAAGAGGCTGGTTGCTGGAGGTTCTGCGAAAAATTGAAGGGTGGACACACAGAGGTAACTAAAGCCTTTGCATTAAATTTCACTGGCTTGAATTCTAAGGTGTCATTGCTAGAGTTACCTGTGTCTCCGCAAGCCATTTCTGCTGTCACTGAAATTCCAAGAAGTGGACAAGAATGGTTCAAGAATTTTAAGTTTGACATGACTCCATGTAAGGAATTTCTGAAGGATCAATATGTAAACGAGGACCTCACTAAAGTGGTGCCAAGGAATTATATAAAAGAACATTATGCTCTACTCCTCACAGCCATCCAGAAATACCTCACATGTGAGGGAAGGTACACCAAAGTTTACTCTTATCATTTCAAACTCTTGCTACATTTCACAGGGAAAGCATCAATAGACATCCCTTTTTATTTATTCAGAAGTCTTAGTAAAATGTGCAACAAAGTTCAATTAAAGAAAGACAATTGTGAAACTTCCCTTTTCCACCATGGTTTAATTAAGTTGCTGGTGTTAGATAGCTTGCAAAAAATCGGTAGGGATTGGGACTCTTTCATTTTTGTGTCCGGTTTCAAAAGCAAAACAGGTCTCACCCCATTGCCAGATAGGGAAAAAGAAAGAAGAATTCAAGAACCTACATTGGCTGAGCTTAAGAAGGAGGTTAAAGACCGAAAGAAGCCCAAAACTAAGCCAAGGAAATCAGAGAAACCTGTGGTCATAAAAGAGACACCCAAACCATCCAA
>APFE031565702.1:455230-491123 GCA_000404065.3 Pinus taeda
CCATTTCTGCTGTCACTGAAATTCCAAGAAGTGGACAAGAATGGTTCAAGAATTTTAAGTTTGGCATGACTCCATGTAAGGAATTTCTGAAGGATCAATATGTAAATGAGGACCTCACTAAAGCGGTGCCAAGGAATTATATAAAAGAACATTATGCTCTACTCCTCACAGCCATCCAGAAATACCTCACATGTGAGGGAAGGTACACCAAAGTTTACTATTATCATTTCAAACTCTTGCTACACTTCACAGGGAAAGCATCAATAGACATCCCTTTTTATTTATTCAGAAGTCTTAGTAAAATGTGCGACAAAGTTCAATTAAAGAAAGACAATTGTGAAACTTCCCTTTTTCCACCATGGTTTAATTAAGTTGCTGGTGTTAGATAGCTTGCAAAAAATCGGTAGGGATTGGGACTCTTTCATTTTTGTCTCCGGTTTCCAAAGCAAAACAGGTCTCACCCCATTGCCAGATAGGGAAAAAGAAAGAAGAATTCAAGAACCTACATTGGCTGAGCTTAAGAAGGAGGTTAAAGACCGAAAGAAGCCCAAAACTAAGCCAAGGAAATCAGAGAAACCTGTGGTCATAAAAGAGACACCCAAACCATCCAAGGAGAAAATAAAACACCAGAAAGATGCATCAGGGCCAAGTGGAATTGCACAAGTAACAAGAATTAGAACTAGAAGCCAGCTAAACAGAGAAAAAGGAAAATCAGTAGCAATGGAGGACATCCCTATGTCAAAGGCTAGTCTAAAGGATTTGCTAGAGGCAATTGGCTTCGAACAAGCCACATCAGTGCAGATTGAGCCTATGCCTATTGACCTAACCCAGCCATCCCCTGATAGCTCCAAAAAATCAAAAGCCTCAAAAAGGCTAAGGTTTGAGGAGGCTGGTAAGGAATTCATGGTCAAACCCCGAAGGCCAATCACCAGGAGACAAATCCAAGCAGCGGAGCAAATCCACAAAGATGAGGTAGCTGCCAAGGTAACGGCAACAAAAGAAATCAGACAATTGCCTAAAGCAGAGAAGACAGAGGAAATCAAAAGAAGAATATATACCAGAGGACAGGCCAAAGAAATGGGAAAGCAGATAGCTCAAGCAGAAAAAGCAAAGGAAAGCAAAAAGAAGGATATGAAGAAAAAAGTTCCCATTCTCAAGGAAACTAAAACCTCATCTTCAAAAGAGAAATGGGAGGCAGCTGATAAAGAAATGGCTGATTTAGAGAAAACCATATCAGAAATTGCAGCCATGGAGAACGAACTTGCAAAACTAAAAGCTCAGTTAGGCAAGTTAGCTGCTAAATAAAATTGAAAATGTTTAAGGTCAGATATTGCTCCAAGTTTTTGTTTATTTTTCTTAAGTTCATTAGTTTTTGAGGCATATATAAAAGGAAGACATATTAGGAATTTTGAAGCCAAGAGCAAAGCTGTAACAGTCACAAAGTAATTGGAAAATTCATTGAGGACTGTAATTTTGGAAAGAACAGCAGTTTCGTAGCGCGCTACGAAACTGCTGTAGGTGACTGTTTTTTAAAGAAAAATGAAATTGATGCTGAGGTCATCAAATTTTGTGAAAGAGGGCTTCGAGGATAGAAAGGAGATCATAAATGGCTGCCAAAGCATTCAAAGAATGACAGATGTAAATTTTGTAGCAAAAAGGTGAAACATTTTGGTTTTTACTAAAGTCTTCATAAAGTTACTTTATGACCGAAATATTAGGGTTTCTGGTAGGGTTACCAGAATTTTGGGTTGAACACCTGTCAATGTCCACAAAGCATCCAGATTATTAGCCATATGGTGTTATGCATGGTCATTAAGGTTATTGAACAACTTCAAGCACGTTCTTTTGAAAATAAACATGGATAAAAAACAGGGACCGTGAAAACAGAGTATATATCTTCACCAAATGTTGAGTCAGCAACACAGTTGGAATCCAAGGCAGCCCGTTCAGTGAATGCTTCTCAAATACATTTCAGCCACTACAGGAAAAGCACAGGTGTCAAAGATCAAGAGAGGATCATGCACACGAGGAGATGGAAATAGAGTTTGAATAGGAATAGGACTCTATATATTAAAAGCACAATACCTCTGTATTTAATAAGTTAGTTTAAATATAGATAAGGTAGTTAATGATAGGTTTTCGAGATCCCCTCATGCTGGAGGAGGAGTCTCAAGTAGCTTAAGTTTTGTTTTCCTATATATAGGAAAAACTCTGATGTAAACGTGGTTGGAGATTTTATCAAAAGACAGAGTTTTCATATTGGCTTATGTAAAGTGTTTTGACAGTAATAGAAAGTACACTGTTTCTTCCCAAGATTCATCTTGTGTTTCAAATGTTCAGAATATATGTGGTTTGGTTTTATTCATCTTGTTTACAGTTCACTAAACATGCAATCACTCTGAATTCATCACTGATGTTCAGACTTCATGTGTATGTTTTGTTGAGTTGAGGTTCTTCTTGGTAGATGTTTTGAATATTGAGACATTATATGCCTTGGTTTCTATGATTGAGTGGCTACTTGTTTACTGTAGGAATGTATGACTCCATGAGCGCAATGGGAGAAGCCTTATTTTTGTTGTTCCAGCCAGCATGAATTTCATATACAAATTAAAGAGTTAGCCATCTTTCTTGTCCTTTAAAGTATATCAAAAATCTGTGAGAGAGCCCTCTCTGACTAAGGAGGCTAAACCTTAGTCTAAAGCCTGGTCTGAAACAGTTTCATGAGATCTTATTAAGTAGCAGCCCTTAGTATTGATTTTGTGATAACACGATGTAAGGTTTCTTAAGGTTGAGCTTGGAGCCTACTGCTGCTTCAAAATAGGCTGCTACAGGTTTTCCTATAGTACTATAGGGTGGCTATGCTGTGTTGCTCATGGTTCATGTACATCTTCTCTACTGCTCTCTTTTTGTTGGTTTTATTCTACTGATAGTTTGTCTTCTTGTTGACGTGTAGGTGTTGGCTTCTTTTGTTGTTGTTGAGATTTGGAGAGGTTCCATAGTGCCTGCAATTGTGTTGCTCCTTTTCCAATGCAAGGTTTATTAAGGTTGAGCTTGGAGCCTGCTGCTGCTTCAAAATAGGCTGCTACAGGTTTTCCTATAGTACTACAAGAAACCCTGTAGCTGCCTTTTTTTTTTTTTTTTAAATTTGTGGCCTTTATTTTGCTCGGAGGGTGAATAGATATTGGAGCGAGTGTAAGGTGTTGCAATGGAGTGGTAGGTGAGGTAAGCTGCTGGTGGTATGCCCCTTTGATATTTCTTTGTTTCTTCTCTTTTCTTTTTGTTTTTTATTCTTCTTCTAAGTAGGTTTTTTTTTTTTTTTTAATGGCGTAGAGGGTGACATGGTCATGAAGGGGTGTTGATTGATATGTGGTGAAGTAAATGACATCCTTTTTCCATCCAAAATAGTTCTGCATCATGATTTTTCCATTGGACTCCCATTCTTGTAGATTTTCAGGAAATTCAATAGTACTATAGGAAACTCTTGTAATAACTACAGGAAATCCTGTAGAAGTCACAGGATTGCCTAAAATTTGATTTTTACATGGTTGGAGATGAGTATGGATGAATGAACATGGGGGTCATGGAGGAGATGAAATGAATGAAGAAAAACATGGGTTTTTTCATGGCTTGTTGTCCTCTGATCTTTGTGTCCATTATTTTCTTGAAAACCTGCAAAAACCAGAATTATTATGAGTGGGCAAGTTTTAGGTCCTTGCCATTATTGTTATGCCTTTTTTTTTGTGAAAGCCAACTAGGTTTCCTTAAAGGAGGTTTCATCCTTGTTGCCTGCCCTAGGCACCTCAAAGGAGGTTTTCATCCTGGTTGCCTGCCTTATGCACCTTAAAGGAGGTTTTCACTCAGGGGTCTTTTATTTTTCTCTTTCCCCCCCCTTTTTTTTTAAATTTTGGGATGCCTCAATGAGGTTTTCAACCCAAGAGTGGGCCTTGGGTGCCTCATGGAAGTTTTCACTTGGGTCTCTTATTGTTAATTTTTTCTTTTCAAATATTCAATAGTCTTCAAGAACTTGGTGAGGTGGAAGCCGAGACTCCTTCAATCACCATTATTGTCTTATTGATACTACTGATGAACTCCTTTGACAAAGGCTTTTTGTAGACTTTCAATCTATACCCATTGACAATCAAAGGGATACCTTCTTCATAAATGGTTCTTACCTGAACAACCCCATTGTCATGGCACTTTTCTATCACATATGGGCCCAACCATCTCGTCATCAAATTGCCCTTGAAATCCTTGAACCTGGAGTCATACAACAAAGCCCAATCGCCTTCTTGAAACATTTTGTCTCTAATATTTTTGTCATTCCATACCTTTATTTGTACTTGAGTCACCTATGTGTGCAGGAGGGGCTGCATCCTAAATTCATCTAACCCATTGAGATGGAGCAGTCTTTATTGCTATGCTCTTGTAACATATAGATCCAAATGTTCTACCATCCTTAGAGTGTTGTACTCAAGCTCAATGGAGAGTAGGGCCTTCCTTCCACAGACCAAGTCATAAGGGTTGAATCCAGTGCTTACCTTCCAAGTTGTATTGTAGGTCCAAGTGGCCTCCACTATCATTTCATCCCACACCTTTCTGTTGCTGCTCATCAATTTTGTCAAAATTCTTTCCAATGCTCTGTTGGTGACTACTACTTGTCTATTGGCCTGACGGTGGTAAGGAGTGGAATTCCTGTGCTTGATCTTATGATGGATTAACAAATTCTCAATCATGTGTGAGGTGAATTAAGTGCCCTGATCAGTGACTATCTCTCTAGGGTATCCAAACTTTTAAAACACATTATCCCTTAAGAAATCAACCACTTTCTCTTCTGTGGCTATCTTGATAGCTTCGGTTACAACCCAATTTGTTAAGTAGTCAGTGCACACAATGATGTACTTTTTCTATCCTGGTGGAGGATCAATGGGCTTAATGAAATCCATCCCACACTTGTCAAATGGCTCAAAACTCACTTGAGGTTGCAAAGGCATTTCATCCCTGGGAGTATGTCTCCCCATTCTTTGGCACCGGTCACATTAGCTAGTATATCTTGTTGCATCTTAGTGGAGAGTGGGCTAATAATAGCTAGCTTGTAGCACCTTGAAGGGTGTCCTTTTGGCTACAAAGTGACCACCATAAGGCCCATCATGACAGACTAGAAGGATGTCAAAGACTTCCTCATCCCTGACACATATTCTCAGAATTTGATTTGGGCCCATCTTGAAGAGATTGTCCCCAATCCAAGTGAATGGGGTGCTTTTCCTTATAATTATACTCTTTTCCTTGGAGGACAGATTTGGAGGGAACTGTGCAGCTACTAAGTAGTTGGCTATATCAACAAACCACACAGAGAGAAATGAAATGGCGAATAAATGCTCATCTAACAACTGGTCATCGACCATTCTTTACTCACCTATAGGAAAAGCCAATATGGACAAAAAAACTAGAACTACATTTTCTTTGCCAGGATTATTAATAATAGTTAGATCAAACTATTATAATAAAATTAACCATCTAATAATTCAAGAATTCACATCAGGCTTGTTCATCAAATATTTATTTGTAGCACGATCGGTATGTACAAAGGTCTGGTAACTAGTAATGTAATGTCTAAATTTATTAAAGGAATGGAAAACATGTAAGAGCTCCTTTTTAGTCATACTGTAGTTCAACTTAGCTTTGGAAATATTTTTTATGATGAAGTAAATGGCATAAGGTAGCTTGTCATCTATTTGTCCCAGAGATGCTCCTATAGCTATGTAAGAGGCATCAACATGTATGTGAAAAGGAAGAACCCAATTTGGACCTTGGAGTATAGGTGCAGTAGTCAACTTTTCCTTTATGGTTTCTAGGGCCTCTTGGCAGGTTTCTAACCATATAAATTGGGAGTCCTTGGCTAATAGCCCAAACAAAGGTGAGGCTACCTTTCTGAAGTCTTTGATGAATCTCCTATAGTATCCAGCTAAGCCTAAGAAACTTTCGACATCCCTCTACTTCTAAGGAGTAGGGATCCTCTTCATGATAGCTATCTTATTTGGGTCTACTTACAGTCCTTCTTGGGATATTGAGTGAACTAGAACAATCCCCACATTCATAAAGAAATCACACTTCTTAGGACTAAGGGATAGGTTCATTTCAATGCACTTGTTTAATACATTTCCAAAGTTAGTGAGAGCCTCCAGGAAATCACACCCATAGGGTATGAAATCATCCATATAAATTTCCATAGAGTCATGGACTAGATCTACAAAAATGCTCAGGACCGCTCTTTGAAAAGTGGAATAGGCATTGCATAACCCAAAAGGAAGGATCCTATAAGAGAAAGTACCCTAGGGACAGGTGAAGGTGGTTTTATCCTCGTCCTCTGGGCTAATCTGGATATGATTGTAACCACTTAATCCATTCAGGAAAGAGAAGAACTTATTTCCTGCCAGACCATCTAATATTTTGTCAATGAAAGGTTGAGGGAAATGATCCTTTTTTGTGGCTTTGTTTATCTCTCGATAATCCAAAAAGATCCTCCACTTTCCATTTTTCTTTGGAACCAGAACCAGAGGAGACACCCACTCACTGTCTGAGATGGGGTAAATGAACCCTACATCCAACAATTCTGGAGTTCTTCTTTGACTATATCCTTGAGGGTTGGGTTCATTCTCCTCTGAGGTTGGTGCACTAGTTTGCAGACTTCCTAGATGTAAATGTGGTGAGTACACACCGAAGGGTGTACTCCCTTCATTTCCTTGTAACTCCAAGCAGAGGAATCCAGATGCTTTCTTAGCATGTCACAAAACTCCTCTCCCTGATGTACAAAGAGGGTGTTATGTTCCTATACCAATAGGTGTCATAATTTATGATTGAGTTAGTTTATTTCTGAAAAATGTACATACCTTTGCCTTCTGCAAATGTTTTCCATATTTGTAAAAAAATGAAAAAATTAAAAAAAAGTAAAGAGGGTATATCCTAAAAGAAAAATCAAAGGATAAAAAGAATGAAAAAGGTAAAAAAAAAGGATGAAAAATGAACCCCAAGAAAAATGAAAAGACCATGAAAGTGTGCAAGTCAAAATGCCACTACTATTTCACCTTTTGTATAAATGATTGTGTGCAACTTGTTACTTATGCCAAAATCCATGGTAACCAAATAGTTTAATCTTGGTTAGTCCATGTTTTGAATTTCATGCTTAGAAATAAAGAATAAAATCTGACCAAACTGTTTAATCTTGGCAGATAAGTGGATAGGTAGAGTAAATAAAGGAGCTCAACTGTTTAATCTGAGCCCTTAGATGTAATAAGGATAGACTTAGATAGATTTCCAGTGTAAAAGAAAAGAAAAGTTTGATAAGGGTTTGCTAGTTTAAGTGCACCCTAATAAAAGAAGTAAAAATGGTAGGATGTGTAGGTGGGTAAGTAGATGATTGGTTGTAGAATTATATATGATGAATGGTTAAGTTAAAAGCTCAAAATCATTTTCTTTCATCATTACATTACTTTGGCAAAGCATGGATGACAAAGACACATTTACAAAGTTATATAATTAATTTCCTCATTCATTTTACCCCTCGTGGTAAGTAATTTTCTGCTAACAAAAGTTCCAAAAACCTTAAGTTAAAGGGGCTCAGAGCATTTCTCTGACTCCTGGAGGGACCAAACCCTCGGCCCAATAACTTATAAGGTCAAAAGTGCTAAAAAACCCCTCATCAACAATCATCTCTTCATCATTTATTCACTTCCTCTAAAAACCGCTTTTCCCTAAGTAAATTCACTATTTGCTAAGGAAAAGTGATTACCCCACAAAATCCCTTTAGCCTAAGCTATAATGTTTTAATATGAAAAAAAAAATTAATGTTAGACACATTATACTTAGCGCAATTTTATTTTCATCTCATATTAACATCTGATTTTACTTATGTATTAAATCCTAAAAATCATCCCTTTCCCGTATATTTTATTGTTAAAAACCCCATATATTAATAATCCTGTCCACGAGGTTTGAAACATAAACCTTAAGAATGAAACAATTAAAATAAGGGATTAATTAATAGAGTTGTGATTAATTAATAACCTAAGATTCCCACCAAATAACAGAGATTAATTAACTAATCTGTGGTTAATTAATAATCTATCCTCGCCCAATCACATCGCCCCTGATGTTACTAATTTCCATAAATCCGCAATTAGTTCCCATCAGGCCCCTCCATTAACTCCCGATTACATCCGCACCTCGATCACCATACGATCTAATCCTTTTAGATCTGACATTCGATGCTCATATCGCCCGGCCTCCGATGTCGAACTTTACAAGCCCGATGTGAGCAGTTTTACTATTTTCCCGCTGCTACGTGTCACTCGATGAATGGCATTAGGCGGACCTCTCCAAATACTGCCCGATGCTTAAAAGCTGTGCGATGAAAACCATTACCGCTTCTGCTTACCACCATTACTAAATGACAAAGTGTCCCATCCATTAATTGGCGCCATCTCTCCCTTTCACCCTACCCACCAAATTTTTTGACTTTATGAATAAAAACAAAAAAACTCATTATCTTTGTTTTACCAAAACAATAGAACCTCCTGTTCTCCATGCACACAGAAGCACGTTCATGTTGTCACTCTGCATTCAAACCATCAACTCCAAAAAGCCACTGAACTCCCAGTCGCCATTGTAGACCAGCATGCCTCATCCAGACTACACTCCAGTGCCATTCCATTTCCCTTACCACCATAACCAGGTATTTACTCACTTCAATTGAAAAAGCCTATGTTTATATCAAACCAAGACTGAATTGCTTTAGAAATAGAGTGTTTTTATCAAAATTTAGACTGTGCAATACTCTGAATACTCCCTAGAACAACTTGGTTCTCCAGAAGATCCTTGAATTCCCCTCCCGACGTCCTTGAATACACAAGAACCAAGGATGGAAGCTCCCGTAGCCCTGAATGTCATGCCACTTACTACTCCCCATGGGGATTTGGACCATCTTCCGTTGGTCGACAAAGATTTTCAAATAAAGGACCTTACTTTTGATGAAACCCCCTTGAAGTTATACTGTAAGTACCAAGACAATTATTTGCACCATGCTGATAAAATAGGTCTTTGGAATCAAACCTACCTAAGTATCAATTCCCCATTGTCCATATTTTCCTAGATATTGTCCACCAATGCCATGCAAACTACCCTAATATGAGAGATGTAATGATGCCAAACCAGAAAGTCCTGTTCACCCTTACAGCTGAATCCATAAAAGAGATGTTACAGATGCAGCCTAGTCAGGACCTCACTCCCCTTTCCATTGCCGATTTACTTGAAAAATATTCAAAGCTGTCAAGTTTCGAAATTACCCAAATCTGTCAGACTTTCATTGAAGAAAAATACAGGCCAAAAGACCCCCCTCCTTACATGTCAAGCCTCTTTACTAATCTGGGCAGGGATATCATCACCATGATTGCTTGCATTTTGGGTTTTACCACTAATGAGTATGTAGATGAGATGACCTTAGCCTACATGTCTATTTTTACCCTTGGTCAACCTCATACACCAAATTTGACTATGCTACATTCATTGCAGATAAGATGCATGACCAATTCATGAGATTAGAGAAAGAGAGAGTATTTAAATATTCTTCAGTCTTGTATCATCTTTTTCTCTACTACCAAACTGATAAATTCCCTTTCTCTGTCCAAAATATTGATACTAAAGGGAATCCTAGGTCTGTTATATTTTGGACCTCAATTTTCCACTATTCTAGCTCTTCTCCTCATCCTTACACAGATTTCATTGACTTATTTGTACATCCAGTAACTACTATGTTATTGGGAAGTCCTCCTCCCAGGATTAGTGTAGATATTAAAAGAATTCTTCAGGTATCCAAGCAGTATAAGGTTGGGGATTGGTACTTGTACCAGAACCATACCAAGATCAAAATTTATGGGTGTGAGCTACCTCCCTATAAACTACCCAAATATCTCCCCATGTGATTATTTTCCCTGGAGTACTACAGGAAAATGATCAATTCTAATGAAATCCACTTTGTAAAGACTAAGAAGAAAGCTCAGCTAAGGATAAAGGATTACCTAGGTCCATTTATTTGCAAAAACAGAAGAGCAAGGCAAGAGGCAGAGGAAATCCTTGAGAGATTGAGATTGAAAAAGAGCTTCATCGGGCCAATGACCCTCATAGCTTCATCTGTGACAGAAGGCAAAAACATAAGCTATCTCCCGACATCCACCATAGGATCCCAGAGATTGAGAAATATGCAAATAAATCTGAATGGTGGAAGGAACTCTAATAGACCAGGATAGCACACAAGTTGAAGTTGACAATGTATGGGCAGATTTGGAAAGAAAGATTGATGAAAATTCCTTTGTACATGTGCCAGGAGAGACTTCATCACTGAAAGAGTCACAAGAACCCAGCACTCAACCATCAGAGCATCAACATACATTAGACTAAGCAGGACATTAAGGACAATAAGAAGAGTCAGAGCATCCCGAAATTTTAGAGGAGTTAGATCAACCTCAACAAATCATGAGTAACCTTTCAGTTTTACAAACTCCTCTCAATGAGGAAAGGAATCCTAAAAGAGACCGGGAAGAGGCCACTCCTTCCAACAGACCTAGTGATCAAAACTTTGCTAAAAGGCAAAGATTGAATCCCTATGCAGAAGAAGAGTTCATTGAGGAGACCACAGGCAACACAGTGGTAGGAAGGACAGAGAGCACTCAAACTATCTCAACAGGTGGGACCCCATCTACATCACATATGCTAGTATTGGAAAGGTAGAAGAGCATAGAGGTGTCATCCTTCAGGTCTTCCTCTGAACAAAGCTCGGATATCAAGGGTAAGTATAGAGAAATAAAAGCGAGGAATGAGAAATTGAAAGCACAAACTTATGCCCATTACTTAAAAATGGCCCCAACCAACCAGACCAGACTTATGTCAGTTTTTGACATAAAGGAAGGGAAAATGCAGATGAGTTTCCTTAAGCCCACTGTACAACAGCCAAAATCCATGGTAGATTACTTTAAAACTGATTTTGAAGTATTGGCAAAGGATATTCATCCTATTGACCAAATAGAACTACATAAGAAGACCGGGGAAATGGTTTATTCTACTTTAACTAGCAAAGCCATTGCAACCCATCAACTAAACAATTCATTGCGTAACACCTCTGAATAACTGCAATTAGAAAAATATTCCTCTCAGGCTAAGGACACCAGAATAAAAGCTTTAGAAGATCTATAATAGAATTGGGACATGATCCCAAAGATGTGAAGGCAACTGAACAGTTAATTAAAAAGAAGAATGATGACATTGCTGCCTTGAAAAAGCAACTTAAGATCCCTCCACTCCATCATCCTCAAACTACAGAAGTTATAGAAAGGAAAAAGGAAGAAGAACTTATGGACCTGGTCCTAAGATTAAATGACTAGCTAAAGGAAACTGAGGACGAATTGGAAAAAGCAATACAGTCTAAGCAAAGTGAGTCGACCACTCTTAGACTATTATTCCCATAGTTTCTATAGTTGTGCCTTCCACTCTAGCAACTGCCTTGGCACCAACGCTCCCACCAGTCACAATAGTGCCAGTAACAGGGCCACTTCGATTACAGGTACACCAGCCAGCACAAAGTCAGCATCAAAAAAGACAGATGAAATGATCAAAGCCATGGAACAAATGAGCATCCAGGTGACTAAGTTGAAAAGACTTAAAGAACAAATGTCAAGCTTAGAAACCAATTATGAGCTTGCACAGATTCAGAAAAAAGAGGAAGAAATGTAAAACAGTAGGATGGAAGAAAGAATCAAAGTCCTGGAAAAGAACTTAACATTAGAAAAACCTTTGAGAGATATTAAATATATCTTATGGACCAATATCATTGATTCCATCAATGATATTTGGCCTTCTATCCAAATCATTTTTGAACAGACTGAGTTAGTTAAAATAGCTGTGGAGGCCATACAGACAACTAAAGAAGAATTGGGAGAGAAACCTGAAGAGGCAACCCAATTGATTAACTTTTTGAATAGCAGAAACAGGCACTAGCTGGAGGAATTGGAAATTGAGGATAGAGCTGCCACCATCATGGAGATTAAGAAAGTTCTTACTAAAAAGAACTTGATGTTAAATTTGGAAAAAATATGTCAAAGTATTCAGGAGGACATAGATGGTTTTATGTTAAAATATGGCATTCTAAGAGACAAAGGCCTTCCAAGTCCACTGGTCATAAATGACAAGTTAATGACTCATGAAGATTACATTGAGAAGCTGCACAAACAAGCCAGAAGTCAAGCCAACCCTTCTACAGCGAAACCACTACCTACAGGAAAGGTGCTTTATGATGGTTTAGAAAATCTTTTTTATATTGAACATGAAGTGAAACACTTGTTCAAACTCGAGCCCAATTTTGCTAAATACACTGAAGCTGATGAAGTGTACAGGAAATTGATCAGAATGAAAATACCAAAAGATGAATGGTTGACTAATATGACAGAGATACTATAAGTTAGTGTAGTAAATCTGTAAAGTATAAAATGTTTACTAAGATAAGGTCTGGTAACACAGGTAAAGAATATCAGAACACAGGTAAAGAGTATCAGCAGGTAAAGGTAAGAAGAATGTCCAGCACACAATTACAAAAGAAACTACAAGAGGTAAATATGAGTTCCAACATCCAACTCATTCTTAAATAAAGGGACAGCAAAAATCTGTTTTCCATCTGTCTCTATCTTTATGCAAAAGATATTTTGTATTTCCTATAATAAATCTCATATGGTTATGAGATATTTTTGTGTAATTTCTGTATAAATACTTCAGAAATTGAAGTCATTAGGGTGGATTCAAAGACATTTTTTGGTATGCATTTCTTATCAAGCTAGTGAGCAGTTGTAATCAAGTCTGGATTGGCTGCTGGCTCATGAAATAAAGTTAAAGACATTTCACAGGATTCTTGTGCACAATGGAAACCAAATAAGTATTATCTCTTCATGTTATTATTATTTTCTCATCATGTTATAAATGTTCACATGTTTTCTTTATAAAATATGAATAGTAAGCAAAGAAAAATAGTTCAGAATTAGCTTTAAGCTCTCTGTTTTGACATGTTTACATTCTCACTATTTTCTACTGAATTTCCTTGGCTTGGGAAATCTTAGTTTCTCCATACTTACGTATTTTTTCCCTTAGGGAAAGAGTGAAGGATTCTTAATTTCCCTTTACCATTGACCTCCCTCTATTCCTCATCCTGATCCCAATTTAAGGATTCTTCATTGCCCTTCTACCTTGATTAGGATTATCTCATCCTTTTCAACCCACAGATTTGCTTTCTGTTGTACTAGCTTGCCCCGTGAATTCTTCCTTTAGCAATTGATCTGATCCGGTTAAGATTCTCTTTGTTTGGCTCCATAGCCCAATCGACTGAAGGCATGATCTACCCATCTGTTCCCAGAATTCCACCACCCAATAAAAATCAAAACACCCTTAAACTTTCATAAATAGCCTAATATCCTAGCAAACAAAGCTAAATCATAAAGAGAGAGCCCTCTCTGAAGCTAGCAAGGCTAGATCCCAGCTTCCAAAGTAGGTTTGTAGTTACCTCGGTGATTTGTTTCTTCAGGCTTGAGAAATTTCTGAGTGATAACAGAGGGAGGGGTTGATTTTAAATTTTCTTTCAGGGCCAAATTCTATCATCTTGACATGAGTAGGGATTGATACATCTAGGCATAGATCATTCCAAGGGTTATCTTAGGTTTTCTTCACTAACTCCTCAAGGGACATGATGTTGGGGGGGCTGATTCTAGAGGATTTTCCCAATCAGGTCATCTTCATCAGGTTGGCCCCCTCCTATAGTAGCATCTAGGGTGCAAATTGGGGAAGAGTAGACTTCATCTTCTTCCTCCTCTTCTAACCATAAAGGTAAGTCATGCTCTAGAGATGATAGAGTAGGAGGTTACAAGACCAATTGTTTGGACAAATTCTCATTGTTAATGGTCATATTCCCATCCTTGCAACTTATGTAAGCATTAACAGTGGCTAGCCATGGCCTTCCAATGATTAGAGGATAACTATTGAACTTGCTCTTAGGTTGGAGAACTAAGAAGTCAACAGGGTATTCCTGGGAATTAATGGAGACCATCACATCCTCAACAACTCCCTCAGGAGCTAATGTGGACCTATCCACAAGCTGCAAGATTGTTCTGGTGTTTATTAATGGTCCCTGGAGATTCAGTTTAAGCATAGTCTCCTTAGTCATCACATTGATGGCAACCCCAATATCGATCAAGGTATGGGGGACAATGATGCCATCAATGTTTACTTCTACTACAGGACTTCCATGATCTAGATACTTTGGGAAAATCACCCGGTCCAACATTAAGTCAGACAATTGTCCAATGACATTAATGGTAGGGGTATATTTTTTTCGCCTTCCCAGATGCTTGAAACAATTCTCCTTGATTAACATTTTGTAGATGGGGACATCCTTGATAGCTTGGAGAAGTGGGATTTTAACACACATGTTTTTCAATTTACCCAAAATTTTAGTCTCTTCTGGGGTGTGCTGGATAGGATGGGTTAATCTCTTAGGAAAATGAGGTGGATTTTCCTGAGGGACACTTTCCTCCTTGTTGGGAAAATTAATTTCTTAAATTTCTTTCATTAAATTATCAACCAGGGAAACTCGTAAGCTTGTGATGATGCCAGCAAAATATATGCAGGAGTAGGCAACTAACTCTATGTATAACTAAATGATTTATGATTCAATATAATATGCAAGGGAAGAGGATCCTAATTGAGGAGGTCTTGGTTGTCCTTCCCTATAGTATTATAGATTGAAAAGAAATCATTGATTAGATAAAACTAGAAACTTGAAATAAAGAAAAGAGAATGAATTTAATTGTTGTTCATATTCAGATAGAGAGAGAGACTATTTTAGTCTCTTGATTTTCCCCTCGTATATTGATCCAAACTAAACTAAGATTCATTCATAAGCATAGGAAATGAAATAAATTGAAACTTAAAGGCAAAAGAATGAATTTCAATTATCATGCAAATCAAATAGAGAGACAGCCTAACTTAGACCCTTGGTTGTCCCCTCATATGCTGATAAGATTTTAATTTAAAACTCAATTCATCAATCATAAACAAATCCTCAAACATCTAGGCAATTAAATAAAATAAGAACTATTTGAAATAAAATTTTTCTTTGATCCTTTTAGAGTGAGCTCAATTCTCTTAAGAAAAAAGTGACAAGCTATTCCATATACTACATTAAGACAATTTATATCTAAAACTATATAATGGAGATTTATGTAAAATGAAGCTTTATTCTATTCCATCATAAGTTGGATACATGCTCCAAGAGTCCTGCCTTTGGAATGGAGGAGGTACTCCTATTTATACAAAAACTAAGATAACAACCTCATAACTGTAGATCCACTATTCCCTCCTTTGACCCACATATTTCTCAACCAATGGTGACACATAACCCTATCCTCCATGATCTCCTCCATGAGGTCCATGATCTTCTCCATGAAGTTCATGATCTTCTCAAATTCGAATTTGAGCATAGAGTGCCACATAAGGATGCCTTGGAAGCTTCCTTTGTACCTACACATGTCAACAAACTCATTCTAATTGTTAGGTATAAGTATAAGCATATTATTTTCTAAAGTTTAACCATAAATCCACTTTAAAATGTTAAGAATTAATAAACTTTGGAAAGCATAGTTATAACCCAATGATGAAGTAAATTTAATGATGTGGAGGTAGAATGGAGGTGATATGAAGGTAATATGGAAGTAATGTGAAGGTATTGGTGAATAATGGAGTGAGAATAAGGACTATTTTGAGGCCCAACACTCCGTTTTCTCTTCACGCTACTTAGGTGGAGATGGAGGCTGATTATCCAGAAGCACTCTTCTAGACCTAAGGTCAATTTCTTGAATTTCCACAACATAGGTAGGTTAGGATGCTTCTCCACTGTAGAATTGTTGTGCCTATCTATTGTTTGGGTTCATATTTGGTTGAGAAGGAATCTAAGGTTGCTTAGGTGGAGCAGGGTGTAGGAGTTGTGGTTGAGATGGAGGTGGAGGTAGTAAAGCTAGAGCTTGGTTGTATGGGGGCCTCCACCCGTAGGATGGTGCATTCCACTAAGGTTGTGGAGGAGCATATGGCTGAAATGATTGGTTGGCAGGTTGGGAATGATATTGAGGTGAAAAAGACCAGGGAGAAGGTGTGGACCATGAAGGATGAGAAGGAGGGTGCCAAGGGGGAATGGATGTATTCTGGTTAGGGTTGTAATATGAATAGGATGCCCCTTATATGCCTTGTTGGTATGGTCGAGGTCCTTGAGGCATCCTTCGGTTGATGTAGCATAGTTGTTCAGACACCCCTTTAGTTCCCTGATATACAAATTTTAATCCAGGCAGAGAAGGGCACTTATCGGTGGAGTGGTTTTCCTCACAGACCGAGTAGATTTATATAAAATTTAATGGAAATTCATTCCTAGGGTGCCTCCTGGTGCATCTAGGGTAGAAGACAACTAAGGCTCTCTCTACTTCCTTATGCTTCCTCCTGATCTCCATGGTGTCCATTTACAGAGAAAGAGTATGCATCATTTCACTCTTAAAGTCTTCCAACATGTTTCCAATTTCACTTTTTATGGATGTGCTGAAGGAGGATGAGCTGGCCAAAGCTTGAATAGCCTTACCCTTCTTTCTAATTTCCCTAGAATGACTTTTGAAGATTGTCTTGATATGACCATAGGGTAACTGATAGATGTCCCCTCCTGACAACAGGTTTAGGGTTTCTAGGAGATCTTCTCTGATCCCTCTAAGAAGGAATAGCTTAAGTGATTCAGGATCAAGGGTGCATTTGTCCCTTTTATAGCTAAGTTGGAATATTTCCTCGTAATGTTCTAAAGATTCAACATGTCCCAAGGTCATTCTAAAAATTTCCTATTTGGTATCTTTAGATCTGTAGTAGTCCCTATACTTATTGTTGAAGGCTTGTTACATCTGAGCCTATGTGGTGATACTGTCCCCAGGTAAACCCATGAACTAGATTAAGGTTGCATCTTTTAGAGTGGATGAGAACAATTTCAACTTCTGGTCATGAGAGGTGTAATAATAAGTTCTGTATATGACAACAAACTCGAAAAAAAAGGTATCCAAGTCTTCTAAGGTCAGGCCATGAAAGTGAGGAATAACAGAGGGGCTTATGTTTTTTATCCTAGCATCCCCATTAGTTTCTCTGATGAGAAAAGCACACTTAGATCTATTCTCAGCTCCTTCTCTATCTCCAATCCCATTTCTATTTTAGCCATGGTGTAAGTTGGTGGAATGGTCTCTTCTTCTTCCCCGATAGGCTCTTCAAAAATCTTTGGTTGTCTGCCTAATGGGTCCTTTAGCTCACAACCATTGAAGAAGAGGGAAGGTTGGATGCTTGATGCAGTGGGGGTATTTGGAAAAAGTTTCCCTAAGTTATCTCTACTCCTACGAGGCATGAAAGGAGTTTGTTTTTTTTTCTTTTTATGGTTTTTTAGAACTACTTGTAGAATGGAGAGAAAGCAAAACCAAATTGCCACTACTTGCTGAATGTAACTACTTGTAGAATTGGAAAGAAAGAAAAAGATTGCTACTATTTGCTGAATGGAACTATTTTTAGAATTTGAAATCAATAAGGAAGGAATGAAAGCAGAAATCACATCTACTTAGACACCTTCTCGACAATGATGCCAAAAAATGATGAGAGCCAATATTGCAGCAAGAATGCTGCAACTCCTAGGGCTACCAAATTTACTTCATCCACCCGAGGTTCGTACAAACTTAGAGGTGACAATGTTGTATACACAGTAGATGTAATGCAACAGTTATAATACTTCTTAGATCAGATTCCATGCTTAGTTAGTTTAGATCATTACATGTTATAAACTAGGATAAGCTAGGTTTCTTTTGCAAGAAAAATGTGTAAATGTGTAGCTAGATGATTTCATGTCACTTTATAACATCTTCCAATTTAGTTTTTAATTCCTTAAAGTGGGAAACATTCCTTTTCTTTCATTAATTTTCCCTTCTTCATTTGGTAGTCAAAATTCTTCTAGTCAATACAAGAATAGTTTGAGAAACCCTAGCGGTCTATCGTCCCAATTGAACTCGAAGTAGACAAGGTTAGTTGTTTGATGCGGTGGGGGTATTTGGAATTTTTACCCTAAGTTGTCTCTAATCCTACGAGGCATGAAAGGAGTTTTTTTCTTTTCTCTTTTCAGGGTTTTTTTATAACTACTTCCAGAATGGAAAGAAAGCAAAACCAAATTGCAACTACTTGCTGAATGGAACTACTTGCAGAATTGGAAAGAAAGAAAAATATTGCAATTATTTGCTAAATGGAACTATTTTCAGAATTAGAAATCAATAAGGAAAGAAAGAAAGCATAAATCACATATAATTAGACACATCCTCGACAATGGCGCCAAAAAGTGATGAGCGCCAGTATTGCAGCAAGAATGTTGCAACTCCTCGGGCTACCAACTTTACTTCATCAACCCGGGGCTTGTACAAAATTGGAGGTGACAATGCTATATACACAGTAGATACAATCCCTCTTTCTTGTCTACTTCAAGTTCCTGCACTTTACTTAGCCAAAATTTTCTCAAAAACCTGCAATTAATGCACTTTAGACCACAAGACACGACATCTCATCTTTACCCTTCTCACTAAGAAAAATATAACAAAACATGTAAGGAAATGTGAGAAAAGTTGATTTAAATAAGTTGAAGAGTGGCATTAAGTTCCATATAATTAACCCATTGATGAGCCTCATCACCCATGTGCTAAGATAGTTGAACTATTTTATTTGTTTTAGTACTTATATTATTGAGAATGTGTTGTAATGGTTTTATTGTTGTCCCATCCTTGTGGACTATTCCGCAGGATATTTGATAGAACTTTCTTTATTTGCTGGTTGTAATGACCATCACATCCTCTATGGAGTATTTCGATGTATGTTAGATGGATCCTTTCGGTTCATGTACGTATCTTCTTGGGTGGTACTACTGCCTCTCTCTTAGAGGCTCAATTTTCGCCCCTCTCCATAGTGGAAGAACCTTGACACATTTACAACTGAAAACTCACCATGCACACCTTCTTGCTTTGCTAAGGCACCATTGCATCCCTCACTCTTGCTGACAGTTACAGCCAAGGAAAATCTTTAAGGATTCAGAAACTGGGCCTTTATACTGGATGAGACTCCTACACCAAACAATGTAAGGTCTAATTGAGACTTCATATCAGGGAGATCCTCTGAATTTTGGCAGGTCCAACACCATCAACATGTTAATTGGGATTATCTGAGGTCGATATTGATTCAAATAGGAATGTGCCTCCTTGTGGTAAATTTGATCATAGATTTATCCAGGTTACACAAGCAATGAAATAAAATATAGAAAATGAAATGAGACACTCACACAAAGAAATTTAATAGAGAACATAATCATATCATGAAAATCCAACTTCTGTTAGTTTATGAAATAGTAGAATATTGTATAACACAAAATGGCTAGAATGTTGGTAGCTGGTAGCTACCTTTGAAGAAATATGGTTGGTGGCTACATGCATTTGTAAAATCTATTACAAAATAATGAAAGAATGACCTTTTAACATAAATAAATAACACTATAGGTCCAAAACCATAACCCTAGAAGATGAAGCACCAAAAGGTTTGTACGCCCTGAGGCAGTTAGTTGGTACATCAACTTCCCGAGGGTGCAAAATTTTCATACAATATATGTTTGAGGTGCACAATAGCTCATTGGAAAGAACTATCAAAGGAATACAACTTTTTACCAGGGAAAGGAGATGCCATAACATCCACTTTGTAACCACCCCTCCCACATTTACCCAAATTAACCGAGCTATTAGGATAAACATGAGCTGAGGGCTACTATGACATGCCCCCCCCGCCCCCCTCCTAGCTTCAATTATGGAAGTGGGGCTGACCATTGAACCTATAAACCACAAACTAACATCCTACAAGACTTACAAGGCACTCAAAGGCTAAAAAACCACCCCCCAGTGCTAGAATCCTGAGCCAAATAGTTATTTTATTGACCTAGACTTCCAGTCGCAGGAATAACAGTGCCTACATGCAACTACAAGCCTCTAGCCACAGGAATAACATTACATCCATGCGAATGCAATCCAAATTTCTTAGTTATGAGCTTGAGACCTCGCAATCAATGCCACATTTTCAGGGCTTGTCTCCAAACCACTGCCCAAAACCTAATGAAACTTTCTAGAACGATAAATAACATCAAGATAAATCCATCCATACAAAATTTGATCAAGGACTTGACCTAACAAGTACTAACTATGACAGTAATTTTGTCAAACTTATTGAGAACATGTAATCTACATATCATGAATGCATATATGAACATAGGGATCTGATACTTATCTGAAAATCATCAAGAAGGTCTAATGCCCTCTAAAAATAGTTGAAATAACATTTGTTAGCTCATGCATTCATTAACCATTCATCATCTAATCAAAACTTGTCAAGAGCCATAATTAGAACCTGTTATGAAACCATGCTCATAACCAGAATAATAACCATGATAGAACAACCATTAAATCCACATAATAACAAATACAATTACTCATGAAATACAAGAGGAAAAGAGCTCTTATTAACATATGTAAAATCCAACCAAGTCAGGGACTTTCACGTACCACCCAACCATAGGTTGGGATGAACCAAAGCTTTCTTTCAGCCAATCACCCCCATGCCATATTCCAAGCATGAATGTGGGACTCAAGAAAAAAACTAGGGATTCCTCAGGCTTTACTGCAATCTCACCAAAACCAACCAAGGGATTCATAGGCCCGAAGCAAGCATGCGATCAACTAGGCTTTACTGCGATCCCTCCAAAACCGTTCAAGGGATCACTAGGCCCAAAAAAGGAACATAAAAAACTATCACACTTGGAAAAACCCATGCTAATGACAAGAAGAGAATCAAATATATACATGAATGTACCATGTACTCACCAACCATATAGGTAATCTCACACGCAACTTGTTACTTGCAAGTATTTATGTTGAAGCTACTTGATCCAACTTTTCGTTGCTTGTCCCTTTCTTTCCTTCCTCAATGATAAAGTTCTCCAAGAATGCTCTAAGTGTGCAAGAGTATGAGAGAGAGAGAATAGAGAGAGAGAGCTCCACCACATAATTGCAAAAAATTGTGAACTAATCCTCAGAAGCCTTTTTATTATTGAGGCCTATATTTTCTTCAATTTATCTAATTTTTCTTTAATTTATTCCTTACATGAAAACTTGTGACCCTTCACCTTCCTTTTCTCCTATTTTCCATTAGTTTCATATATAAAATTTCAATTAATGCCTCTTTTCCTTTTCAAATCCTTTGCCAATTTCCCTTAACCATAATAAACCGCATGAACACCCACTAGGATGTTTTTCCCAACATTTAGCTTGGAATACGTGTCCCATGACCTTAGTCTTATTTTTCCTTTATTAACATTATTACATGAAATTTTAACCTCGGGTTTTTACAGACCCCCTCCTCTTTAGGGGAACACCGTCCTCGGCGTTTAATGATACTTATAACTAGAAAGACAATTGAAAACCAAAACATACTACCATGGAGCTTTATAACTTAGCTCAATGCAGTATTTACAATGAACAACTTGTTAAAAAGAAAAACCAACATAACAAACATAACGACATGGAAACATACATCTTATTAGATATTTATAACATATGTTATTGTAGTATTTACAATAACACCCATACATAAATATGTACATATATCAAAACTCCTTTACCTCAACTGGAAAACAATGAGGGATACATAGATCACATTTGATCAACCATCTCCCATGTAGCTTCGTCAAGCCCAAAGTACTTCCATTGCACTATAACTTGCTCAATTGCTATTTTCTAGAGCATGAGTTGTTTTTGATGCAAAATGTATTGAGGTTTTGGTTGGAACTCTCCTTCTAGCTCCACCTACAATACATACCAATCAATCACATGATCAACATCCTTCAGATATTTTTTAAGAAATGAAACATGGAAAACATCATGGAATTTCATTGTCAGTGGCAGTGCAAGTATGTAGGCCATTGTTCCAATCCTCTCAAGGATATTGAAAGCCCCACAATACCAAGATGTCATATTAGCACATGAGCCAATCCTCAAGGAGCTCTTCTTTGGCTTGATGCACAAGTACACATACTCCCCAAACTGATTCTCCTTAAATGTCCTATGCTGATATGCATAAATCTTCTGTCTATCCTATGCTACCTTAAAATTCTTCTTGATAATTTGCATTTCTTGTTCTATCTCTTCCAACATATCTGGTCATATTAATACCCTTTTCACTAGATCGGTCTAGCTGATGGGATTATTATAACTCTGCCCATAAAGTGCCTCAAACAGACTCATCCTTTGTGATTCCTGATACCTATTATTTTAAGCAAACTCCACCAGTGGAAGGTACTCTTACTAGTTTCATTTTTAGCCCATGACATAAATCCTTAACATGTCCTCCAAAATCCTATTGACCCGCTCTCTCTTTCCATCTATTTGTGGACGATAAGTTATATTGAATGCTAAATTTGTACCCAAACATGCAAACAACTCTTTCAGAAACTTGGAAGTGAACTTGACATCTCTGTTAGATACAATCTTCTTAGGAATACCATGCAACCTCACTATCTCCCTAATGAAGAGATGTTCTACCTCACTATCTCCTTGATGAAGAGGTGTGCTACCTCACTAGTTGAACAAGTAGAATTAAACACTATGAAGTGAGCTACCTTGGTCAAATTGTCTACAAAAACCATGATGGAATCATGCTGTCTAGATGTCTTCAGACATCTTGTAATGAAATCCATGGAAATGACATTCCATTTCAATTTCGGAATCAAAATTGGCTGCAATAAACCACCTAGATTCTTACACTATGTTTTTACCTATTGACAATCTAAGCACCTAGCCACAAACTCACCAACTTCCTTTTTCAAGTTCGGCCAATAATAAAACTCCTTCACACTTGTCAAAGTTTTCTGATTTCATGGATGACCTAAACAAGTCTTAACATGAAATTCCCTCAGGATAAGCTTCTTGAGCTCACTATTGTATGACACATACATCATATCCCTAAATATCACCAAACCATCTGTTATGAGATAATAATCCACATCCTGATCACTTGTACCTCACTAATGTAACTTGTACTTAAGCTCCCTATACTTGTCATCATTTTATCCTACCTATAAGATCTGATCTTGTAAATCTATCCCATATGAACTGATAATTTCTATGTGATTTACCTGCACTCTTTTGCTGAGAGCATTTGCAACCAAGTTCGCCTTTCTCTTGATGTACCTGATCTTGGAGCCAAATTCACTGAGTGTGGCCAACCATCTAGCTTGATTAGCATTCAAATTAGGTTCGTCAAACAAGTATCTCATCCCACTATGATCACTCATCAAGATGAACTTCTTGACAAGAAGATAGTGCCACCACATCTTCATTTCAGGAATGATCGTTTCCAACTCAAGATCATGTGTCTCATAGTTTTGCTTGTGCTCATTCAGTTTCCTTGAATCATAACATACCACCTATCCCTCTTGCATCAAGACTCCACTAAGTCATCTCTTGCAAGAATCTGTACATACCACAAAGTATTTATATGGATATGCAATCTTAGAATTGGAGCATTTGCAAGCAACTGCTTAAACTAATCTAAGCTGACTACACATTTCTCTGTCCATTCAAACTTCTTTCCCTTCCTCTGCAATGATATAATAAGAAATGAAATCCATGGGAAGTTCCTAATGAACCTCCTATAATATCCTGCTAACCCCATGAATGATCTAACCTCATCCACATTTCTAGGAGTTTCCCATTCCATGATAGCTCTTATCCGTTTTGGATCCATTTATATGCCTTCCTTGGAAACAACATGTCCCAAGCACTGTACCTTTGGCTCAAAGAAGTTTCACTTACTAAGCTTGACATACAATTGATCCTCTCTTAGAAATCTCAACACTGTTGCTAAGTGTTCAGCATGCTCTTCCTCATTCTTAGAATATATCAATATATCATTAATGAATACAATCACAAACTTGTCTAGATAAGGACGCAACAAACTATTCATCAAACACATGAAAGTAGCTGAAGCATTAGTACAAAAAGGAACTACAAAAAACTCATAATTCCCATACCTACTCTGGAAAGAAGTCTTGTAGGTGTCCTCTTCTTTGATGCATACCTGATGATATCCTGATATCATATCAATCTTCAAGAACACTGCTACTCCCTTCAACTGGTCAAACAAGTCATCGATCCTTAACAATAGATACATGTTCTTAGTCGCCACCTTATTCAACTGCCTCTAATCAATACATAACCTGAGAGTACCATCCTTCTTCTTCTCAAACAACACAGGTCCACCTTAAGGTGATATACTTGTCCTAATGTATCCCTTGTCAATAATTTCCTTCAACTGCAACTTCAATTCCACTAGCTATGGAGTAATCATATTGTAAGGTGCCTTTGATGTTGGTGTTCCATGGTACCAACTCAATAGAAAAGTCCACTTCCCTATGAGTCAACAACTTTGAAATCTCTATTGGGTATACATTTTGAAACTGTTGCAAGACCAGGTACCTCTTCAAGACTTATGCATCCTCAAAATCCTTACCTTTATCACTAGAGATATGAACTACAAATAATAGACATCCTTTCCTATAACTACGGTTCACCTGCATAGCTGTAACCATTCCGACTGATGTTTCCTTCTTCTTACCCTAAAATATTCTCTGTTCTCCATTAGCATCCAAGCACTCAATATCCGTTTCATAACAATCCACCTTAATCCTATGAAGATATGACCAATCCATACCTAGAATCATATCGTTTGATCCCAACTAAAGTAGATTATGATGGGATGATGTAGGCATACCATTCGACTCAATTGCATAAGCTCTTACCCAATGATGAACTCTTTTCTTAGTACATGTAGCCAAAGACACTAACCAAGACTTTGCATGCACTTATTTTCTCAAAGCACACTTATCCACCATATCAAGATTAAAATAAATATAATTAGATCTAGATTTAATCAAAATAGAAACAACTTGAACACAAAGCTTACCATCTATATCGATAATAGATGCATGGTAATCTTCCTGCCTATTGTTCAATGTTGGATATATTTGAGGAATTCTCTGTCCAACATCCCTAACTGTCTACGCCTCCTAAGCACTATAGATATGAAGCCTAACACCCTAATATTACGGAAAATACTTCTTGAGATGCTCCTTGCTACATATCCAACACTGCAACTGTGTCCTACCATCACCTCTATTCTGATGCTCTCTAGGCTATGACCCATATCCCTTCTCAACTACACTAAACCTCTTGTAAGGAACAACATTCTCTTTCTCACCTGTATCCTGAGGTCCTATTCGATTTGGTGGCCATTTACCTTTATATTTTTCATTCACTTTCCACCCTTGCTTAGATTCAACCTTATGCTTCGATTGCTCATAACAATTCTTCAACTTTCCAATAACTTCTTCCAATGAACGAGGCTTCTCATACTCAATCTGATTCTTAAATTCTAATGGTAATCCACTGACAAATCTCTAAAATTTGGATTTCTAATCCTTAATATATGGAACATACTTCAACAACTCCAGGAACTTAGTCATGTACTCCTCATTTTCCATCGATCCCATCTTCAGCTCATAGAACTCCTTGGCTTTACTATCATAGTACCTCTCTGAAAAGCACTTCTTCCTAAAGAGTCGCTTGAATTGATGCCAACTCAAATACTCTATCATGATGTCTCTTGCATGCTTCACATCTTCCCACCAGATGTTTGCATTCCCTTTAAGACTGAAAATAACTATCCCGAACTTCATGTTCTCTATATAGTCATGCAACTAAAATAATTTCTTCATCCCAAATAACCATGCCTCTGCATATTCTAGTTTCTTCAAATCTCCACCAAATGTAGTTGGCTTGACTTTCTTGAAATCACATCGAAGATATCCCCTGTCACTCCTCTTGTAAGGATGATAGTGATGATGACCATGATACCTGTTTGAACCAAAACTAGAGTATAATCCATGTCCACTACCTCTCCTATCATGTGTATCCAAGAACCTGCCATATCTAACCGTGTCATACCTATCTGACCTGGGCCCACTATGAGACCTCCTACCATATGATCCATTATTCTTGTCCATAGCTTATCCTTCGATTTCCATGTCTTTGTAAATCTGACAAACTCTGAAGGACAACTGCATTGACGTCTTCCTATTTCTCCTGTTCTGTGGCAAGTATTTCTTGTGACTGAATAATTTTGTCATTATTATCTTTGCAACTTTTGATCTCTTCCTCTAAACTTCTCAAAGTATCTGATATATCAAGAGAGTACCCATCACCATGTTTTTCATCTAACCTATAGGGAGAATCACGTGAAATTTAGTCCGCCATTCTGCTAATAATATTTGATAGTCTTCTTGCTACAAACATACCATGTCAGATAAACAAATATAAGCATAATCAACATACATTAGAGAAGTTCAGGGTAGGCTATCCCATATGCAAAACCATTCCATATTAGCATGATACATGTATATACATAATCATATCAACCTATCAACCTCATGCATGATAATACCAAATGCATACCATAACCTCATGCACGATAACCATAACCATGATAATGCATGCATAACAAACACATAAACATTGACATGTATGCATGAAAAACATGTTCTTCCCATTCAATCCAAGTATTGAACCATGCTTTGATACCACCCTGTAACCACCCCTCCCACATTTACCCAAAATCATCGGGTTGCCAAGGTAAATATGAGATGAGGGCTACTATGACATGACCCGACCTCCAAGCTTCACTTATGGAAGTGGGGCCGACATTTGAAACTATCAACCATAAACTAACATCCTATAGGACTTACAGGACACTCAAAGACTAAACAACCACCCCCAGTGCCCAAATCCTAAGCTGAATAGTTATTTTCTTGGCCTAGACTGCTAGTTGCAGGCATAGCACTACATCCATGCAACTGTAGGCATCGAGTTGTAGGCATAATACTACATCCATGTGACTACAGTCTAAATTTATTAGTTCTGAGCTAGCAACCTCGAAATCAGTGCAACCTTTTTAAGGCTTGTCTCTAGACCACTGCCCAAAACTTATATCCACCTAGATTATTCCTCCTCTCCTAGCAAGTAATTGTCTCCATTATGTCAAGTTACCTCATCAGATGGGGAATTTTTTTTTGAATGTGGCTCTTAGAGAACCACTTTAACTAATGAAGAAGTTGTCCTGTTTTGACAACTTGGTAGAGCTTTATTTGTTTATGGCAGGTATCCTTTGTGTTGGTATCCATGATATGATCCACGATATCCTATTCAATGTAGTTGGAATTGAATTATTTAGGGGCCAATTTCTCAGTTGCCTCTAAGGTGTCCAAAAAAGGTGGAAAATATGGTTGAAGCAACTCCACATTAAATACTAGGTGCAAGCTAAGAAAAGGGGGAATACTTAATTCAAAAGTATGTTCACCCATATCCCTTGTGATTTTGTAGGGAAAGGAAGTCCAATACCTTCTTATGTGTGGAACTACACATTATAAGGCCCCAGACAGTCGCATACATGTCTAAACACTTTTGCACATACACAACACATAGCGCCAGGCAATCCCATACTTGCCTATCTTGAACATACAAGCACAACGCACAGGTCCAGACAATCCCTTACCTTCCTAACTTGAACACATTTCACATCACACACTTATACACATGGTATGGCACATTGCACATAATACAAATTTACCCCATTCCCATGCACAACACATGCACATGTACAACAAAAGAACATACACACATAACATATTGCATTACATAATATCACAATAATCCAAAGACCACCTTGTCTCCATGCATGTGAATTGGGCCATACTGCCTCATTTATTTTTCCCATGTTCTTAACCTTGACATGGGATTAATGTAAGAGATATGTTCACATGATTATAATTTAAAATAATTATCTTTTCTTCACAATAAATTCCCCATCACAGTGGGAATCTTTTCGTCCCAACCATATTCTTGAACAATTTTTTTTTTAGTAGTTATCCTTTCATTCGAATGACCTATGAAAACCCTGTAAGAAATAATGGAATTTTCATAGGTATATATATATATATATATATACCACCATCCATTAACATAATCATGAATGCATCATACAAGTATCCATCAAGATAATCACATATGCAATATATAAGTATCCCTAAACATAATCAGGGATGAAAGATATAAGTGTCCATCAACATAACCACATATGCAACATATAAGTACATGTGCAAGTATAGTCAAGGGTTAAGAGAAATCCATTCTTTCCAGTTTCCTGGTTGCACATATATTTGTCCATTATTCTCATGGACTCAACCAACCCATTAGGTTGTTACATTACTTAATCATGGAAACAATAGCCATTAGCTTATGCCAAATATGTCCAGGGGTTAGATAACTCCATGATTGAATCCAAGAATGCATCATACAGCCTTTTCATACTACTATTTTTTTCATTCTTACTTTTTGTTTTGTTCATCTCCATTTCCCAATAACATTCCATCTTACTTGCAACTTTACTCGACATGTTCTCCTTCATGCCTATCAAGCACTGCCCCTTTTCAAGATTTCGTGGCATTCCTGCTGCTCCAACCTCTTTATTCCAAGATCCTCAAGCATTCCATTTGAAATTTAAGAATGAACAACCAATGAAAGAGGAAAAACAAAGGAAATCATTGCGAAAGGACAGAAATTTCACACCAACAGTCATTCACAAAATCGCAATAAAATAACATCATAAACAAGACCAAAACCAACATGATAACAAAACCAAAACCAACACGGCCATGCATGAGTCAAAAAACCAAAATTATATCAATCCACAAATTCAAGAAATAAAAGCCATGACACACAAACATTAAATAAAGAATTATCCAAAATTCAACTTAATCTCCACGAGTCTAGCATTCATGGAATTTTAAGCCATCATACAAGTGTGCATATGTACCCTATAAATCAGTTCAATGCTTCTTTACAAGGCTAGCAAGAATCTTGAAGTCTTATGTTCCCCAAAATTTCTCAAGGAATCTTTTCCAACATACATCTTCGACTTTTAAGAGATTTGAGAGATTTCTCCTTGAAATTTTCCTATGCAGATCCATGTCCTTGTGGCTCATGGGGTACATTGTCTTCCTTATTTCTCTCCTTGTGGGGGAAGTCCCATTTCCAATGATGTTTTCCACAACACCAATAAGATATTATTCTCTTCTCTTTTTCAACTTCACGAGGCCTCTTCCTGTTATTACCATCCTTCCTTTTGGAGGATTCATCTTGGTGTTTCATTCCCCACAACTGCTTTTGCAAATTATCATTCCACTTAGCCGATTCTTTTTCTTTCCTGGCGAGTTTCATATGTTCTGCCTTGTAGATATTTAACTCATATTCCAAGTATTTGAGCTTAACCTCCAAATTCCTGAAGGTTCTTTTCTCTTGGAGGGATGTCCCTCATTCTCATTCTTGATGGGCTTGGTCTATATCTTGTTGCACAATTCCATGATGCATGTTTCCTTTCTTTTCTACTGGGTCTTGCTATGTGTTTCCACATAGGATGTTCTATTATTTCATAAAATAAATTAACAACACATATGCTAGTTGTCATATTTACCATGTTATGCCAAGTATGGAATCCTACAACTGTTACACATCCTTAACACCATCGTCAACCTCATGTCATAAACTAGGACACCAGTTATCACATACATAAGCTTGTTTTCAAAATTTAGCAATACATGTGTATTTATAATATTCATAATCATCATCATGTTGAAGAAAAAACAGAGTTCAATCTTTGATCCATACTAAGCAACCCTATTTAATATCATCCTCTCTACTAAGGCCACACTACTATTTTTAATCATCTTCCTAGACACGAGAAGAATTTTGATCATCTTATTAAGGTTAACAATAGCCATGGAATCTACAACTTTAAAGGGCCAATTAGAAAAATATCATGTTATATTAACATTTATCATACTTGTAATTGTCATGTTCATACAGGTGCATAATAAGACTTGCATGCACTCAAGTTAGCACATTTCATAACACTTTCCCATTCATCATGTACTATGCTCATGCGACTATTCAATAACTAACCATGATCCTTGTTGCTATAAAAAATACGTGCAACCAAGTAGTTATCATTCACTTGGATCTCTAAAAGTTGCACAACGTCATACCTCTAATCTCCTGAGGCACTTGTATCATATACAGGTCATTGGATATTCCCATCTAATTGGCATCTCTCTCTCTCTCTCTCTCTCCATATATATATAATATATATATATATATAATATATAATAAAATTAAATATATATAATATACACCACACACACACACACACACACCACACATATTATATATTAGTCAATAGTAGCAACCAAGCCAAGAAACACAAGTAATCATAGGATCATGTAAGCATTAACATGTACACATATCTCAATTTAAACGTTAATCAAATGTCTCGAAATCTAGGACATACATGCGTGCACTTTACATCCCAGGATAAAGTTCAAAAGTCAGAATTGTGTGTGTGTATATATAAGCATGCCTTCATAGGAATTAAACTCAACCTTAACTATTAGCAACCTCACTCTTTAAAAAATCAAGGCATTAATCACGAAGAACAAGTGATTACAAGGAAAAACATAGCAATCAACACATGGAAACAACCCTCCTGATAACAACCAACAATCCCATGCATTGCCAAGGCATATATCAAAGTAACATTTTAAACATCATCGGATATTCCCATCCAATTGTCATATCTATACATATATATGAATATAAAGTCAATAGTAGCAAATGTTGGCTTGTTGGGGCCTGACCCAGGTTCGGAGTTAGTTAGCCAAACAAATCCCTGTACTATTGGCCCTTTCGGCAACAGTGCACGGAGCACGGACTGAGGTCTCACCTGAAGTAGTATGGGTCCTGGAACTAGGTTTCCGCACCCTTGAGATGTCTAAGGGTTTGGTTCGGTCCAATGGCTCACCCCTGCGCATAGGTTGCTTCACGCACTTTCCTGGCCTTTGCGCCCAGATATTCTTTCCTTTGTGCAGCCTTAACCAGGAGCTGTGGGGTTTTTGCACTACTGGAACAACGCTCTGCATTATTTCCCTAAGCTGCACTTGAGATCTTTCCTATCTTCCTTCACCCATTAGTTATCTTCATGTAAATAGAAGCCTTGTGTTATATTTAGTTATACAACACACACATATAAGTTCACGCAACAAATAAACAATACACTTGCAATTTATACCCAATAATACATTGAACAGGAAAATATACACAGAAATATGGTAAACTTATCTTTATTAATTATTCCAATGGTTACAGGCTTGACCTACCCTACGCACTCAGCTACAGGGGTCTGTGCACTCAACTGTGGACTACTAGGTCTCTGCGCACTCAGCTGCAGAGCCTTCTCCTACTCTACCACCCAAAGACACACTTTACACTTCTACTCAATCTCTTCGACTCATCATGCTTTTATTCTTTTCCTTAGCTATCTGTCGTCTTCTACACTTAGAGCCTCGCTCTATTTATACAATCCCATGGTCTACGGAACATGGGTAGGTCTATCAATCTGACACTACATTACAAAAACGAGGGCGGACAACCCTGTGACTCTATTATGACTTCACGCTCCATGCCCACAATTCACAGAGCTTTTACAAAGGATTTGGTCAAAACTTGGGCTTTAAGCCCCAAAACATGCCTTGGGGGGGATTCCATGCCCAACAGGCCCCCAACACAAACATCGTGACTCGTCCTCGAGTTACTCTGTCGGCGTAAAGATCTTTGCACTGAGTCCCTCCAATTCTTCTCGAACTGCTGCAGGGTCGGCAGCGCAATGGGCGACTGCCTGCTGGATCTCCTATATGAGTTGTTTCGAGATCGCGGTGTCGGAACTGGTTCCCTGCATCTGTGCTTGTTTCCCTGCATTTGTGTGAGATTGCCTTCAATTTCTGCTATTATGGTGAAGGCATCATCGATCCAAGGTTGAATGCGCACCTTCAAGACTACTTCTTTGTGCCATGCCGCATCCACCTGTTCTTTCAGTGCTTTGGCCTGTTGCATCCGCGTGAGCCTCTAGGTGAGGGCCACTGTCTGCGCAATTCCTTTGACGCTGTCATACTGCTGCTGGAGTTCACATGCCTTTGTCTCTAAGCGCTGGATGTTGGGGTCCTCTTGCAGATTTGTGAGGACCTCAAATGACTCCTCCAACATTCTGGTGCAGTCCCTCACTGCACTGCTGGTCTCGTCTAGTCCTGCCTTAATAGTATTGGCATGCTATTCTTTGACTTCCAGAGGGGTAGACAACTGCACTTTCAATCACAACTCTGAGATCTGAAAGTTCAGCTCCAGCTAAACCTTAGTCATTTCTTCTCACGCCTCACGCACCCCCGCTGCTAGCCTGTGGATGTGCGCCTATGTTGGTGTGTCTGCTGGGATGGCTAGCTCAAGGACACTTTGACATGATTCTTCCAGTGCCTGTACCAGTTTCCGATTCTACGACACCACTTTGTTGCACTGCAAGCTCAACTGCTCCATGTTGATCTTTTTCTCGCTTAGTACTTGCAGCACGCAACTCTCCCTAGCCTGTAGTCCTGTAGTAATCCCACCCTGCCGAATGTATAATGTCTCCTGTAGGAGTGCAGCCATGTTGATCCTGATATCCTTTACTGTGCTAATCGTAGGCCTGTCGGCCTCATTTGTTGTCACTAGTGCCCCTTTCGGCAACACTATGGTACTTGTTGTCTGATCGCGCATCATCTTCTCTACTGCAGTTGTCCCTACTGCGAGGCTGGCCGAAAGGGTACCATCTTGAGGAGTGGGCACCTACAACTGTGCTCTGAGGGCCCCCAACACAATCTGGTTTTCCTGCGCAAAAGTATGGAGGGCCTCAAAGGTGACATCGCATACTGTCTCGCTGATGTCATGTAGATCACCCTCGGTAAAGGTGATCGGGTCAATAGACAACTTCGATGCCTTGACCTTCTTGCACGGCCCCGCCCGTTCGCGTGGGTGCTGACGCTTCAGCTGTGTTGATGCGGTTTGTGGGTCCGCCCCCCGTCCTATTCCTCTACTTTCAGCACATGCGACTTTTGGCCCTTGCGCGCCTTCTTAGTTGCCTCATGTGCTGTTGTTGCGGCCTTCTTTTATTTAGTTGTTGTCTGTGCAACATCCTACGCCTCCTGCGCTTCTACTGCCGCTGCCTCCTTCATTCTCTTCTCTGCCAACGATACCATGCGTAGTTTGGCCTCCTCTTTCTTCCTTTGCATCGCAGACTTCTCCATTGTCATGATGTCTGGAGCGTGCCACTCCGGCGGCCATGTCTCCAATACATCAAAGATTACATCGTCTGTGGCTACAAAGGGTAGCTCTTTCCATTGCTTGGTCAGGTCCTTGTGTGATTTGATGTATATGTTGTGGAGGTATGCTTTAAACTCTATAAAAATTTGCAGGTTGTTGTAGACAGTGAGTGATAACCACAACTTGCAGTTAATCCCCATCCCTCAGGTTCATTTCCATGAACACCTAGAATATCTTGCTGTCACGGATCTGGTTTGCATCCTTCGTGGCCCAGAGTGAAGCATACTTTACGGCCTCCTACAGATCCCTGTCAATTGTGGGGAATTGATTAGCCTCCGGCAATTCCCCTGCCACAAGAACTATGGACAACAAAAGCCATGCATAGTGGAACATTTTGCCTTGTTCTTGGGCCTCGCAACAATTCTCCAAGAATTCCTTACAGAGGAATTCAGATTAGTTAAATTGGATCCCCTCTGCGCATTGCTCAGCAAGTGCTACCACCAGCGTGGGTACCTCATCCGCGTGGAATTTGTGCATAACCTTACCTGTGAGTATCTGGGTCGCCACCTTAACTGCTTTATGGTTGATGCTAGATATGGCGTAGACCCTTTTGTTCTTCTCTAGTTTATATTTCTTCTTCATGGCCTCCGCGACGGCAAAGTCACTGCTTTTCCCCTTTAAGATATCTGCAGGGTCTTCCCTTTGCATGGGATCCGTGTAATGCAGTGAATCAAGTGTTCCGGATGGGGATGGGCTCCTCCAGCCACAAGCACCCACCATGAACCATGCAGAGTAGCTGCCTGATGACAAAAATTATTATTGGGGCATGGTGGAAATGTGGCACCCAAAGTAGGTTTAGTAACCCTGCCTTTTCCACTCTGTGTAACCACTTTTACGGCTCTAATTTGGTAACCCCCACCGTGGTGTTCTGATTAGGCTTCATAAGCTATGTGGTCTCTAGGTGAGGGAACTTCTCATGGTCAGCGAGATCCCAATCTTCAAATTTTAAGATCAGCACCAGTCCCAGGTGCTTGCCCTAAAAAATGATGTCATCTGGGAGGAGTGGGTTCTGGAGAGAGCTCTTGCTCTCGTCAAGATCCTTGGGCACTTTAGCCTTCCCCATCCATGGGGGGATATAGGCGGGCAAATTTGTTGGAGGGTGCGTGAGCTTAGTTTCATATTCCATGTCTTCGTCCTCCTCTTCTTCGAAGATAAGGTCCTCCAGGTCTTCCTCCTCCTCGTCGGTTTCTACATTAATGACTTTCCCCTTCTCCTCCATTGTTAGCCTGGTGCGTAGCAGGTTTTGTGGGGATGCCCATATGGGAACCATCGATGTTTGTCTTTATTTGGTCTTGGTGTGCATGATGATTTAGGGATTTCTTCCATAATCTCAACGCCTTCAGGGGCATCCCCTACAGTCAGGGCCTGCGCAAACTCTTCAGCGATCATATCTGTAATTTCAATAACTTCCTCAGATGCTGCCATCGTGTCCACCCAGAAATCTATCACTCGCATAATCAGGGGCTCAATCAACACTCTGTACAGGTCAAACAGGGCTCTGCTCAGGTTACGTGGGGTATACAACTGCTCAATTCGCAAATGACCAAGTGTTGTTTGCTAGGCATCCCTTTGTAATTTATAGTGCCTTTTGAATTTGAATTCAAACATTCCCCCCAAATCTGGTTCATTAATGCTTCCTTGGCGGTAGATTTCCCCAAAGCTTGCCCATAAATCGCGTCTTAAATGCCTTCTGCCTGCTCCATTTGGTATCAAGTCGAGCTTCACATCGTGAATTGTAGTGTACCTAGGGGGGATAATATGGGGTACAAAGGGAGGTACCCAAGGGAATAATGTAATAATGGGATGGGCCATAGTAATAAGGTGGTTAACTCGTATCATGTAAGGGACCACAAGTAGTTAATAATAAGTAATGGCCCATGGGTATAGATAAATGGTATTGAGGAACCATGGTATTGACCATGGTATTGTATGTAGTGAGGCCTATATAGAGGCTAGAGACTCCCCATTGGGAGATGTCAAGGAATATTGTATGAACAAACATATGGCTTGTGGAGTGTTCTCCTTCCTTAAGGAGTGAATGTATGGTGTTGCCCTACCTTAAAGGTTTTGATAATAAAGTGAATCATTTCTATATTTCGATCTTTTTATTTCTTGGATTTATGTGAAATATCATATATTTTCAGATCAGATCTATAACAAGTGGTATCAGAGCACTTTGTTGGGCAAAAGTGGAGAAGTTTTTAAAATTTTTGCAGGAACTTTCTGGGGCGGCGAGTTTGCAGATCAGATCTGTATGTTTTGGTGCAAAATATGCAAAATCTAATTGCATATCTGGATTCTTTGTGAAAAAATACCCGATTAAAAAA
>APFE031565702.1:492896-503217 GCA_000404065.3 Pinus taeda
TCTTGGATGGTTAGATGCACATGCATGGTACCAGTGGACTATTCTATTGAGTAGATCTTATTATTTGTGTTCTTCCCATGTTTTGGGGACGAAACATGTTAAGGGGGGTGGAATGTAGTGTACCTAGTGGGGATAATATGGGGTACAAAGGGAGGTACCCAAGGGAATAATGTAATAATGGGATGGGCCATAGTAATAAATAAGATGGTTAACCTGTATCATGTAAGGGACCACAAGTAGTTAGTAATAAGGTAATGGGCCCATGATATTAGATAGATGGTATTGAAGGAACCATGGTATTAACCCATGGTATTGTATGTATGAGGCCTATATAGAGGCTAGAGACTCCCCGTTGAGAGATGTCAAGGAATATTGTATGAACAGGCATATGGCATGTGGAGTATTCTCCTTCCTTAAGGAGTGAATGTATGGTGTTGCCGTACCTTAAGGGTTTTGATCAATAAAGTGAAGCATTTTTTTATATTAAGATCTTCTTATTCTTGAGTTTATCTCTATTATCTTATATTTTTGGGTTAGATGTATAACATAAATAGTGACTCCAACAGTCACTTTCTGTCAAACCCGCGCGGTAGTGCAATCCCCCTTGCGTGGTCACGGACCTTGTGACTCTTTGCTTCTACGTGCAACTCCAACATCGTGCAGCTCCTGGGTAGAATAGTTTATAGTCTCGTGCCTCTCAATTGCCTAGAGTGCTAATATTGTACTTCCCTCGACTAGTCAGGTGGCCGCACCACCTGTATATGATTTCCTCCGGTCATCCATCACTCTTCCTGGAAAATACTGACCTTTTATCGTTACTGGCGACGTTGCGTACTTTATCATCTGCAGCGCGCCACCCTAGTTGATCTGCTTAATAGTATGTAGTCCAAGCCAAGGCATCAAATTGAGCAATTCGCGGTGATAATCCTCAAACCTGTCAGCGTGATTGTGCACACCTTGTTTTATTACCCTGGTCTTCTTATCGAGAAAATCTTCCTTTATCTCGTCCTCCAACTTCTTGACTTCTTCTTTTACCAGAGCGCTTTTCTTCCTTAATCTCACCCTTTCTTTCTCAAGTTCTTGGAGCCTAAAATTTCCCTGTGGGATTTCTTCCTTAGGTCCCAAGCATTCTGTCTCATTCAATTGTGTGATCCCTTCTTCCAAAGTTCCGCGAACCGTCGTATCTACCGGTGGTACCATGCGCGGAGTAGGCATTTTATGTTCCATGGGGATTGTAGTGTTCACGCCATACTCCAGCCTCAAAGGTGCCTGCGCTATTAGTTTCTCACATGTGGTCCTATAAGCCCATAGAACTGCTGGTACGTGCAGGTCCGAGTCGGTTCGCTGTGCATTATGGACCTTTTTTAGTGCTCCGCATATGTCAGTAAAGGCTTCTGCGTGGTCTTTCCATACTCTATGGTTTCAACCAGAGAGATCGTTCGTGCCACTGCCTCGCCCGTACAAGCTTACTGATCGTGTCTCCCAACGTGAAGATTGTGTGCATTTGTGCAGGTTTTGTACAATATGCCTGTATCCATCTAGACAGGTGGGTGCACAGACTGTTTCGTATGGAAATCTTATCTTTTAATCGTATTTGAGGCTTCCCAAACCACATGCGCATCATCGTCCTTCAGTCGCACTAGTCCTCAAAACTTATTTGGTGCGTACCCCACCACCTTGCGGACGTAGCGCGCAGTACCCATTTTAAAGCATCGAAACGTTGTTGTTCCAATACTTCTCTTTCGAATCTACTCAGGAAGTCATCCACCTCACATAACCCATCATATGTCGGCAGATCCCTTACCTCCTTTGATACGCAGTGCAACAATCTCGTCATCATGTTACAGTTCAGCGTGGTTACCTCGTGTAACCAGTTTTACCATCATTCTATTTCCTTGTCAGAATCAGATGTGTAGGAGCTTTCGTGTTCCCATGAGATTCATCAATCCGTGGTTGGATTCACCTAGTATTGTTCTCACACATTTATCTTGTAGATGCAATCTAGATTGCCATCGTTGTCGTAGTTGCGCACTGGCTCTGTGTAGCGCGATCCTTCTGTAGGGTCCAAAGGTACAGCCATGTGCAAAGACTTCCTCTCAAAAATCATCTTGCGCTTCTTCAAATTTATCACCCCATTCATGTCAGTGGCCCAATCTATTCCTAATAGCGCGGGGTAGGGATCGCTATCATCAACAATCTCTATTGCTTCTAAATCTTCTAGTGCGCTTACTCCTTCGATATTTACTGTAATTCCCTGCAATATCCCCACAGGTAGGATCTTTTGCTGGTTTGCCATTCGTAGTTGGATAAGAGACCATTGCAGCATAGGCTTCCCATGTGCTCCCATGTCTACCTCAGCAGGACATTAGCATCTGACCCTAGATCCAGAATCACTTGGTCCATCTCATATTCTCCAATCTATGCGGTCAATCTCATATTCCTTCCCATTCACGTTGTGTGCTTTCCAAGCTTCCGGACTACGCGCAGTTCTCCTTGTGCGGTCATAGTGCATCTATTAATGAGTTCCTGGAGCCCATTTATAACCTTGTGTTGAAAATAGCAACAAAAATTGCTGAATATAGAAGTGCTAAATTTAGTACTGCTATAAATAACATTTCGGGATACCTTCCTATTTTAGTTAGTCCCTGAAGTAAAATAGAGAAGTAAAAATTCAAATTCGATTTTAGCAGCTATTTTTAAAATAATTAATTAATTCACCTTGAGTTAATTAGTTGTAGAAAATCAAACATGAAGTCTATGTGGGGACATGCAACAATTTCTCCATTGATTGAGAAATTTATCCATCTGTTAAAGAGATAAGGATGAGTTTAATATTGAGTTGTAATTAGTTGGCTCAGTTAACATAGTCAAGTCCAGTTATATTAATTCAAACAATTTGTTGAATTAATTGTGAGTTTAGTTAGTTAATGCATGCATGCATGTAATTGCTGCACTTTAGGTAACTGAATATTCTCTATCAAATAACTCATGCATGTTAGGTGAGACAGGGACCCAGTTGAGATCAGATGGAGGGACAATGTGCTATCAGTTGCAGGAATATTCCACTAGGAATATCTCTTACATGCAAAAGGAATTCATTCGTTGGAGATTGTGCAGTTACTTCTTCAGTTTAGTGAGTGTGATGAGGCCAATTCACACATGTGACATCATTGAACCCCAAGAAAAATTTCACAAGGAAATCGGAGGCTTGGAGGGTTGAGGGAAGGCATATCTAGTGTCTATTCAGTCTGTGAGCCGTATTGTTTGATTGCAAAGAGAGCAGGATAACTTGAGAGTTGATTCTTTTTGTAACTTGAACATATTTCCACTTATATGATAACACAAAGATTGGGGTTTTAGGATGAGACTTTCCCCGGGTTATTTCTTCTGTGTTATGTGTGATTGATTTCTCATTCTCAGTTATATGTGTTCTATTTGATCTTGCTCATATTTGATTAAGCTTCCACAAAGTTTGTTGTAGAAGTAGATCTTGTATTTTTTTTTAGTGTATTGTATAATCTGTTGATCTACAGTGGAAATTTATACACTTTGTTGTCATGCAGCAACGTTGTGAGCATCGATGGGTCCATTTCTGGCTCTAGTCTGTCTTTACTTCCTAAAGTGGAGGCATCAGTGAAGCTCTTCTTGGCTTCCATGAAGGTTTCATTAGCACGCTCCAAATCAAACTCCAATTCCTTCATTGGAGCCTTGCGAACCCAAGTACTTTCTTCGAGCTACTTGCCTTTGTCATCCCCTATCATAATTCCACTTCAAAGCATAATATTCACATTAGGGTCTCGCTCGCGCGTCTTAGACCTCATCATTTGCAGTTTCTAAGTTAGGGGAGGTTGGAGTGCTCCTTTATCGTGCAACCTCGCTATTAGGGTGGGAAAATCCTTTGTCTCATGATAAAAAAATGTAAAATATGAGCATGATGTTTGTGTTGGATTTGTGCAATCGCGGGCATAATGTCTCGACCCTCAGTAATTGTAACATATTAGTTGTCTGCGACCTCTTCTTGGTGCTCCTCCACCTCGGCCTTGTCGCACCTCTAAAATTCAGTTCGCACCATTCCTGCATTCTACTCAAGGGGCCACGTTTCATCCTTAACTTTGTAGGTAGGAGTTTGATCCATCATCAGTTTATAACTTCTACATGTGCACTCATCATGGCCTACTGATCTACAGAAATTACAGAACAACTGCTATGGACTCTGCATGTACTTCTGTAATAAGTAGCAGTTGTCTGTAGCATGCTTTCCTCCTATCTAACAAATCATGCACCATATTGCAGGCGCTGCAGTTGGTCCTGCTTGTGCCTCGGGTCTCAATGGCATTGGTCCTCCTCTCGTGAGTTAATTCGCAAACACCAGGCATTGGTCCTTGTCATGTCCCTGACCCTTGCACTTTATGCACCATACCTCATCGCACACTTCTAGGTGAGCTATCCTGTCTTGTTTCAAAGTCTGCATTTCAAGGCACCAGTTTTTTAACTGTGTGTGAATCTACTGAACTCCCAGGTTGGGATCCTGTATCGGGGTCTCATGTAGTCTCATCGCAACCTCCAAGGCCTCGACTTGAGTTGTTAGCTTCTGTTGTGACAATGCGTTCCTTAGATGCGATGTTAACGATGCTACAAACCATTAGTGGTGTTGTCCATCTGTCAACGTCATGTTAGCTGCGCAAATTATGCACTTCAGTCTCTGATCCAATTCTCGAGGAGTTTCGTTCGGTAGCATTGTGATTTCCTTGGACCCAATGATCGACTGTGCCTCTGACTTTGGCCTGCTAAATTATTTGTTTATCATAGTTTGAATATCTACGATCCTCACATTTGGATTGTCATTGGAATGCTTAATGTACCAGGTCAACGCGCGATCCTGCAGAGCTAACCAACATTGATTTCTTTATAATGTCATCTGTGACTCCCTGTGCTTCCCATACATCTTTTGTCACGAACCAAAATATGTTTGGATCTTCATTCCCTACTCCCTTGAACACTAGAAACTTTATCGCACTCGTCATATTGATTTGCGATGGTGGACGAGATGGTATGGGCGAAGATGGGGGTGAAGATAGTGAAATTGGTGGCGGTGTGGGTGCGGGTGGCATGCGCGGAATTCCTTGTGTTATCAAATTGATTGCACTTCTTGGTGAGACCTTCACAAGATATTCTTCACCTCCTCGTAGAGGTGAAATCAAGGGGCTAGTTTCTAGTTCTCTACTACCTTCGTTTCTGTAGATTCTCCCACTTTGCGTTGCCCTAAACATCAATTTATTCGCATAATCCGTTTTTCACACAATACCATTTTAATCCAAGTGTTCAAATATGTAGTGTACTTACCTCACGACCCTTTGAGGAAGTGGCCTTCTGCCTCACTATAGCTTATTGAGGTATCTACCGCGAACTCGGTGATAAATCCTCCTGTTAGACACAGTCCTGTCAGTCCTTCATCAATTGTCTTCAAACATGTCGAAAAATGTCTGCAGACTAGAGGAAGTTTCAGTAAGTTTATATTTTTATGTCATTGTTAATAATGTGAGATCGATTCTTCTTCAAAACTCTGTTTTGAAGAAGAGATCATCAAATATGTGTTTGTAATAAATAGGTAATTTGTCAAAGTGTTTCAAAGTTGTACAGCTCTTCAATAGTTTTAGCTGCTCCTATTCCTGCAAAAGCACAAACAGAAAGAACATCATCAACACAAAGAGACAAAGCAAAATCAAATGAAGCAGAGTTTGCATTCAAATGCCAGAATGCCAAAATTATACAACTTGGTTTGCCGAATCAGAAGAAATCAAAGTCATGTCTTTGTGAAAAAGTTTCTATGGGTATCAATGCCAGTTTGGGATTCAAAGGGTCAATTGAAGTCGAGGTTTAGTGAAGAGATGGCAAAGCTTGCAAATTTTCAAGCCATGACTGTGTGAAATCCTGGCGCAGCGCATCAGGATAGGCGCGCGGTGCATCAGTGGCGCGCAGCGCATCAGGCAACAAAATCCAGTGTTATTTTGCACGCGCGCGGCGCATCAGGAGCGCGCGACGCATTGGGTGAGGTGCGCGGCGCATTGAAGTTCATACCTAGACTTTGTCCAAAAGACACTTAAACACCTCTTCTCACACATCAATTCGCAGGTACCGATTGAACGAATTCAGTTTGAGCAGGCGACAGGAGAAATTCAAAGGAGATTAAAGGAAGCGACGAACCACAACTTGGAATATTTCCAGTGTTTTTTGTGGATGGGGATCCTCCAGCTTTAAAGTCACCAGCACGCATGGTCCGCTTTAGTAGAATGACAGGGATTGCTTTCTTGTCGTTTGAAAAAAGCTGAATGTATCAAATTGGAACGCAATACTGTCTTTAATCGAAGTATTGAAAAATGTGTGGAGCTGTTAGACCTTATGGGAATGCCGTTTTTAAGAGCAAAGTGTGAGGCTGAAGCACTTTGTGCATAGATAAATAGAGAAGGCTGAGTGGATGCTTGTATTACAGTTGATAGTGATGCATTTCTTCATGGAGCTAAATGCATAATAAAGTGTCTCCAGGCATATTGCAAAGAGCCCATTATAGAATGCTATAGGGCATTTGATATTGATATGATTCTTTGTTTGAAGAGGAAGCATCTCATAGCCCTGGCATTATTGGTAGGTTGTGACTATAATGAACACAACGTACTAGGAATTGGGCTTAACACTGCAGTGAGCATAGTCCGCTTATTCAAGGAGCATGTGCAAGTTATTCACTTTATTCTACACTTCGTGCAAGGCTTATGTCAGGATTTTGCTTTAAAAACTTCTTCTGATTGTACCAAAGGTCCACACCTTACCATATTTAATTTTCTTGAAGTTATGAAGGATGAGTTAAGACCTTCTACGTTGGCATCCTTTTCCTTCAAAATTCCTTTAAATGTAAATGAGATTTGGAAGATTAAAGGGGGCAGGTTTTCAGACAGTTTTGGTCACAAACAGAACATTCAAACACTCGGAATTAGCTTGGCAAACATTGATATGGTTACTCCAGTTGTTTATCTTACATTGTGTTGTGCCTTGCAAAACAACCCCCATTTCATATTTATTATTATTTACAAAACCATTAAAATATGAAATGGGTCCCTCTCAAAATAAAGATGATGTCAATAATCCTTACTTTATAAAAGTCCAATAAACCCAAGGAAAGAAATATCTCTTTAAAACATTGGAAATAAAGCAAATATGTATGCGCTAAGCAATCAAAAGGCTTCCCCGACCCGATAAAACTATCGGCGATATCGGCAATCGGCATTCCCTTGTGCAACACTATCGCGCCCATCGGTAAAGCCCCGACCCGATAAAGCTATCGGCGATATCGGCAATCGGCCATTTGCTTGTGCGCCATTATCATGCCTATCGATAAAGTCCTGACCCGATAAAGCTATCGGCAATATCGGTGATCGGCGGTTCCCTTCGTATATCAAGCATTGCTCATAGACTTTTCCCCGACCCGATATCGGCAATCGGTGATCGGTGGTTTCTCTTGTTAAATCCTTAATGCGCATAAGACTTTCCCCGATCCGATATCGGCGATCGGCCATCGGCAGCACTTAAAGCATTGTTAAATCTATCCTCGCGCCCCTGCCCAATCCGATTAGATAAGGCACAGTTCTCAACAAAAAGAAACCGTTAAAGTGATTGGAAAGCCTGAGTTAATGACAATTAAGACATAATCATTCCCGCTCGGCCGCCAATACGTCCATTGCATGGTTTAAAAAGATCTTTTGGCAAATATTGCACTTATGAGCATTGATAAGGTGGCAGGTCCTATACGGTCTCTTAAATGAATCCATCCCCTCAGATCTGCCTATAGATCGCATCCGTGGTGTTTTAATAAAGACAAATTATATCAATGTTCTCCTTTCTATCTTACTATCAGTTGTGAGTTTCATTGTTATCTCAGTATTACGCCAAAAACCACCTTTCTGTGCAGAATGCAGATTTTGCAAGCAATTCGGGCGTAATGGGAAAAAAGCAGAAGAAGGTTGCAGGCGTTAATGATCCACTAGCCGCGCCACAACTAATAGTGAACAGCAAGAAGGGTTTGATATCAGATACAACGTGCGCGGGCCTTGCCAGAACAACTTGGCAAGGGACTTATGATTTGCTAGAAGCCGAAAAAATTGAGCAGGTAATTGAAGAAGCCACTGCAGATTCTATCAAAAAATTAGAGTGTACTCTCAAGGACTTAGCCGACTCCTTCCTACATAGGATAGCGGCTAGAGAGCAAATGCTTCCATACACCGACGTTATCAAATGGGCAATTGAAGAAATTCCTATCACAGACAAAACTTTCGTCGCAAATGATGGAAGGATTTTTGGGTCCTTCAAGCCAGAGGATTTGAGGCAAATGTATCATTTGCCTATGCCAGAGAAAATCTACAATAGCGCATTTCTGGAGCAATTCGCAAGTGAGAATGAAATTGAGTCTGAACCTATCAAAGATTGGAGGCAGAATCCAAGTAAGCATAAACATGAATCCTCTGGTAAGTACTCAGTCGACTCCTTGTGTTCACCTTATTGCTATGCCGCTATAATGATGTGTAGATTATGGGGTCTGCATGATTCAGCCATTTTTACTATCGAAATGGTTCCGCTCATGGAAGAGGCGATCAACAGTTGGATTATGGATTGGGCCACTATCCTTTCGGATAAGCTTGCCCTTGCTATTAAAGAATATAGAAATCAGACCAGAGTCAGTGGGAGGATAATCCCTCCATTTTATTACAGTGCTTATATTTTGGATACCTTGTGTTTTAATTCCGAATTCCCCATTCTCGTTTGGAGGTGGACCGCACAGGACCCCTCCCCCATCCATATTTACCATCGTAAGATGTGGAAGTCGTCTTATAAGAATCACTTGTATCATATCTGTAACGGTTTCATGATTCCTATCTATTATGCCATTTTTAATAAGCCCATTCCACGGATCTCCTACTTAGCCTCTTTTGACCTACCATCAGTGGGTAGTTGGTTTGGGGAAGAATATTTTACGTATGTTAGGTTTTATGGCAGTCAAGCCAATCCCCATGTCCTTCCCTTGTATGTTCCTGACAAATTATTGGCCCGAGAAATTGCCTACCAACTTTCAGCCAAGAGTACTACACAGATTCTTAGGCTAAGGCAAAAAAGGGGCTGGTCAACTTTTCCTTTCAAATGTGGAGTCTTTACCTTGCATGATTTGAAACATGCAGAAAAGGAAGCCATGAAAATTCAAGCCCTAAACCTTCCTATAATACCAAACAGAGCATATGACCCAAAAAAATATGCATACGCCGCTCTAGAACATGCCAAATTATCAACTTTTGAGCATAAAGAAGATATTTTTGATGATATTTTTATCTCTGCGGAATCAATTGGTCATGCTAAAGAGCTTGCTAGAACAAGGTATAATGACGAAGGGTTATTTGAGTTCAATAAGCTCAGGGAGCAGAGGTTGCAAACTCTGGCCCTGAACTTAATAATGCCAACCCAAGCGGTGTCCTCAAGTGAGCCTGGTCAGCAACGACAGAAAGAACCCCTTGCTACACTGAAAACCAAAATCAATGAGCAGGAGGAACAGCAGAAGAAAAACCAAGAGGAAAAACTGAAGGAAGAGCAGGCAGAACGTTTAAGAAAGGAAGAGGAAGATAGACTGAGAAAGGAACAGGAAGAGATCTAGCAGAAGGAACATGAGCAACAAGAGAAAGAGAAATAGGAACAACTGCTAAAGGAGTCCCAGTCCAAGCAAAATACCGTCGATGATAATAAGGGTGCTGTTACAGACCCCGAGCTGCAAAAGGAATGGCAGCATTTTAGTACCATTATCGGTGGAGAAAAGGATTCACAGAATACCGAGACTCCTAAGAGCAGTGGCATACAGAAGGAAGGCTCATCCCAGGCTTTGAGCACAACCACCGGCCCACCCAAAGTTATGAACATAGAAATAATTCCAAAATATCCTAGCAACCAAATCACTCTCCTGGTATAAGACATTCCTCCACTAAACGTCTTCTACAGCCCTAAACATAAAGCCGTAGTAAAGCGATCAAGAAAGAGGCAGAGGATTGATCAACCTTCCCTCTTCCCTGAACAATCACTTACGGGCAACGTAGTCTGGAGGGAGAAACTCAATCCCTCTGATGACCTGACCAAGTTGTCGCAATATGCGGGAGCCTATTCGGCTGCCACTATTGACAAGGCATCAGAGGTAGCAATTCTCTTAAAGACAAAGGACCGGGAGATTTTAACTCTTCAAACGGAATTAGCAGATGTCAGACAAAAGGTAACACAAGGTGAGCAGCGATTAGCAGAA
>APFE031565708.1:0-19702 GCA_000404065.3 Pinus taeda
TTAAAACCATGTTAATGACATGATTAATTAACGTAAATTTATAATCCAACACTAACTATATAAATAAAGTTTTTTAATTACAAAAATATTTTTATTAACACATAGTAGTAAAACCAATATTATTTAATAGAGCGGCCTTTAAGACTAACAATTCAAAAATTCAAAAATTTCAATTCAAAAAAAATGACAAATACCGATTAATAAAATTCCAATACATACTAATTTTTCTTTTTTTTTTTAAATTCTAGAATGTTTTTAATAATTAATATTAATATGATATAATAATTGATAGTGATATTAATTTTAATATTAATATTATTTTTTTTTGCTAAGTTTGGTTAATCTATTAAAAAGAAAAAATCTATTTACAGAGAGGGCGCTTGCTGTCCGAGAGGACAGACAAGCTTAGCATTGCAAAACCCTGGTTTTGAGATTGCCCCAACAGAGGGGAAACCAGTCTGGAGGGAACCAAAAAATACCAGTCATAGTGTCCAAATTGTTACCAAACCGAGCAAACAAGTCAGCAAAATCTGGCATTACATCCAGCTAGATGAGCCTTCATGGACAAAAAGCAAAAGAACCAGAACTTAGAAGAAATGCCACCTGGCATTAGGCATGACAAGCTCCGTAGCCGGCTCTTCCTCTATCGGACAGCCCCAATCTTCACAGTTGTCGAGGTTTGGCATCTCTGTTCCTTCCTCCCGCCACGTGTCCTCCTTGTCCTGAGAATGCATCTCTTTACTTGGCGAGGCCTGATGAGGATTTGATTCCTCTTCCTTATGCTACGCGACCTCCTTCCCCAGCCTCTGATGCTGCCCCTCTGGCTCAGGTTCCACAACAGCGCACTGGTTCTATCGAGTTTCGGGCTGACTTGGCTCTGCCCTGAAGGCAGCACTACCCGAGCAGAGGCCCTGATGGTTCTGAGCCTCTTCCTCTGTGAACAGGATGGATATGGTAGCCATGATAACTGGTTGATTCAACGTGCTCCTGAAATGGAAGAGCGCGGTGTGGGGGGATGGCCACCTTGGCAGGGGGAAGGGCACTGTGCGAAGTCGCCCACGCCCACTTTGTGTGTTAGGATACTCATGATTGTCTACTGTGGATGAGGGAGAGCTCGAGGAGCTACGCCTTCTGGCTTACTGATGGGTGCTTTCCCCTCTCGAGCCTCCCCTTCTGCTGATAAGCCTGTGCCTAACCATGATGGAACAGGTGAATGAACGAATGTGTAGACGCAAGCAGAGGTGAGCGTGAGCGAATAGAGGGCACGTCGCGACCACACAACTGAGATTGCCCCTCTCCCGAAACCCACTGACTTCCAACCAGAGGTGGCGCATCCCAGCAATATGACGGAGCACAGCCCTCTCCCAAAACCCACCGTCTTCCCACCAGCAGTGCTTTGAAAGCCTTCTATCATAGCCATTGTTGTCTCAGGTTTTATCAAAAATCTCCATGCCTCGGAAATCCTCCACCATAACTGCAGCATTCAATGCATCCGAAGGCCAACTATCCCAGACACAAGCAGCGGCGATCATTCTGTCTTCGGCTCTCCTGTTCCGTCCAGGTTCCCATCGCACGAGGCCATGTGATGGCGTTTATGACCATATGAAGCCTAGCATCCCACTTGCCATATGGTTTGGGGTTGGCAAGTGTCGGTCAACCCTGCGCCACCCCTGTCCCATCCACCTAGAGTGCCCTTGAAACACCCGCATCCAAGGAATTTTAGTATTAATATTAACAATAACAAATTTAAAGATTAAAATATTACCATAATGATATTATTAATGATTAGTTCAATATAAACATTAAACCTATAAAACATAATATATATTAAAGTTAAACCTCATATAAATTTTAATGTTATTATTAAACTTTACATAAACTTTAATATAAATGTAATAATATTAAATATGAAATATAATGTTTAAAAAATAACATAAAATTTAATATTATTATAGATCTAAAAATAAACTTAAAATGTAATGGGAAAATCTAAAAACAACTAATAAAATGTTAATCAACCTAGAAACTAATATTAAAATTAATAACATTTTAACAAAAAAATGTTAAAGATTAGGTATTAATAGAAAGTTTAGGTTTTAATGTTGATGTTAATAGTGGTTTTTTGATGCAAGCATATGGCTGCTACACCTTAAACACCCTATCAGGACTCTTAACCCTCATCAAACTTTTGTTACTTTAGCCATAATCCCTTACTATAACAATTATCAGTCGTGGGTCTATGGTTTACACCCTCAAAATCTTATTGGAAGCATTCTTCAAATGTGTTAGGCTTTAAAAACTTGGGACCACACCTTTTTACTGAAATACACATAAACACAGGAAAACCAAAGAAAACCTCACTCCAAACACTTTATCTGGATCTCAATTTTATACATTCGCGACCATAATTATCGGCGTATCTTTCTTTTGGTCCATGGCCTTTCCGCTGTCATTCTATATCTCTAATCTTTGATCGGCTGATCTCCACTGTCCAATTATTCTATGATCTAATGGTTAGCATTCACTCCAAGCATCTAAACTGACACGTCAATCCTCCACTATCGATCTAAAAAATAGTGGATCTAATGGTCCACATCTATTTCAACGGACAAGTAACACAGGAAGTAACCGCCTGATAAAGCCGTTTCCCTATTCAACCTTGTGCTACATGTTGAATGTTTAATGGGATTAGGTGACTGCCCTTCAATACAACGTATGACCTTTTGCTCTCCCAAAAACCACTTCAATTGTTGCGAACCCACTTTTGTGATCCAATGGTTGTAATTTATTCACAATCCAATGGCCATGATTGAATCGCACAATCACAAGTCCACTTGCTAGGCTCCTTTCACTTCAATGCGCCGATCCGATCATTCTTATGGACCTGATAAGGGTATAGGTTCTCATCAATCAAATTTCAAGTCTGGATTTTGAATCCAACTATCTTTTGCACTAAATCTTAGTGTAAATTGGATTTACGCTTGTGGGACCGAAACTATGCAAACAATCTTCACCGACCCCATAAGGGTGATTCGAGAGTTAGGATTAAATTGGCACCAAAACAATGATATTTAAAAAGGCCTCAAAATTTTATTAATCCCACGATTTAGACGTGAAGCATAAAACAAACAAAGGAATAAACACTTGCTCGAATACAAAGGAATTACGAGCCCAACGAGGGTTTCTGTAGGCTCGATAGTTGATCACACACAAAATATCATTCATTCACAATAAAAATAATTACATAGTCTGACCTTGGCTTGATTACACAAATAAAAGACCTCTGTTTCAAATACAATCAAAACACTATTGTTGCTTTCGCTCCACTCGGTCCTCTCTTGAATCCTTTCTCTCTGGCCCGATTCTTCAAATTAATGGCCTCTATTCCTAATCTGCCCGTAGGCTTACAACTCCATCATAAATCCTATCTCTCTATCTCTTTCATAAAAGAAGGAAAATACATATATGTTATATCTAACCATCTCCTTCCACAAATGAAGGAATTCACAATATATTTAGAAATCAAATCCTACCCTAACTAATCATTATAACTACTTGGCTTGATCTCCATGCAGGAAGTATCTCTTCTACAGTCTTATTATTGTAGTCCTGTGCCCAACATTGCCATTCATTCAACTACTGCAACTTTCATACCTTTTGTATCATAAATCTTCATAAGCAAGACATCCTTGCTCTGGTACCAAAAATGATGCAACCATATGGCTGCCACATTCTAAACACCCTATTGGGACTCTTAACCCTCATCAAACTTTTGTTACTTTAGCCATAATCCCTTTAAAAATTATGAGTCATGGGTCTATGGTTTACACCCTCAAAATCTTACCGAAAGCGTTCTTCAAATGTGTTAGGCTTTAAAAACCTGGGACCATACCTTTTTACGGAAATACACATAAACACGGGAAAACCAAAGAAAAATTTTCTTCGAACGCTTTATCTGGATCTCAACTTTTATACATCCACGACCATAATTATTGATGGATCTGTCTTTTGGTCCATCGCCTTTCCACTGTCATTCTATATCTCCAATATCTGATCAACTAATCTTCGTCATCCAATTCTTCTCTGATATAACGGTCAGCATTCACTCTAAACATTTAAACTAACACCTCAACCCTCCATCATTGATTTGCGTGTAGTGGATCCGATGGTCTACATCTATTTCGGGCGGACAAGTAACACGAGAAATAATCGCCCGATAAAGCGGTTTCCCTATTCAACCTCGTGCTACGTGTCGAACGTTTAATGGGATCAGGTGACTTCCCTTCAATACAGCTTACAACCTTTCACTCGCCCAAAAACCACTTCCGCTGTTGTGAAACCACTTTCGCAATCCAATGGTTGTAATTTATTAATGATCCAATAGCCACAATTGAATCGCACAATCGCAACTCCACTCGCCAAGCTCTCTCCACTTCAATGCATCGATCCGATCATTCTTACGGACCTGATAAGGGTATAGGTTCCCATCGATAAAATTTCAAGTCTCGATTTCGGATCTGACTTTATTTTGTGCTAAATCTTAGTGTGAATTGAATTTTCGCTTGTGGGACTGAAACTATCCAATCAAGCTTCACCGACCCGATAAGGGTGATCCGACATTTAGGATTTAATTGGCACCAAAACAATGGTATTTAAAAAGGCCTCGAACTTCTATTAACCCCGTGATTTAGGCGTGAAGCATAAAAAAACAAAGGAATAAACACTCGCCTCAATACAAAGGAAATAGGAGCCCAACGAGGGTTTCCGCGGGCTCAATAGTTGATCACACATAAAATATCATTCGTTCATAATAAAAATAATAACAGTGTCGCCTTGGCCCGATTACACAAATAAAATACCTCTGTTTCAAATACAATCCAAACACTATTCTTGCTCTTGCTCCACTCAATCCTCTCTTGAATCCTTTCTCTCTGGCCTAATTCTTCAATTTAGTGGCCTCTATTCCTAATCTGCTCATAGGCTTACAACTCCATCGTGAATCCTATCTATTTGTCTCTTTAGAAAATAAGGAAAACACATATATGTTCTATCTAACCATCTCCTTCCATAAAAGAAGGAATTCACAATATATTTAGAAATCAAATCCTACCCTAACTAATCATTCTAACTGCTTGGTTTGATCTCCAAGTAGGGAGGATCACTTGCCGCTTATTCCCAATTCTATTTAGAATTAGACAACAATTAACTACTTACATACTTTGCAATTAATAAAATTAAACAACCAATTCTTCTTCCAAACTTTCATTACCACAACATGTGACCACACCATCACATTTCTCGCTATGCCTAGATGCTCCTGCATCATTTTTATACTTGGAAATAAAAAAAAATAATTATAGTATTGAGGGGTTTTCATTATAACCTTTTTTTTTAAATACCCTATATTATTGGAATGTGGATTACGAGGTAATTATTCAAAATAGAAAAATTACATATAATTTATAAACTTAGTTTGAAAATAAGTTTAAGACATTTATCTCTTAACATTCAATACTTCTATGATATCTATTAACATTCAATACTACTATTATATAAAAATAGATGAATGGAAAATGTGGATTATATAAAATAATTATACTTATATGCAGTAATTATTTAAAACAAGAAAAATTAGAATATAGACTTTAAAATTAGTTTAAATATAATTTTAAAAATATTTATCTATTAACATTCAATACTACTATTATATAAAAATAGATGAATGGAAACTTATGTGTCTAAAATCTTAATTCATAAGAAAACATTTAAACAATTTATAAAAGAAATTCTATATGAATTAAAATTAATATGTTTTGAGATAAAACCAATTTATTTATCACTGTGAATTTACAAACCAACACTAATTATATAAACAAAGTTTTTTTCTTACACGAATGGATTTCCTTCAGATGCATAAGGTCCCTACATATGCCAAAAATAAGACAAAAATATTTAATACAATCATAATTTTTAGAACAACTACTTTATCAACAACATCCCGTAAAAAACATATGTCTCTAATTGATGGTTCTAGTCCATGAAAAATTCAACAGTAACCTTATTGCCAGACAATATCATCACTAAACAAGAATAGAAGTTGCCCTAATGCACAACAATGTCAACAATAACCAATTGACATTGAACTATTAGGGTTACCAATAAAACTATAATTAAACTGGTGATGCTCCCACAAATCGTTAGAAATGGGTATTTGTGGGCAACAATGTTAGTGTAATCTCCCACGAACCGTTTGAAGGGCATGGCATCATAATTCTCGTAAAGGTAACTGACCATTAGGGTTATAGAAAAATATTCATCGATATTAGGTTCAATCACCTTATGGACAGAGCTCGTGTTATAAGGAATTCCACCAATTCATTCGATCGAGGATGAGGGTGCTGGGGACTAGGATTCATGTATTGATATAGGGAGGACCAGGGGAAGGGAATCCATGATTCTTTGTCAAATAAACGATAGCACCAGATTGACATGATAGAAATCGAGGAGCAAAAAATCGGCGACGATTAATATAAGGGCGAGTGCTAGACTCTCCTTCGGGTTACATAGTTCTTCCATAACGGCCAGCGTTCATGGCATATCCCCTTAACAAGAGTTCTTCCCATGTATTTGAGGGGATCATGCATTCATCCGTTAAATCTCTACAACTGTATCAATTTGCATTACACGCACAGTTCCCGACATACAATATCTTACATTTTCGAGACATACACTATGTTACATCCCTCGAGAGAAGCTTCATCTAATGTGTTGCTCCATCTAATGTGTGGTTATCTGCATGGAGGAGGCCAATTGAAACATCTGCATGGAGGAGGCTAATTGAAACTTTAAGTGATGGCTATATGAAATTGAAATTTTTAGTGATTGCCACGCTAAATCAATGTCTTACATCACTCTGGCCACGTTTTGTATAGGAGGATTGAAACAATGAGTAATGTCTAGGCGGAATTGAAACTATTGGTGTTTCTAAAGTAATTGAAAGAGATGGTGATGGCGATTCGTAAGTTTCACAACCATTTTTAATCTTTCCACTTTGTCTTAATCATAATAGGTGGTTTAAATATGCTTTAAACATGTGATTTAGACATGCAAGTAAGTTAGTGGTGTGAATTCTATCCATTGATATACTGGCAGCCACTAAAATATATTAACATCTATCAATTTAGGCTATCCGATCAAAAAAATTAATTAAAAAAATGATTAAAGTGCCCAACTCCAATAAAAAAAACACCTATAAACATAACTATAAGCCATTGAGTTATTTGTTGCTAGCATTACAATACAAGCCAGAAAGCCAGAACGTATTACCACATACTGAAATTTACGGAAAGCACTGCGTTTACTTATCAATGCACAACAATCTAAAGCTTATTCATAGTATGTTGGTCGTTGGATCGTGAATATGGAAGTGTTTTGGTTAATCTAAAACTAAAGGTAATTGATGATTGTTCTATACGCTATTTGGTAAAATATTTGTAGCGTAATGTTTTGGTAATAAGAGAATCATTTAAAATGAAAGGTATTTGATGATTGAATAATCTATCTATACGTGATTTGGTAAAATATTTGTAGTGAAATATTTTGGTAATGAGTGGTAATGGGTTTTATATTGTTCATATAAATTTAAATGGTAAAATTTTTAAGATACGGACCAAAAAAAAGGAATGAAATGTGAGTTTGAATTTTTTTGTAACATGAGTTTATTTTTTATATATAAATATATGGTTTGGGTAATTAGTAAAATGATAATGTAGTGGATAAGTGTTGCTTTCTGAATTTTCGGGAATAATTAAAAATCCAGTTAAAATAAGAGTTAGTGTTAGTGTTCATGTTATGTAATGATAATTTTTGTAACTCAGTGAATTTAGTAAGTTTATGTTGTGTAAATTGAAAATTTCCAAAGTAAAAAAAATTAATTGTAAAAAAATTTAATTGTTGTATTGTAAGAAGAGAAATCAAGTTAAATCAAGAGTTGAAGTTGCAAATAAATTTAGAAAATTTTTAAATACTTGGCATTTGATCAATGCAACTAAAGCATTGAAATTAAAGAAGGTATAAAAGATATGGAAAACAAAATAAAGTGTTTAGTGAAAGAAAATAATATAAATAATCTATTAGGAAGAGAAAAATATATGATTAAGAGAAACTCAATGTTCCAATGGAACTTGGGCAAAAGGAAAAAAAAGAAAAGAGGAAACCATAGTTATGGTTGGAAGCTTAAAAAGAGAGAAAAACAAAGTATTGTGCAGTTACATGCAAAGAAGGTGATAACAAGGGTAAAAGCCTGAGTTAAAAGAAAGAAGAGCTTAAGGAAACTAAGTGTGGGTAGTAGGGGATGAAGTTCACTATTTTAAACTCTAGGAGAAAGTTATGCTTAAAAATGATGAGGAGGATATTTTTAAGGTTTAGAATAAAAGTCTCATGAAATATTTAGAGAGCTAACACTGGTACTAGGAGAAGATGTAAAAAAATCCAAAGAGACAAGAGTCTCAAAGTTTTCACATTGATAATTTGTGTAATTGAAGGTGTTGACCAAAAAGACAATACTGAGATAATGCCAATAAAAGATGATTATAATTGCTAACAAAGCCCAAGGTTCATGATGAGTATACAAAGGTTGTAGAGGAACTAAGGGTTCTAAAGGAGATCTATATGAAGGAGGCTATAGGTTATACATATGTGAAGATGAGGAAGACCAAGAAGTTATTGCATGGTGTATTGATGAATAGTTTGGAAAACAATTTATTGTGTTTTCTGTAGGCACAAAAAGAGATGGAAATTATTCCAAAAATTTCCAAAAAGAGAGGGATCTTGGAAGGTTGTAGGAAACAACAATGTGAAAACATCATAGTAAAGTATGTGGGAAACAAAAAAATTCAAATTTGGGATCTCTTAGTAGAAGAATCTACAACAACATGGAATTAGATTGAAAATCGTGACCATAAAGTAAAATGTTTTTTGGGCACCCAAAAAGTTTGATTAGGAGAATCACATGTTGAATTTACATTTCTTAAGTTCTAAACTAGGAAACTTCTTTTGTAATATTTATAAAAATATAGGTTAATTGTAAAATGGAAATATGATATTTTGAAGCATGTATAATCAAAATTATTCTATGATATTGAGTGTGTAACTTAGATTGACTTTCTAATCTAATATCAAAATAGAAAAGTAAGGAAAAGCGTTTTTATTAAAATAATCATCTGTTGCTCCATCATGGTGGAAACTCAGGAAATGACAATCCAATGTCATTTCACAAATGACATAATGAGGGGAGAAATGCTTTAAAATTCAATGGATTTATCAAGTCAATTAGCTAGAAAATATCCAATTCAAGAACATTGAAAATTAGTTGGTAGCTCTTTGACACTTGTCGATGAATCTCCAAATTTTTTCATGATAGATCCATAAGGCCATTCCTCCCAGCGCACTCCTTTTCTTCAGCTATGAGGTGTGTTTCAGATTTAAATGTTCTTCAGTATTGCTGGCCCCTCCGCTTCACATAGTTTAAATATATTAAATTGTTGTGAGGATTTAGAAAATATTATACATCAAATCTACTGGATTAGTTTGGGTTGTAAATGGAACTTTTAAGTCTGGATAATTACTGGATTAGTTTGGATGGTAAATGGAACATTTAAGTCTGAATAGTTGAATATCTTCTTGTAACTTAAAGACAAGTTTCTCACTAACATAAATATTTTTTTGTTTGGATTTAAAATAATAATTAAAGAAAAAAACAAAACAAACTAAATTTACTATCAATTTCAATATAAAGCAATTTTCAAAATTGGGTAAAATGACTATGACTTTAATAAACAACACCTAAAGGTGAAAGGAAAACGCTCACATAAAACTCAGGTTACAATACAGATCTCATATCACTTAGCTTTTGGAATTGCCAGTCCATACAAAGGTAAGTTTCAAAATTATCTCAGAAGATTATACATTTGAAAAGGACACTTCAAATGTAAGGGAAAAAAGCTCGTATAAATCTATAAATGGACAGAACTGAAGGAAAAACTAAGACACATTTATCTTTAACAGTAAAGTACTCTCACATATGCAGATTTCAGATCCGGGTCTCCCAACTTTGTGAATATGTGGCAGAGTTGATTATATGATATAAAGAATATTGATATGAAGTGCGCTGATTATATCATAACAAAGTATATGTTTCAGAATTGCACTGTACAAATTCCATGGCCAGTCTAGGTAATGGAATGCAAGATAAAAACTCAATTTTTTACCTCAAACAAGCCAATGACGGTTCCAAAATGTAATCAAATAATATAAAATTTGCATTCCCTCAAAGATGCAAGGACAGGTCAAGCTGCGCATCTTCTGTACTAAGGGTAACCATACAACCAGGAGATGTATTGTGCTGCTGAGAATCGTCGTTTCTGGCCCTTTTCACGGAAGGTAAAGAGGTCAACAACGATTGGATGTCATTGCTGGACCTTTTCACAGAAGACAAAGAGCTCGATGCCAAATTGACATGAAAGTTGTGTGGCCACTGCTCAAATTGAGGCTGATTATTGGACAGGTGTACTCTCTGCAACTCAAAATTGTTAGAAAATCTGCGATTGGAAGCAAACATAGCATGAACAAGCTGCTGTCCCAAAACAGGGTACCGAAAATAGTCATTTGGCAGGTTACTTTGAATGGGATTCGACTTGCTTGCAGTTCGCTCTTTCTTATGGGCATTCTGATGGCCTGCAAATGCCTTAGGATTGTAGAACTTTCTTGAGCAATAGCGGCAAGAAAAAACGCGGGCTTTAGGGCCCTCAGCGGAGCCTGTGCTCTTAGAAGCAGAACCCTCTAACTCCGGCACATCGTTATGGGCTTCCTTGTTTGCATGCGTTTCGCCCCCTGAAATTGCGTTTACTGGGTGGTCAGCATGGCTGAAATTAGTGTTGTGTTGGGTGATATCTACTCCAAACAGTCTGATCTCTTGTTTCTTATGATCGCCGTCGCTAGCCATTGATCCACTCAATATTTCTGTAGTTGACATTTGGACTTTCTTAGTGTGTCCGATCTTCCTCTCTCTCACACAAGTGTGTCATAGGCTCAAGAAATCCCAGCACCGCCCACTCTTTGACAGTGTGTCCTGAAAGCATTAGCTGTAGTGATAGCCTACTTACTCAACCTAAATAAGCAACATCTAAATTTATAGAAAAACGTGAGGAAACAAACCCACTGTTCGAGATTTTGGGATAAACTCTCTCCGGATTTCAATATCTCATTTTTTGTGTGGGATAAACAAAAATAAATGTTGCATGGAAAGAAGAATGGAACTTGCAATCAAATGCCCATTCTCTACCATGATTCGTTTACGTTACTCACGGGACTTGATCGATTAAGTGGATATGATTAATGACGATGCTTAGTGCGAGACTCAGAGGAACAACTGTAAAATACATTTTGAACTGGAGCAACTGTGAACAGCCATGGCCAGTGCAACGTAGATCAAACAGAGGTTCCCTTTATCCCGGCAAAACACCCATAGTGGACATTGGATAAATCAAACACATCTTACAAGTCTAATGAATTATGAGTTTTAAGTGAATCAACTCAATTTTTTAATGATTTTATTAGGTACACATCGTGTAAATCCACATCTGTGTAAAAGGAATTATATATATTCAATAAATCAAACACATTTTTTGTGTAATTTTTTTCTGCATTTATATTTTGGGGAGATTAAAATATTTTGGTTTTTTTATTATTTAAGTTGAATAAATTTCTGTTAAATATTAATGTTGATGTTTGCTTCCACTGAGTTTGTGTTTTGGTAATATTTTCTATTTTATATGTTATTAACGGAAAACCAAAGGGTAAGTGTAAATAAATATAAAAGTGGTTAATAATATATTATATTATTTATGATAATTTATAATATAGAATTATATTAAATATTATTATCAGATTTATAATAAATGGATAATATTGATGGTGATGATTATGTTTAGTGAAATGTTGATTTAATTGGAACTTTATCGGATAGAGATCGTTTGAAAAAATTTACATTGATATTTCTCAGATTAAAAAGTTTTAGGAGAGGCATTCCAGATGATTATATTTTTTTGGTCGCTAAAAATGTTATGAAGATTGGTTATAGAATAAGTTTTTTTAAAATGATATTTAATTTATGAGAGGATGTGTTTTTCATCTTCAATTTTCATGGTGTCACAAAAAAGGTACAATCTTTTATCCCAAGGCAATTTGAGAATTGACCAATGAAAAGTTTTTCTATGAAGCTCATGAGAATTAAATCTTATTTTAATAATGTGTATTTTCTTCTTTACATTAGTTAGAACAATAATATGTTTTTGATCTTCCACATTATAGTTGATCATCTCATAATAATGTCCTAATTTTATTTCTCCTTCTAATTTTTTATTGCACCTCAGTTTCTCCTTAATTTTGAATATAATAATATTTTTGATATTATTATTTTGTTGCAAAATGTTGTCTTTCTTTATTATGTAATTGTTTAGCCAACGATACACATCTTTGTGCCACTGTTGCATAAGCTAGAGGTGGTTTACGCTGGAGTTAAAAGCAATTTTTGGAAACGTCTTACCTTCCATATTGTTTAACTTGATCTTATACATTAGATACCTCGTCATAATTGTCCTCTCAATGGAGGAAAGATCTGCTTCTCTAAGGGGGATAACATAAAAATTATTTCCTTTGATTTTGAAATTATAGCATATAAAATTTATTTGGATCAATTATATCTTTATCTAGGCCTCTAAAGGTGTTACTTCCCTAAAATTTGCATTAATATAAAATAACAAGGATAGAAAGAGTGTAAAAAAAGGATGTTTCTTCTTATCTCATATGGAAAGGTTCACTTATTTACAACTTTCCACCATATATTTATCCTTTTCTCTATGTTATGATTATATTTGCGCTTGTGATGAATATCAAGTTGTCGTAAACAAAAGTAACACATGCAATATTATTGGATTTAAATATCATGATTTACATTTTCTTAGTATTAATAGTCATATATGTGTGTGTCTGTGCGTGAGTAGAAATGCTTCGGGATTCATAGTTTATTGCAAATATCATATGGGTTGCTCTATATAATAACACTACATCAACACAAATAAGAGGAATGATTACTATATTAGCAAGAGTTGGGCCATAGCAATCCACTTCTTCTAAACAATATTCTAGCTTGCCAATGTATATGTAAAAAAGGTTTAGGGAGCAGAGACAACCTGGCTTGACTTTGATATTTCAATTAATTTTTTGCCTAGTCCTTCATGTTCTTGAAGTTGCCAATACTATTCTCATATAATATTTACTGCAACAACTGTCAAATCGGGACACTTTAATGGGTGGGTGCTTGGAGGTGCTACACATTTTTGGTGCAATGGGATTGTGCAAGAGATAATTTAAGGAACATAAAAATTTTCCTTAAAAATGTGCACACATTCGAATTTTCCTATGTTCGACACTTACCAGACCTTAATGTTGGCTAATGACATGGAAAATTAAGACACACTCTTTATTTTCTTTGAAAACGCACACACATTTTCAAAATCCCCATAGACCTTATAGACTCGATGGCTAATAGGAGAAAAAGACATAAATGTTCATGCAGTCAACCCAAGTTCGGTCAAGCTCAACACTTAATGGTATTTGCGGTCCTTTAATTCCTTTGTTTTGTTGTTTTGTTGTTATTTTTAAACCTACTAAAAATTTGGAATTTTAAAGAAATGTTTTTTTAATGCAAACTAATTTACGTCATCACAATGGATGAAAACCATGAATCTAATAAAAAAACCAAAACTACAATAAATCCCCAAGAAACCATATACTAAGAGGAAAATCTCATTCTACAAACAAATATTACTAATGATTTAAGTGAATTAATAATATCATTTAAAGAAGCTTAGGAACACAAGTGAACCACCAGGACTATCATTAGCCACATCCTTTAATAGTGTTATTGCATTCATTAATCATACCCATGGTAAATTGACTAATATCACTGAATATAGGGCCATGATGAGAGAATTCTACTCCACTAGTATTGATAAAGAATAAGTGAATGAATTGAATATCACCAAACAAATTATTTTGGGGGTATTTATTGACCTAAGAACCAACAAATCCCATGATCCGAGGAAGAGGCATCTTTTCATCAATTTGTGCACATTCGATCCATGGAAAGAGAAATGGATGAGTCATTGGTTTATGGATTTCTATAAAACTCATTGAAATAATAGGGAGGCTCCATTGATTGTGGGTTGATTTTCCATTTATTGTGGGTTGATTTTATAAGTCATTTTCATGTTAACTATTTTGACATGAGCAAGTTCAATGGGAATGGTGTTGGTTCTACATAGGGTTGACTAAATGCTACGAATAATCCAGAGAGAAGGTAACTTACTCCTATGTGGATTCCTAGCATCCCCCCCCCCTCCATAGGCATCTCAAATTTTAGGTCGCCTTGTTGACACCAATAATGCAATAGCACATCTCACACATAGTCTAGTCCAACATATTTTTTTTTTGGTGGCCTATAAACAAGATACATTAGAGGAGTGTCTTAGACCTCTAGATGTAGAAGCTTTGGACCACACTAATATAGACCATTCAATCCACATAGGTAGGTTGGTGTTCCTAGTTAGATTCGATTGTTGCCACACTTATGCTCTCATTGTGGCCATATTTGCTATGGTGTAATGGAAGATCAATTGTAGGAGTGATTTACGGATCAGGTTGGTATACTTTTTAGTTGATTCTAAATAGTTTGTTATAAATATGACTATCTAATTGAAAAATTTTCAATAGTTGTAACTTTAAAGTACTTCTTTTTGGATTTTTATTTTTTGGCATGTAAAATATCTATGATCAGTTACATTTCCATTGAGATGGAAAGATGTTATTTCTTTTAATCTCGATGTAGACATGGATGCAACATTCAATATTGTGGCACCTCACACACATGTATTTAAATGTTTTTATTCAAGTATACTTTAATGGTAACTAAACATGATTTAATTTGTTTTGTTTTACAAATGTCAAAGTTATTTAGGAGAAATTAATCTAAATTTCGTTGTGTCTCCACAGGTGTCCATGCGAGAGTGTTAACAACTATCTCCACTTAGGATTACTTGATCACCTTCCGCCCAAGTAACATATGTTATACTATATTTACTTTTAATGTAATTTCCCCTCCAACATTTCCCGAATGTGCAAGCTCACCACAGTAAACATGAGATGAGAGTTATTGTGTAAGACCCAATTCCCAACATGCACTTATGTAAAATGGGGTCCACATTTCCCAAAATGACTACATACACCCAGTGAACATGATCACAATGTTATCGAACTAATTTGACCCAACCCTATTTATTTGAGTTTCGTCCCCTTAAATTTAAAAATTTCTAATTTTGGAATTTTCCTCAAGTTCTAAGCTTTTGAGGTTGTTTTGAGGGCTTAAACGTAATTTTCACGGAGAACAGAGACATTGGAAAAGTGCAAGACCATTTTTTGCATCTTTTTTTGGTCTTCTTGTAGAGATATTTGAAATGAATTATTATGAGAGTCAAACAAAGATTGTATGCCAATGTTATGACCCCGAGAAGTTGGAGGTCTGAATTTCCCATTTATACAAACAGTTTGTGTACATAGTACCTTTATGTTATAATTGCATATATGTTCGTTAACTACTTAAGCTCACCATAGAATCAAAATTGACACAACGACAAAGCTAAACATTGAATCTCAACCTAAAACTTGACCTAAACTAACGAGAACATACTCAGCATTTCGTCAAACACATGGCATACATGTAAGATATAGGTCATAAATGCATATATGATCATAAAAGTATGAAATTCATCTGAGAATCATTGAAAATACCCTATTCCCTCTCCACATAGAAGCAAAAACACTTATTAGTCCATACATTCATCAAACAATCAGTAGCTAAACCATTCATGATAGGGTCCATAATTAGCATACATCATGTTACCAAGAAATAAGAAGCATAGGAACCATGGAAACTCATCCATAATATCACCAACATAATTGCTACAAATATGCATCAATCACAATAAAATAATAAGTATTATTAATATGTTAGGGACTTCCATGTACCACCCGAACATAGATTGAGATGAACCAAATATCACTTTCAGTGAATCACCCCCATGCCATATTCCAAGAATGAATGTGCAATCTTATAATATAAAAAAAATGAAACCAAGTCAGGGCTTCAAGAGGCCAAACCCCCTCAATCCTCAACCACTGATTCCATCCCAAGGATACAAGAACTAGTAACTCAGTCCACAACCTTCCACGATTCTAGAGTTTTTGTCGAACCCAACTCCAGGGACTAGTAACTCAACCCACCAAGGGCTCCAAAGAATTTTTTCCAGCCTAGGCTCCAGGATTAGTAAATCAACCCAAGTTGTTACAAGGTTTTCAGAGCATTTGTTCCAACCCACAACCATAAGGAATTATGAGCACCAATAGGAAAACAACCAAATAGGAAAACCCACAACACCATGGCTATCTAGGAAATGGAAAGGTAAGGATAAAACCACTATCAATCTAGGAAATCCTCTATGTCGATGACAACACATAACCAAATAATCATATGCATACACCATTCATCCATAAATCAATAAGGAAAACACACTTGCAACATGTTACCTGCAAAGCACTCCAAATGTGGTAGCTGATCCAACTATTCCTTTATGCTTCCCTACTTTCCTCTACCTTGTTTCTCCAAATGCAAGTGAAAAGTAGAGTGCTCCAAGCATGTTCCAAGAATTCTCTAAATATGCAAGAGTATGAGAGAATGAGAGAATAGAAGAGAGCTCCAAAACTAAACTGAAAAAAGGTTGTGAACTTATTCACATAAGCCTTTTTCTCAATGAGGCCTCTATTTTTTTCATTTTCCTTCAATATCCCTCTCATGTAAATTTATGACCCTTCATCTCCCTTTTCTGATATTTTCGTCAATAAAATGTCAATTATTGCCTCCTTTCCTTTGCCAATTTCCATAGCCATTAATTAATCACCAGTGATACCCATCACTATGTTTTTCTAACATTTTACTTGGAATATGTGTTCCATGACTTCTGTTTTATTTTTATTTACATAGGAAAATAACTAGGGTTTGGTATAAACCCCTACGGGGAATATCACCATTGATGTTTAGTGACACTTATAAACTAACAAAACACATTCTTCCCATGGAGCTTTATAACACAACTTGATGCAACATTACATCCTATCATATTGTTGTAGATATAGCCAATTATATCCATACTACTTTTTGGAGCTTTATAACACAGTTCGATGGAGTATTTACATACATATGCATACACATAGACATAAGCGAAACAGAACATCAAAACATATGTCAAAATACATCATACCAACCAAAGAATAATGAAGGATACATAGCATGTATCTGGTCAGCCATCTCCCATTTAGCTTCATCAGGGCACAAGCATTTCCATTGCACTTTAACTTGCTTGATTTCTCTATTCGAAAGCATGAGATGTTTCCTATGCAATATTCATTATGGTTCTGGCTAGAATTCTCCCTTTAGCTCCACCTGCAATACATACTAGTCAATCATGTGATCAACATCCTGAACATAATTCTTAAGAAATCAAACATGGAAAAAATCATTGACTTTCACTGTCAGAGGGAGTGCAAGTTGGTAGGCCACTGTTTCAATCCTCTTAAGGATCTCGAAAGGCCTACAATGCTGAGGTGTTGTCTTGGCACATGATCCAATACTCAAGGATCTCCTCTTGGGCTTGATGCACAAGTACACGTGATCCCCAACATTAAAATTCTTAAATGTTATATGTTGATCTTACCTTCCATATCGATAATAGATTCATGTGATCAAATTTCCTATCATCCATTGTCACATATGTATGAGGAATGCTCTGTACAACATCCCCAACTATCTTTGCCTCCGGAGCACTATAAATTTGAGGTCTTCCACCCTGATGCTATGGAGAATCTCTCTTGAGGCGATCCTTGCCATATGTGCAACACTAAAAAAGGATTTCTGTCATCACTCTTGTTTTGTTCCTCAAACTAAAATCCCTTTCCTTTTTCAACTGCATTAAACTTATTATACGACGTTGCATTCTCCATGTTACCTCCATCTTGAGGTCTTCCTCGCTTCTTATCCCACTTTCCTTTACTCTTGTAATTACACTTTCAACCCTGCTTATGTTCTAACTTAAGCTTAGACTGCTCATGAAAATGCTTTAACTTATCATTGACTTCATCCAATGATTGAGGCTTATCACACTAAATCTAATCTTTAAATTCTAATGGTGATCCACTAATGAATATTTGATCCTTCATCTTCTCATCCTTAAGATATGGCACATACCTCAAAAACTCTAGAAAACTAGTTTTATACTCTTCATCCATCATAGACCCCATATTCAACTTGTAGAACTCCTTAGCCTTACCATCATAGTATATCTCTGACAGTTACTTCTTTCTTAAAAATATTTTGAATTCATGCCAACTCAACTCCTATGTCTTGATACCTATGACACGCTTCCCATCTTCCCACCATATTTCTGGTTTTCCTTTGAGATTGAAAGAAACTATCCCAAAATTCATATTCTATGTATAATCATGTAACTCAAATAACCTCTTCATCTCAAGAAGCCATGCTTCTGCATCTTCCGATTTCTTCAACTCTTCATCAAAGGTAGGAGGCTTGAATTTCTTGAACTCATCTAGTAAGTACTTCTTCTCAATATTGCTATAAAGATGATAACGATGATGACCATGTTGTCTCTCTAATCTACAAATAGAATATAACCCATAACCACTACCTCTCATATCAAGTGTATCCATCCATCTACCACCTCTAATTATGTCATCCTTTTCTCACCTATGTCCTCCATGAGACCTTCTACCATATGCCCCATTTGACCTTTCATCCTTTCCATAATGAATTTGTGGTTTTCCTTGTCTCTGCAAATATGATAAACTCTAAAATATCACTGCATTGACATCTACTTGCAATTACTGAGCTTTCACAAGCCTTTCTTGTGACTAAATGACCTCTCATTATCTGCCTTGCAACTTCTGATTTCTGCCTTTAAAATTCTCAAGGTATCTACTATGTCAGGAGAGTACTCATCTCTTTTCTTCTCATCTAATCTATAAGGAGAGTCACGTGAACTATAATCCACCATATTGCTTATCATCTATAATCTTTTTCTGCAAACATACCATGTTAGATAAAGCAAATAAAAACATAGTCAACACCCCTCAATGAAGTTCACGAGATGCTATCTCATATACAAAATAAATCATTATTAGAATAACATGTGTATATCTATATATAATTGAATCAACATGTCCATCATCCCAACCACAACACCATCAACTTCTACATGACAACACAACTACAACAATGACCATCACCATGCATAAATAAAAAGTACATATACAACATACATGCATGTATGACAAACACATTCTGCCCATCCAATCCAAGTGTTGAAAGTGGGAACTATGATACCATGTTGTAACCAGCCCTCCCACATTTACTCAAATTCTCAAGCTCGCCAGGGTAAATATGAGATGAGAGTTATTATGCAAGACTTAATTTCTAATATTCACTTATCGAAAATGGTGTCTACCTGTCCATAACTTA
>APFE031565712.1:0-12195 GCA_000404065.3 Pinus taeda
CAACCACCTCAGCACCAACAACAGAGCAGGCCGAAAGCCTGGACATGTAGAAGCTGAGGAAAGAAATACAGGTACTGGCGTCCCAGATGTCTGAGCTAAGCCAAGCCCAGGACAGCCTAGCAAAAATAAATGAGAAATATGACAAATCAAAGCAAAATGTGGCTGAGAGGGAAAGGGAGGTGAAGGCCCTGAAAAAGAGGATTGCTGAGCTAGAAAAAGGGCTCACATTGGATAAAGTCACAGCAGAGCTCAAGAGGGTCATCTGGACCACCATTGGCCAGTCAATAACAAACCAGTGGGAATATATTGAGGCCATATATGAGCAAGTGGCACTCATTGGCAGAGCGCGAAAAGAAATGCAGAGGGCAAGGGCATCTCTAGGAAATATGCCTGAGATTTTCCCCAAGATGATAGAAGTGTTGAACTAAAGAACAAGTTCCCAGCTGGTAGGAATGGGGATTGGAAACAGGACTGAGACTATCTCCTTAATCAAAAGAGTCCTGACAATGAGAAACGTTATTCAGACCCTGGACAGAAGGATCCAAGATATGCAAGCTGATATCAACAAATTTCAGAACAGGTTTATGGCCTTGCAAGACAGGGGGCTCCCCAGCCTATTAGATCCTTCAGGAAAATTACTCTCTCATGAGAAATATGTCAAGAGAGTAAGCAATTTTGCAGCAACACAGATTGCAGAGGCACCTAGTACATCTTCAGAAGCAGGCCCAGTAACGAGGCAAATTCTCTTTGATAGAGTAGATAATATATTTTTTATTAGAAATGAAATTGCACATTTATTTGATGAGCCCCCTCACTTTTATAAGTATACAGAGGCTGATGAGACCATAGGGTCAATTTTGAAACATCAGTTGCCTTCATCAGATACATGGGAGGAATTGATAAGATTACTGTTGAACCAAAGTCAGTAATCACGATTTTTTCTTCAACAAACAGTTTGAATCTCATACACAGCAGGACAAAGACACATCAGCAGGTATGAAGACAGAGGCTGAGCCAACTCAGCACAGGTACTCGGCCACAACAGCAGCATCAGCAGTCACAGGTGACAGGGCTAGGAGGACACAGGAAATAAAAGCTGCACAGACACGTCATTCCGCAGTTATGTTAAAGCCGCTCCACCGACTCCGTGAGCCTCAAAGGTCAAAATTGCTCTGACAGGAGTTAAGAGCCTTTATAACTCATTTAAGATTGTAATAACTTCTCATCTGCAAGCCCTGTACGAGTAAAAGAAGATATTTTTCCACTCAGATGACTCAATCCCTGAGATATTTTGTAATAGACTTCTATATATTTCCCCTCGCATTTGTTAGCAAGGGTTGGACTCCAGATGTAAGAAATCTCTTGATATCTATTCTGTTACTCCTCTATTGTAAATCTTCAGACAACTAATACAAAGGATGATGGGATTTCCAAAAGCATTATGTCTCTTGATGTCTTGCTGGTGTATGGCTAAAGGTTGCAGGATTCCTGTGTATTCCATGGCTCAATAAGTTTTCTTGTTACTCACTGTTATATGTTTGTTATACTTTCATATGTCATTCATGTTTTTCCATATATCAAATATCTAAATAGCAAGGAAGAAGAATAGTCTCAGGATTTAATCATTGATCACCCTGAGCTCAATCTAAACTATTTCAAATGTTTTCTTCAGTTATGGTAACGAAAGAGTAATTCTTAAATGCTACCTTTCACACTATATCATCACAGTAATCTATTGTTTCAGGAATTCAAAGTAATGCTCCTAAGTAATAGATTTCTTTCCTACATCCCAGCTCAGTGAAGAATTCTTAAATGCTCTTTACTAGTTGATTTTCATCTCACCTTCACAATTTACAGTTTGTTTTATGAAATACATACAGGCCCTATAATTCCAGCTACACTCGAGTCAGGACCTCAAGGAAACAACTGTTATAGACCCCATTGCCCAATGGATTAGTTTCACCTGCAGAGAACACTCTAAAAGATATCAGAATCATCCTCCCAACCAAACATAAAAAACAATCAAACATTCACTTCATAACTAGCCTAAAACTCCACTAGAACAGTGACAAATCATAAAGAGAGAGCCCTCTCTGATTACAGCTTAGCTAGAAGCTGTAGTCCAAAGATTGGTTAGTAGTTACCCCGGCCGTATTCCCTTGGGAGTCATAGGGAACAACCTGGGTGTTAACATAATGGCAACTCCACTGGGGAACTTGAGGATCTAGAGGTGACTGTATATCTACCAGGGATTACACTCAAAATTTGAATATCAGTCAAGAAACCTTCAAAACTGCTCCTACACAAACATCTGCAGCCTTAAGGTGGAGCTTACTCAGATATCCTTTATACCCAATACAGATACACAGAGTCTTTCAAACCTCCTGTCCAGTCCTTGCTATACACATCTTTCAAAAGGTTTAAAAAAGGACTAGCTCAGAAGCTGGCTCCCAAAAAGAATCTTCGGTACACTAGGGCTAATCCTGACCCCAACCCTCCTACTGTCTTCCAAAATCCCAATACAATCCCTAGACTAATTAGGAATCAACAAAAACAAGACAACCTTGCTGACCTTAGTCCAGAGACAGTTCACCCTAACCCCATCTCCACTCCCATCAAAGTCCTATTCCGTTCTACCCCTAATTCCCCAAGCTCTCCATCAACATCTCAAAGCCCCCCACCCACATCTTCTTCCCCTTTACACATTCCCTTGACCAACACTCTAAATCCCTCTATACCTGTTACCCCTGTGGTACCCACTATCCCTTTTGCCCCGGTTGCCTTTATCAACCCCCAAAATCTTGTGAATATGGCTATGAGGTATGCACCTCTGCAAGTACCTACCAATCCTGTGGCCTTACCTCAAGATTATCAGGCCAAAATCTCATATTTTGACTCCACTGGCCCCTATTCAGCTATCCAGCATGCTAAGAGAATGCAAGATCATTTTGAAAATTATGAGATAGATGATGACACTGTACAGGAGAGTAATATTTGTCCAAAGCTTAACAGGGGAATTGAGAACTGGTTCAGATCACTCCTGCAAACACCATCAAATACCCCGATAGCTTTACCAATATCCTCACAAATAGATGGGAGAAGAAGGATCCTCTACAATAATACCCTTGGTGAATATGACATGAATTAAAGGAGGTCCTCAAGAGACAGTTTTGGAATACTGTGCTAGGTTTAATAATGTATATAATGCAATACCTCAAAACCTGAGACCTCCCCCTGACTTGGCCTTATATAAATTCCCAGATGGATTTGACCCGGACATGGCCTGTCATGCGGAAAGAGTTTTTTTTGCGGACAAACCTAACCTCCCTTAGGAGTCTAAGACTCTCTAGTGACAAACAAACCAAACAAGATCAATCCTTCTCTAAACACACATTATTCTATGAGAGATCAAGTGTTTTCCAATCTTACCTTAGGTCCAACGCTTGTTGTAGCAGTCCAGCCTTTCTGATCCAGATGAGCTCCTTCTTAACTTTAAGACCTGCATACACTAACAAAGCAAACGATTACATAACACCTAAATATTCATCATAAAACAAAGCATATTCATTACATAGACCAAGGAGTACATGAAATAATTCATTAACAACAAATCATTGAGAAGAATGGACTTATTTGTATTAAGGAAACAAAAAAGGAACCATTACAACCTGAGCCTTGGTGTTGTGCAAGCTCCCCCCAGGGTCCAACAAGAGATTTCCTCTACTTTGACAAGCTCACGCACTCCCAATATGGCAACAAGAAAGGATAGTGATCTCTCCTCACAAGTCAACAATGGAAGTCCTAATTCCAGCAGCATTTACCCTTTGGAATGTTCAGCTTTCAACCTCTCCCTCCTCTGGCCCAATGCCTGTATTTATAGTACTCTAGAGGAAGTTATTCAGTTCCAATGAATGCAACTGATTCACTCACTAAGGAAGTAACTATTGAAGAAATTACTGAACGAACACCAAATCCACTAGCTACATCATCTGTACACTCCAACCCAAGCAAAAGGCCTCAAGAGATGATTGAGAAACATAAGCCCCAAAATCAAGAAGAAACCTTACCAAATAAAGAAAGGGGGCTCACCCATAGCACTAAAATCCAAACTGACAAACCCTTTGACTTAGAAGCCGAAATTGGAAAACTAAAAATAGCCATTCCTCTGGCAGAGCTAGCCAAGAATGAAATCTATAAATAGCAGATTGAGAAGTCCCTCCAAATCACTCAAAACAAAGATAATGTCAATGTGTTGGATGACACCCCAGAATTGATATTTGGCCCAGAGGTTGATGGAAAAATAGCAGGCTCAGGGATCCTACCCTTTTATGTCAGCTTGCATGTACATGAAAAAATATTACACAATGCAATGTTTGACTCAGGTGCATCTCATAACTTAATGCCAAAATCTGTCATGGAAAGGCTGAATTTAGATATTACCAGGCCATACAAGGACCTGTTCTCATTTGATTCCAGCCAGGTTAAATGTCTAGGCCTGATAAAAGACCTGTGTGTATCCCTGGTCCAATACCCAAACAAAACAATCTTGATGGACGTTGTTGTTGCTGATATCCCACCCAAGTATGGGATGTTATTGTCAAGATCATGGGGGGCCAAACTCCAAGGGTCCCTTCAATTGGACATGTCTTATGCTACCATTACAGTCTTTGGTCAACCCAAGAGATTATATAGAGAGTCTCTGATGAAATACATGGTCAGCACTACAGAAAAGCCTCAAAACTTCCCCACATATGCTGTCCATTCTGACATAGACTCATATAACCTTTTCAATGACAATATAGGTAGCAAAAACAATGAAGAAATTCAGATAACTCAGACAAATCAGCCTGTCAATCAAGGAAATCCTGACATACAAACACTGGTTGAATCAAAGGATGCAAATATTCAAGAATACAAAACAAATGATGATGAAATCAGGACACCTAAACAGGATCAGAAATCAAATGAACAAACTACTCCCCAACAAACAAAGTTGATCCCACCAAATGAGAAGATTGTCATCAAAGCCAAACTAAATAAACAGCCCATACTCCAACTAACAAATCCAGACCATAGAGACAATATTCAAACCCCCCTAAAAGAGGACATTCTGTGGTTCTTGGAATTTGATGGACCAGTTAACAAATTAGGGGCAGGAGCAGGAGTGTGGGTGCACAATAAATAGAACAGCCATGCAGAGGGCAGAGCTTACAGACTAAACTTCAAATGCACCAACAACATGGCTGAATATGAGGCTCTCCTACTAGGCCTCAAGTCGGTACAATCCCTACAAGCCACAAGAGTATCAATCATGGGGGATTCAGACTTAGTTATCCAACAGGTCAAAGGCAATTTTGTTACCAATGATAAAAGACTTAGGTCTTACAGGTCTGCTGTTACTGAGATGCTAAAGTCTTTTACTGAGTTCCAGATTACCAAAGTTCCTAGGGCTCATAACCTTCATGCTCATAGTCTAGCCACGTTTGCAAGTACTTGCAAGCTCCCTTTTGAGCCCCATCACTGTTTTACAGCTGAAGTAAAACACAGACCATCAATCCCAAACAATATAAAGGACTGGCAGGTGTTTGACAATGACCCACAAATCAACAATTTTCTGACTTTACAAGAAGAATTTTCAGGTCTAAACATAGACACTGAGTCAACAAGTCAATCTCAAATACTTAAGACAGAAAATCAATCACAAATACATGATGAACACAACTACCAAGTAATATCACCCAAAACAGCTAATCAAATGCTACATCCTACAATCTTCAACCAACACAACATACAAGAAATCCAACAAGTTGAATATGAGGAGATAACTGAATATGAAACTGAGGTGATGCAATTAAAGAACAATTTTCTTCCAATAGGTTTAGCCCCTTTGGAAGACATTTTTGACTCCAACGATGTTCCCAGTAAACCAAAATTGCAGCCCCTAAACACTACTATAGAGGAGCATAACATTGGGACAGTTGAACAACCCAAAATCATAAAACTGTCTGCTACATTACCTCCTGACCAAAAGCCCAAATACATTGACCTTTTTAAGGAGTTTCAAGATGTGTTCACATGGAGTTATGAGGATCTAAAATCCTATGATACCTCTATAATACAACACACCATCCCACTAAAGCCAAATCAGAAACCTTTCAAACAAAAACTGAGGAGAATTAATCCTATGCTCCTCCCAGCAATGGAACAAGAGGTAAAAAAAATGTTCAAAGCAGGCATCATAGCACCAATAAGTTTCTCTGATTGGATTTCAAACTTGGTACCTACAAGGAAGAAAACTAGGGAAATTAGGCTCTGTGTTGATTTGAGAAACCTCAACCAAGTATCATTAGAAGACAACTATCCCCTACCCAAAATGGATCACATACTTCAGAGAGTAGTGGGGGCCTCAAGGATTTCCTTGCTTGATGGGTTCTCAGGCTTCAACCAGATCTTAGTCCATCCTGATGATCAGGACAAAACTTCATTTACAACCCCATGGGGGACCTTTAAATATGTTAAAATGCCTTTTGGTTTGAAAAACGCAGGGGCTACATTCCAAAGAGCAATGGATATTACTTTTTCTAAAGAGATCCATGACTTCCTTGTCATTTTCTTGGATGATCTCACACCTTTTTCAAAACCTGACCAAGACCACTTGAAACATTTGAGGCAGATATTTACAACATGCAGGAAGTATGGAATCTCCTTGAACCCCAAAAAATCCTTGTTTGGACTAGAGGAAGGGAAATTACTGGGTCACATTATTTCCAAAGATGGTATCAGAATTGATCCTGACAGAATCCAGGCCATCCAACAAATGCCCCATCCAAGGAATATAAAAGAATTACAAGGTTTTTTGGGGAAAATCAACTTTCTAAGAAGGTTTATCCCAAACCTGGTTGAGCTAAGCAAATTGCTTAACAATATGCTGAAAAAGGATTCCAAAGTTAAATGGACTGTGGAGGCTAAACAAGCTTTTGAAGGCATCAAGTTTTCCCTTACCCAAACCCCTGTCCTAACTAACCCTCAGTTTGATAGAGAGTTTATCATATTCTCCTTTGCCTCTGAGCATGCAATTGCTACAGTTTTACTACATAAAGATGACCAAGGAAATGAGAAACCCATTGCCTTCTTTAGTAAAGCTCTTAGAGATGCACCTCTCAAGTACCAGATCATGGAAAAACAAGCATATGCTTTGGTTAAAGCTATTAAGGACTTCAGGATTTATATCCTGTATTCCCATATAATAGCCTATGTGCCAAGCCCAATTGTCAAAGATATACTCACTCAAGAAAACTTGGAGGGTAGAAGAGGAAAATGGATTGCAAACATTCTGGAATTTGACATAGAAATAAAGCCTACAAAACTAATAAAAGGGCAGGATTTAGCCAAATTAATGTCTGAAACAAATTTCCAAGCCCTAGACATCAACCAACTGGACAGTGAACTAGAGCTGGCGACTCCAAAGATCAATGTAGCCTTTGAGCAATACCCCTGGTATTCTGATATCTGCTATGTGTTACAAAACCTGTGTGCTCCCCCAGGGCTGTCCAGAACTAAATGTAGGTTCTTGAAAATCAAGGCTTTAAAATTCTGTGTCATGGAAGAAAATCTGTTTTGGAAAAACCATGAGGGCATCTTGCTAAATTATCTGATTGAGAATGAAGCTAACAAAACCATGGAGGAGTTTCATGCAGGTGATTGTGGTGGGAATCTATACTGGAAGTCCACTATGGACAAAATACTTAGAGTTGGATACTATTGGCCCACTATTTTCTCTGATGTCAAGAAATTCACCACTGCATGTCACAAATGTCAAGTATTTGAAGGAAAGAGACAATTGTTGCCACTACCCCTAAGGCCTATCGCAACAGAAAGACCATTTCAGCAATGGGGCCTGGATTTCATTGGAGAAATCAATCCCTCATCCTTAGGCCAACATAGATGGATTCTGATAGCAACAGACTACTTCACAAAGTGGATTGAAGCAATCCCATGCAGATAAGCAAATGACTCCACCATCATACAGTTTCTTGAGACCAATATCCTTGCTAGATTTGGATGCTCTGATAAAATAATAACAGACAATGCTGCTGCTTTCAGATCTAAAAAGATGGTCAGCTTCTGCCACAAATTCCACATTACTTTGGGCCATTCTACTGCATATTACCCCCAAGGAATTGGCCTGGCAAAATCATCAAACAAAAGCCTGGTAAATATGATAAAGAAGGTGTTGGAAGAGAACAACAAAAATTGGCATAAGAAACTTATCAATGCCTTATGGGCAGATAGATTAACAACCAAAAGATCAATTCGGGTTAGCCCATATGAGTTAGTCTATGGATTAGAAGCCAAGTTCACCTCATCACTAGGGATCCCTGTTATGAAGCTACTCCAAGAAAGTCAAGCTGAGCCAAATGATATGCAAAGGAGGGTGAATCAAATTATATGCTTACAACAAACCAGGGACCAAGTTTATACCAGAGTCCAAATCTTACAAGAAAAACTCAAAAAAGCTTTTGATAGAAGGACCAAGGCTGAGGATTTTAACATAGGTGACAAAGTTCTCAAATGGGATTCAAGGAGAGAGAACAAAGGAAAGCATGGAAAGTTTTATTCCCTTTGGAGAGGACCATTTCTCATCCAAGAAGTGCGAGGAAATAACACCTACTTTCTTGAAAATCTTGATAAAACTGACTTGGATGAAGGTCCTGTCAATGGCAGGATGCTGAAGCACTATTTTGACTACCTTCCATAGATACAGCATGCCTGCTCTTGTATATAATTTGTTGTATATATATCCTGAAATTTGTTGTATATATTGTTATCCCTAAAAACATGTGAATAGGTTAATTTCAAGAAACATTGCAGATACAAGAAGGAGGCTGAACTGCATCATGGATTTTCAATAGCTCAGTTTACATTTTGAGGAATCCAGGGTGAAAAGCTCCAAAGTTTGAAAAGCGGTAGCCAAAGGGCCAAGGCATACTGACCTGCTGTTCTTGGTCTTTCAAGGAGAAAAACCATCCCCATGTGGAGCCACTGTTGGTTACCTATACCAATAGGTTTCATATTTCGTGATTGGCAAATTCAAGTGCTAAATATGCTCTACTTTGCTGCTACAAAGGTTCCATATTTGCAAGAAAAGACAAGGTGTGTACATGCCTTCATGCCCATTAAAGTTCTGATGGATGACCCAACAGTCTAATCTGGGTCATGCCATGTTTTCAATTTATGTTGTATAATAGAGAAAGAAATATGTCCAAACTGTCTAAATCTTGGCAGATCAGTAGTTAGGCAAAGAAACTAAGGTTCCCAACTGCTTAATCTGGGGCTTTGGAAGAAATAAGGGTAGTGCTAGATAGGAAAGGAAATGCAAAAAAGCCAATGAAAAAGAAAAGGCACATAAGGGGTTTGCAAGTCCAAGTGCACCCACCAAGAAGAAATAAAAAATGCTAGGCAAAATAGTTGGGTAGGTAGACGGGGTTGCAGAAATGATGTTCATCCCAAGATCAACTTTGCTAAGCAAGTACAGGCAAAACAACACAGTGGAGCATGTCTAACTCCCCTCTTTCCCTTTGTTTACCACTCATGACTAACACCCCTGCACCAGGTATGTTCATAAGGGAAACTCAAAGCTTTATGGTGGTTCTTATGGCCTTTAGAAGCCACATTTCTTGTGTAAAGTTCTTTTCATTTTGGTCTACTCTTTACACTAAGTTGTTTTCAAGAAAACTTAGTAATATTGGTCTTCATTCACATTTTCCCCCATATTAACCTCTAACTCTATTATCTAGCTCCCTATTCTCCACCTCCCCTATTATTATAACACCATGGTGTATAAACCCTAAACAAGTATAAATATCCCCTCCTTGGCATTATAGCCATATGTTCCACTACCAGGGCATTGGATTAACATCTGGCTAAGCTCAAGAACCCAAGCCTAACCCCTTTTCTCTATCAGAACCTACCCACCTAGCCAACTCTCCAGTTTTGCCTAAAAAACCCTCGAGAAAACCCTTTTGGACACCCTTATACCACTAAAAGGAAAAAAATTTGATGAAACCTACCTTCCCCGCCTTATCCTAAGGTCGGGAGCCAATATGCGCCTTTTTCATATAAATCCATCAAAACCCGCCTATCCTAAGTTTAGCCCCCATATGCCTTATGTGAAAAATTGCATGAAAAACCTTTGTTTGTGCCTTTTCCTAATGTCGTCGGGTATATATGATTTTATTAAAGAAAATCATTAAAAACTATGGAAATCTGTTAAATACCCGAAGGGTCCCGCCAAGCACAGTTACCAACAAAAAGATTATTTTAAGCCGCCCGTTGACTTTATCCGCCGTGCAGCTTACGAGCCCGATATCCATCCGATCAAAGCCTTTTCTGATCGACGGTCATCATAGGTTTCGGAGGGGCCCGACGTCTGACAGATAACCAACATTGACTTTATCCTTCGTGCATATTCCCTGCCCGACAGCCGTCAGATCTTGCACCTGAAATCCAACTGTCCTCATGGATTTCGAAAGGGCCCCGATGTCCGACAGATATCGTCCGATATCTGCCAGACGATGATGTCACGCGGGGACACGCGTAGCTCCCAAATTCCGTCGGAGCCCCCTCTGACAGATTCCTTGCCGTGCAGGAGGGGGCCCGATATGACGATACCTATCCGCCCGCATCACCATCCTATTTTCGCCTATGTCAGCGCCACGACCGTGCGCCTTGTCTTCCATTCGTCCACCTGGTCGCCACCTCGTCACCCTCGTGGACCAGTCTCAGGCCGCCACGTCACCTGATGACGTACTGCTAATGTCATCCGACCCAGACCCACTTGCTGACGTCATGCTGACGTCATTCAAAAAGCGCGCCAATAAGCCAAAAAGCCATATTTTCACGATTTTACGTGTTTTTTGGCACTTTTCACAAAAACACCTCTGCTTTCTCTGCATGCACGTTACGAAGAGCAATTCGCCAACCAAGACCAGACCAACCACAGACCGTCAAGGCGTGCGCCCAACTACTGTTCAAAACCCAAGGAACACCATTAAATAGGTATTTGTCCGAGAACTTCCCTGCAACCTGGTTTATTTCTCTGTAAAATCTAAAATACACCTGAGCACGGCCGAAACTTGAGAAATTACTGTAATACCAAGCACACCCAGCTTCCCCGTGAATAATTGACGGTCAAATCTAACTGGCAGAGCCATTTCGCACTGAATTCTTAATATAAACCCTTCTCCGTTCGCGCCGTCGTGAACCACAATCCATAACCTGTTCCTAATTATCAAGGAGAGGTCTGCTAAACACGGTGAATAACCCTCACAGAGTGCCAAACAGTATTTCAATTGCTGTGAACCTGTCCTGCAACCCTGCATTCCTCTAAAAATCTTCTTTCTCAGATAACACGTTCATTATTCATCAAATAACATTCAAACAAGCATGGAAACTCCCAAGGCATCAATAGCCCTCAATGTTACTCCCCTGAATGCCCCCCAGAGAGAGCTGGAATGGCAAGATTTGGCAGACCTAAATTACCAAATCTCAGAGGACAGCCCATCGAAATGCAAGTTCCACATTCACCTGTTAAATGAGCTCAGAGCTAAGCACAAGGATGGAACAGATATTCTAGGCATTTGGGAGTCCTCCCTCCCAATCTTCAAGCTGCCTTAGGTCAACCAGTTCCCTGACTTGATTCACCTATGTGTTGTCTGCTATGACCCCATGCAGAGGGCTGTGCTCAACTCTGAAGGTGCAGTAGTGTTTTATACAACCCCTGAGGCCATCAGAGAAATGCTCCAGTTTAAAACCCAGAAGAAGTTGGTTCCCTTGTCCCTGCTGGACCTGATCAAACAAGGAGCCAAGGTACTGACAGAAGCACAGATCCTAAAGCTGAATCAGTTGTTTATCACAAACTCTGACACAGTGCTGCACCCTCCCATTTTTGATGGCTACCTAAATCAACTGGGTCTGGACCTGGCATACATGATAAGCTCAGTTTTGGGATACAAATCAATGGAGTTTATTGAGGAAACTGTATTAGTGATGATGACAATGTTTTCCCTCGGTAAGACCCCCATTTGTTATGATTATGCTACATACATCTCAGACAAGATACATGAGCAATTTCTACACTTGTCCAGAGAGAAGGTGTTCAGATACACCTCATACATTTATCATCTCATTCTGTAC
>APFE031565716.1:3623-15940 GCA_000404065.3 Pinus taeda
TTACAAAATAATTATAATAGAAATACACATTACCAAAAGTAGAAATAAACAAAATGTTTTCAAACAAAAATCTAATAAAAGTACATATCAGCAAAAATAAAAATACAGGCAAAAAAAATACAAAACTCTATATAAAAATATAATTCACCCTTTGTAAAATTTCGAAACCTAAACACAACCCAAAAGTCCCTTTATAAAATTGCATAACATAAACACAACCCATTTGAAACCTAAACCCAACCCAAAAGTCCCCCTTTATAAAATTGCAATCCATGAACACAACCCATCTTTGCTAGTTTCCTCGTTTTGATTTATTTAGTCCGCTCGTTTTGATTTCTTTTTCATTCCTACGGATTTCGATATTTTTATTGGTTAATCTTTCTGTTAAATGGCTAATAAATAATGGCTATTTAGTGCGCTCGTTTTGATTTGTTTTTAATTCTACCAGATTTCGATATTTTTATGCAGTTGTTTATAACGCGATTTTTTGAAAGTTTTTTCGGCAGATTTTTCTGGTCAAAATCCGGCAGCAATTCATTGAAATCCCAAGTTTGATAACTAGTTTCTGCACAATCAATGGCTCCCAGGGATTTTTCAGAGCGCTGAATCCAAATATGCAGTTAAAAAACCATTTTAACTGCTAAAAATCAAGATTTAACCTCATTTCTTCCGCCGGATTCCGTCACCGAAATCTCCAAAAAGTCGCATTATAGACAACTCCTATTTTTATTGCATAATTTTCTGTCAAATGACCACTAAATAATGGTTTACGGAAATAGTTGAGATTAGTAATAAATGCACATGTAATAAGCCAAAGAATAGTCAGACTCTGTCGAAATCCAATCTCAAATGCTATGATGGCGTCACTACTGAATGGTGGAATTGAATGGTGACTGACTTGGATCGCTACCGACTACTGAATGGTGGAATTGAATGGTGACTGACTTGGATCGCTACCGACAACTGAATGGTGGAATTGAACGTATGTCGGTGGATCTCATTAATTACATCGAAGACTGGGAGCCTGCCAGAGCGTAAGAGGACGGCGGTGGGAAAATCCGTGTACAAAGGTGAGCGTGAGAGGACAGCGGTGGGAAAATCTGTCTACAAAGGTGGAATTGAATGGTGACTGACTTGGATCGCTACCGACTACTGAATGGTGGAATTGAATGGTGACTGACTTGGATCGCTACCGACAACTGAATGGTGGAATTGAAAGTATGTCGGTGGATCTCATTAATTACATCGAAGACTGGGAGCCTGCCAGAGCGTAAGAGGACGGCGGTGGGAAAATCTGTGTACAAAGGTGAGCGTGAGAGGACAGCGGTGGGAAAATCTGTCTACACAGGTGACTATTTATAAAGAGGTTTTTGAAAAAAAATAAATCGCCAAAATAACTTTTTGAAGTTTCAAAACAACATCATGTGAAACGGTAATTTAAAATTATTAAACGTATTTTACGGCCGTCAAATTCCAACCCTGACCCAGCTTCAAACCAAACATTGTGATCTATAATTAGAAAGGCATACAATTTACATCATCCTCCCTCTTCTCACTAGAAGTAGGGCATTTGCGTGTTCCAGAAGTCAAAGCTTGCGTATACTAACGCTAGTTAGTTAGACTAAGGAGGAAACAAGGACACAGTGACAGAACCGTGAGACGTGCAAGGTGAACTCGCTGTGTTAGTGCAGAAGTCCGGTTGTATTGGCTGATCGGTAATCTCTGAATTGTTGGTTAACATCCACAAAACCTTTGACATTGAGGGCCGCAGCAACCATTGCTCTTGAGTGCAGAGAAGCGCAAGTTTAATCAGTCTCAGTGCCTGCTCTCTTGGGTAGTGCCCCTCTAATGACAAGTCAACAATATCCAAAACTTGATCATGTTGGAATTGATTCCAAGCCTGCACCATCCGCAAAATTATCAAGACATGGTTTTGAATTCCCATTCTAAATTAACTTCTTATCATAATCATGGAACGAAACTTATCTAATAAACTAGAGACACACCCACTGCAAAAGAATCTGCATAGTGTCATCCAATCTTGCATCCACAACCTTTCTCCCACTGACGATCTCAAGAACCACGATACCGTAGCTATAAACGTCAGCTTTTTCCGTTAATTGTCCGTGGGCTGCATACTCGGGCAATGTAGCCTCTGCCTCATAACAAATTTGTAAAAGTTAAAAATAAATGCTTGGATTTGACTATTAAAAAAAGCAAGACTTACTAATAACTGAATTGCACAACTTGCGATGTAAATAAGCATTAAGTGAATTGATCTTACATTGTTCCTGCCAATTTTTTAGAAACATTGGTATCACCTTCTGTAAAGAATCGAGCCATTCCGAAATCTGCTATTTTAGGATGAAATCTCTCATCTAGAAGTATATTGCCACATTTGATATCTCTGTGTATAATTGTCATATTGGAATCCTCGTGTAGATATGCAAGTCCTCGTGTTGTGCCCACTATAATCTTTAAACGATTTTCCCAACTCAAAGCATTTGGTATCTCTCCTGCAGATCTCCAATAAAAGTGTTTGAAAGCCTCGACTCCACAAAAATAATTGAATCAATACAACTAACTCTTTAAAACAACTTGAATCGCGGAAAAACACACAGGATTGATGACAGCAACATACCGAACAAATGCTTGTCAAGACTGTTATTTGACATGAGCTCATACACCAGCAACCGGTCATGCCCTTGCGAGCAACATCCGAGTAAACGAACAAGATTACGGTGACGGACGCTGGTCAGAAGCTTCACTTCTGCCAGAAACTCCGCCGCAGCTTGAGCAGTTTGCCTTCCATATAGTTTCTTAACCGCGACATCCCTGCCATCCGGAAGAATTCTCTGCTTATAGATTAAATCATTAGAATTAATTTGAAAAAATCGTTTACATTTGGAAAAAACCATCAAATCCACTTTTGGTTTTATACCTTATAAACCTCACCGAATCCTCCTTTGCCTATAATATTGTTTCTATTAAAGTTCCCAGTAGCTTCTCTCATAACCTCGTAATCGAAGAGAAATTGCTCGAAATTTTCCCTCGCGGCCAAATTCACATCTGCACAGACCATTATAAAAACAATTTTATCATAACCGTCGATTACGACCAGGTTTAATAACTCGGAAGAATTTAGCAGGAAACAGCCATAATTCAAGGATGTATAATCACCTGTTCTGTCATTGTTCCTTCGATGTCTAAAACGTCGATAGAAGAGTATCCAGCACATCACCGCAACCAGAGCTGTTCCGCCAATACTTCCTAACAATATAGGCACTACTTGCGATGACGATTTTCCCGACAACGTTTCTGCGTTTAAAATTAAAGAAAAAACAATCAACATACATGTTATATCAGAATCAAACAGCAAATATATAAAACTTATATCAGAATCAAACAACAAATAGTTGCAGCAAATATATAAAAATCATACGGTAAATTTGGTTGCCTGTGAAAAACGAGTAAGTTGAGTAGCGCATAAAACAGCCCGCCTCGAGACCTCGACTTTCATGATTGGGAAGACAGGTGAGTAACTGATTCTGAGCTTCTGCTAGGCATCGTTGGCAGCTACTATTGGTAAGGGTGGGCCAACACTGAGCGAGGCCATATAAGGAGCCATCAATGGAGCCAGTCGCATAACCGTTATTTACAGAAGCGTTTTCTACGAGTCGCCTCGATAGGGCAGTGGCTCTTTGAGAAAAGGTCTGTGGATCGCTGTCATTTGTGGAGGCACATAAATGGGACTGCCCATAGTCGAGATCCTGACCATAAAAACTAGTATTCTCATACCTAAGGAAGCAACCGTCCAGATGAATCCGACCACCATTAGATTGGGTACAGTAATCCTTTATTTGAGCCTCGGCTGCCGAGACGCATTCTGAGCACTCTTGAGCGCTTAAGTACTTGCGACACACTGCGAGGCCATACACAGGATCCGTTTTGCCAAATTTGATTTGCATTGAATCAGCGAAGCCGTACGAGGAGAGATTTGGGCGGAAGGATGCGAAAACAGCATTCTGATTTTCCTGAAACGCTGTAACGTTAACAAACGTATACATTTGTTCGTGGCTGCACCTTTCAACGTCCAGTGCAGACTGGGGATCGTCTTCTGCCAAACTTACTGCAATGATCATGGCCACCAGAAACGGTAAATAGGCTACTTCGGCCATCAGTCCTGATAATAACCGTTGTCTGGAAATGCGAATTGGAACCCAATGGCCGCATGTTTCTCAATAAATTTGGAAGGAAGGAGTTGGTGAGGAGAACCGACATCGAAACACAGTGACACAACATCTTTTTATTGGTTAAGTCAAGTTCAAATAATTGTAGGACTCGTTATTTTTTTCTATCGAAGTTGCCACCTTACCCGGAATCCGACATATCGGAGAACTTGACTTAAGAAATCTACACACAATGGTGATGTATCATCATTGAACTTGTCTTCAGAAATCTACACGCAACGGGGATGTATCGTCGTTGCATCCTTTGTTATGTAAGTTACTCGTGTTGTGCTGTTTTGTAGACATAGACCAGTTTTAACACCAGTCTACATTCATCGTATCTCTAGATTTATCAATCGAAAAGAGTGGTCAAAGTGCTTTGAGAGGATTACGTCTCAACATATTTATATAAAAAATAATAATAATAGATATCATGGTAATAGAGCTTAGATTGCTTAAGACTGTTTAACAGACCAATAGAGAGATTAGAACAGTTTGAATAAGACTCCCGGAGAGAGCAGTAAAGTGAGTGAAGAGAGGAGGAGAGAGAATATGCAAGCCGGCAATAAGATTTTTTTACAGAGCAGCGGAGGTTGGTAGATCTTTGACAGAGCAACAGAGAGATCAGAACAGTTTGCATAAGAGTCCATGAGAGAGCAGCAACCTGAGTGAAGAGAGAAGGAGAGAGAATAGGGAAGCGAAGAGAGAGAGAATAGGGAAGCCGGCATAGGACTCTTGGAGAGCAACAGAAGTTTGTAAAAGCCTACCGCGAAGAAACAGAGAGAAAGCATAAAGCATAGGACTCTTGGAGAGCAACAGAAGTTTGTAAAAGCCTACTGCGAAGAAACAGAGAGAAAGCATAAAGATTCTTTGAAAGAGCAGTGAAAATTTGAAAAAGACTCATGCAAAGAAGCAATAGAGAAAAATTTAAACCTATAACGCTTTAGAGAAGAGTTAGCACGCCGACTTAGCACTCTTTCCGCACGCCGAGCTTATCTCGATTGCACATTGCTTGGGGGTTTGTCCGAATGGCCAGTGGGCCCTCTCCGTTTCAGTGGGCGTTAACGGATATACGCTTCCCACTCCCGAAGTCGGAAAACTAATTGCAATCGGGAGCCTCTGCCGCATTGTGTCTTTTCACTGTAATTCACAGCCTCTTAGCCGTACTTTTTCGTACTTTCTCCTCCGTTCTCCTATTGTTCGACCTACTCCCTTCGGAATGCAATTAAAGCTTTTTATTCTCGTTTGAAATTTGAAATTTGAACCCCTGAAACGCCACATGAATACTTGGCAAGCTAGCGTTTTAGCAGTGTGTTTCTCCCTTTTTTGAGCGAACCCTTTTTTTTGAGCGTAGCTTTTTATAGGTTGAAAATGTTTTGGATTTTATTGTAAAAACTTGGGCAAACTCTTTCGTTATAGCGTTTTCTCATATCGCAAGAATACTCCAAGAATGTATATGGTGGAAGCATATTTTGTGGAGATTTGCCGTTACACCAAAACCCGCAGGTGTTGGTAAACATTCCAAACTAGTGACTAGGATTCCTAGTGTAACGACTTACAGTTCCTGAGTGCGTGGGTGAATAGGGCGTGTGCGCGGGTAGGTCTGAACGGACGAGCAGGTAGGTTGAACGACTGCAGTTATAAGATGGGCGAGCTCACGACTTGTGTGTGCAGTATGTTATGTGCATAAGGAAGTGAAGGGCGAGCTGTTTATACACATGGAGCATGCGCTAATTTGTATGGACGCCGACCTACATTGATGGAGGAGCCAATTTGATAATAGATGGCGTGTGGAGCATGGTCGGCGAGTCGGTTGGGCAGCCAGACTACGCCCTACACTTAGTATATATTGGATGAGCGTGGAGCTCATTCCACAATCATCCATCGCTCAACACATTCGCTCTACAAGGTGAAGGCGCAGTGTAAGTGCGCAGAAGCTAATGAAGAAGGCGCATGTTTAATATGCGCCCATTCTTGGGCAGCACTGCTTGGTGAGGCGCGGTTGTGGGTGAAGGTGCGGGCGGGAGCGCCCCGTGGTTGGGTGAAGGCGTGCACGGGTGTGTGGCGCCCGACAGGCAGTTGTGGCGTGCACAGGTGTGGCCCCCGGTTTGTGTGAAGGTGCCCGACGGTGAAACGGAGGAGCGCCCGGTTTGTGCGACAACTTGGCATGGGTGTCTTGGCGACTTGGGTGAGCGCCCGCCCATCGTGCAAGTGTGCACGGTGACTTGGTGTAATGTTGAGATTGTGGACGGAGATGTGTCTCGGTTGGGGGCGCCCGTGTGTGGCGACTTGGAGGCGCGCCCGAGTTGGGCAAACAACATGATTGTGCGACAAGGTGAACGAAGCGTTGGTGAGTCGTGCGGCGACCGTGCGGAGGTGCCGACGAGCTAGGCAACCAAGTTTTGCCTTGGATTGTAAATTTGGCTAAGTATGAAACTTGGGGTTTCCAAGTATACTTGTACATTGTAAACTATTGTATAATATATTGTTGAGCAGACTCATTGTTCAGGGAATTGCCCCTCCCTTTATACTGTGCAATTGTGTTCATCATTTATAATTGTTTTTGATAATGAATGTGTATGGGTGTTCATTGGTATAAAGGATAAAGTAATAATACTTGGTTGAGAAACACAAACTAAGTAGGAATAAGTGGTTAGGCATAGTCCACGAACATAAATACTAGTGAAAAGAAAGTGTTCGGTGGTGCCGCACCTCGCCAAGAGCGGTTGAAAGACTACCGCTGGCCTGGGGGCATGATTGGTGGTATCAGAGCTGATATCTGAGTTGAAGAAGTGACAGTGGTGACAAGTACTTGCAGGTGAAAGAGGTTGGTGAACACTTCCTGATAAGTGTTACATCAAGGACTTGGGTTACAGGCATCTTGGTGAAGTTGTTGTATGGCCGAAACTAGATTGCAAAGAAGAAAAAGGCTGTTAGCAATGGCTGAATCTTAGGTTGGGTCTACTCACGGTGCAAAGGACACTACTATTGGATTCATTGAGAAAGTGTTAGAGAAGATGGAGGATATGGAGGCCTTCTGGACTAAGAAGTTGGAATTGTTCGATAAAGAGCAAGAGACTAATTCGAAGATGAAGGAAGAGCTCGAGGAACTTCGAACTCAACACGAGTACACTGATCTTATGTGTACACAACTTGAAGTAAGGGTCAAGGAGGTTGAAGAAGCAAGGGACCAGGGTCTTGCAGAGATTGCGGACTTGAAGAAATCTCTTAATGAAGCCAGAGATGAGATCGCGGTGTTGAAGAAGGCCATGAGGCTTAACTCAGGTGGAGGAGTGCCTCATGTGAAAGTCAAGGAATCGGAATCTTTCGATGGTACAAGGAGTGCAAAGACTCTTTGCAACTTTCTATGGGACATGTAGCAATACTTGGACAGATTAGGTCTATCCGATAATGAGACGAAGGTCAAGGTAGCTGCTCAGTTCCTGACAAAGGATGCTAAGATGTGGTGGCGAAAACAGATGGATCAGATTGTCAATGGCAGTGCTGGTGACATTACTTTGTGGGATGAGATGAAAGGAGCTTTGCAAGCCCATTTCAGTCCTCAGGATGAAACGTGGGAAGCAAGGATGAAGATAAAATTCATAAAGCAGATAGGGAACCTTCAGAGATATCAGCGGGAGTTTGCAAGTGCGGTTCTGGAACTTCCTGACATGGCGGAGAGGGACAATGTGTTCAATTTCATTATTGGGTTGAAGCCTTGGGCACGCAATGAAGTGAAGAGACAAAGGATTAGAACACTTGAAGAAGCTTTTGCTGCTATGGACAGGTTGGTGGAGCATTATGATGAGACTTCTGATGATAGGAAGAAGAAGTCTGACAAGCCGAAAGAGAAGAAGAAAGAGGATACTTCGAAATCGGATGATAATTCGAAGACAAAGAAAGCCTTGAAGTGTTGGATATGTGTGGGACCACATACAGTGAAGAATTGCCCTTCTAGACCGAAAGTGGCTGCAATTGCACAATCTAATGCGAAGAATGAAGAAGCTTCTGTGGGGATGATGCAAATACTCGGGGTTGTTGCTGCTACAGAGGTGATCTCTCGGAGGGATCCTGAGAGGAATAAGTTGGAGTATGTTCGGATGAAGGTTGGAGACGCTGAGATACTCACTATAGTTGATAGTGGGGCCTCTCACAACTTCATGGGAGAAGACACTGCGAGAAGAATTGGGCTGAAATTTGTACTGATGAAGGCACAAATGAAGATAGTCAATTCTCCTCCTACTGAAGTTCTTGGTGTAGCTGAAAAGGCGGTCACAACACTTAGTGAGTGGGCAGGGAAGGTCGACTTCACTATAGTGCGAATAGATGACTATGAGGCTGTGCTGGGAATGGAGTTCATGAAACAGTTTGATGCTATGATTGTTCCACATTTGAAGAAGCTGTACATTTACGATGGAAGGGAAGATGTACCTATTGGTGTGCCTACCATTAGAGTGACTAGGCCTGATTGTAAGTTGGTGGTGATGCAAATGGAGGACGAGAAGCGGATGGAAGATATAAGTGGTTGTCCATGGTTGAGACAAAGCTTATCGAGCAGTCATTGGTCATCAGGACTCTTTTAGATAGTATCTTGGATTTGTCAAAAAGGCTAGAAGCAGTCGAGGATGATGATGATGATGATGAGGCATATGTGAGGCCGAATGTCCGAGAGGAGGATCAGGTCACTTATCTACAGAGGATGGAGATAGAAGATCCGGACAGATGGATTGAGTTGATTAGTGAGGGTGAGCCTTCAAGCTCTACTTCCTCCACATCTTCTTAGATGGACAAGAAGATGGGGCTCATTGTTATTTGCTCATGGCAGTGAGTCCTTAAAACAGGTTGAGCATGTATGATAGATGGTGCAGGGATGGCTTGGCATCAAGCATCATGACATGTTGCAGATGGGATGGAGTTTCCATGGACCTGAGCATGGTGGTGAGATTCTTGGTGAGTCCGAGATGTGGTAGAAATCCGAGATAGACTGGTGAAGGCATAAGGATGTTCACTCTCATGGCTTGAACGTGACAGTTGGATTACCTACCCAACTAGTTCAGACATGGGGTCCGGAAATGCACGGAGAGATGTTGGCATCAGGCAGACGAGGAGGACAATTCACAAGATGAGGACGACACATGGTGGAGATGGTAGTTCTACATATGTTTCATGGATGTTTTGCAGTATGTGGAGGAGTTGACATCATGGACCAAGGATGAGACAGACATTGATGATGATCTTGGTGGATGGCTACCAGGATGGTATGTTATTGAGGACGACAATGATCTCAGGTGGAGGAGGATGTAACAACCTGCAGTTCTTGTGTGCGCGGGTGAACAGGGTGTGCGCGCGGGTAGGCCTGAACGGACGAGTAGGTAGGCTGAACGACTGCGGTTATGAGATGGGCGAGCTCACGACTTGTGTGTGCAGTATGTTATGCAAATAAGGAAGTGAAGGGCGAGTTGTTTATACACATGGAGCATGCGCTAACTTGTATGGAGGCCGACCTATGTTGATGGAGGAGCCGACTTGATAATAGATGGCGTGTGGAGCATGGTGGGCGAGTCGACTGGGCAGCCAGACTATGCCCTACACTTAGTATATATTGGATGAGCGTGGAGCTCATTCCACAATCATCCATCGCTCAACACATTCGCTCTACAAGGTGAAGGCACAGTGTAAGTGCGCAGAAGCTAAGGAAGAAGGCGCAGGTTTAGTATGCGCCCATTCTTGGGCAAGGTTGCACGGTGAGGCGCGGTTGTGGGTGAAGGTGCAGGCAGGAGCGCCCGGTGGTTGGGTGAAGGCGTGCACGGGTGTGTGCCGCTCGACGGACGGTTGTGGCATGCACGGGTGTGGCGCCCAGTTTGTGCGAAGGTGCCAAACGGTGAAACGGAGGAGCGCCCAGTTTGTGCGACGACTTGGCACGGGTGTCTTGGCGACTCAGGTGAGCGCCCACCCATCGTGCAAGTGTGCACGGTGACTTGGTGTAGTGTTGAGATTGTGGACGGAGGTGTGTCTCGGTTGGGGGCGCCTGTGTGTGGCGAGTTGGAGGCGCGCCCGAGTTGGGCAAACAACACGATCGTGCGACAAGGTAAACGAAGCGTTGGTGAGTCGTGCAGCGACCGTGCGAAGGTGCCGACGAGCTAAGCAACTGAGTTTTGCCTTAAATTGTAAATTTGACTAAGTATGAAACTTGGGGTTTCCAAGTATACTTGTACATTGTAAACTGTTGTATAATATATTGTTGGGCAGACTCATTGTTCAGGGAGTTGCCCCTCCCTTTATACTGTGCAATTGTGTTCATCATTTATAATTGTTGTTGATAATGAATGTGTATGGGTGTTCATTGGTATAAAGGATAAAGTAATAATACTTGGTTGAGAAACACAAACTAAGTAGGAATAAGTGGTTAGGCGTAGTCCACGAACATAAGTGCTGGTGAAAAGAAAGTGTTCAGTAGTGCCGCACCTTGCGAAGAGCGGTTGAAAGACTACCGATGGCCTGGAGGCGTGACATCCAAGGTGGAAATTACGGATTCCATAGAGGTGCAGTGATTCTTCCAACACCCCCTTCAAACGCAACTCGGGGAATCGAACCTAGATCCAAGCTCTGATACCATGTAAATGTGTTAGAAAACTTGCAGAGATAAATCTAGTTAGTAAAGGTTGAACACACAGCTTTGTAGAGCAAACACACTAAAAGAAAATCGACAGAACAAAAGAATGACTTATTAGAAAATAGGTTACAATACTCATGATATAGCATCACTGGGTGAAGATTCCAAGTTAATGCACCATAGTGGTGATCAATGAGAAGACTCAACACCTACAACAAGTTCCGGAGGGAACTAGCCAGTTGTGGAGTGGGAGCAAATCAGGGAGTAAATCATGCATAAGAACTAACCAGTGGCGGAGTTAAAGAAAGGGAAAATCAGGGAATAAATCATGCAAAAGAACTAACCAATTACGGAGTTAAAGAAAGAGCAAATCAAAAAGTAAATCATGCAGAAAGAATCTTGCATATAGTCCCATGGTCTAACTAAGAATCCACATAGAAGTGTATATTACTTCCAACATATTTGAAAAATTGGTGTTTCCATGTTCGAAAGCTCTAGCTCTAGCTATGTATTAGGCATCCTCCGCACAATTTCTGTACTAATATTATTCTAGCTGTGTGCAAGGGTCGAGGATCATCGCAAAAGTACTCAATATAGAGTCTTTGAGGAAATCTGCGTATACAACAAGGAGTCCTGTCATGGCACGACCGCTAATGGATTTCAGAGTTGCCACAGTTGTCACACAACACGTGGGATGATGCAGCATTGGCACAATGTTTCATTCCCATGAAGGAGGTGACGCTTGGTCTGTGTTAACAAGAAGCATGTGGAGTTGAAAAGTCTCAGACCTTGGATGGCTCAATATTTAAAGGTGGCCCTGGGACCAACACACAGGCCACCACCGTGATGCTTGCATTTATAATTTTAATATTATTTTTTTATATATAACAAAGTTAACCATAACGTTTTATTTTTATTATTACCAAAATGTTATTTTTATTGTTATAAATTTTGATATGCATGCAGATATATGGAATATTTTTCGAGGAAGATTCTGAAGGAAGATACATTCGCACTGTTTCATGTAATATTAATGTGGTTGCTTTATTTAAGCCCCTGGAAAGTTTGTTTGGTAGTAGGTTGAGTGGTAGTAGGTTGAGTTGTAAAGTCTGTGGCTACAAATAGCATTACCATGTATTGTAGCGGGAAGCGTATGCGAAAGTGTGTATTTTTGAAGATTTTGTTGAGCAATCTTGAGATGGCATAACTTTATTCCCGTGTGGGATGTTATTGTTCTATGTAATCTTGAAGATATGGAATTTTTATTCTGTTTTCTAATTTTTCATAAATGCTATTGTTTTCTTTGTAATCTTGAAGTTATGGATTTTTATTCTGTTTTCCAATTTTTCATAAATTATTGTTGACGTATATGTGTTGGAGAGATTGTTAGTTTTACTTTGAAATGCTATGTGTTGGAGAGATTGTTAGTTTTACTTTGAAATGCTATTGAAATGACATAAATATTATAAATTATT
>APFE031565717.1:0-12402 GCA_000404065.3 Pinus taeda
ACACTTTGGTGTGATAGTCAAAGTGCCATTCAGCTATGCAAAGATCCAGTCCAGCATCAGCGCAGCAAACACATTGAACTACACATGCACTTCATCAGAAAACTCATTCATGACCATGTTCTTGAAGTGCAATATTGTTCAACAGATGATCAGGTGCAGACATCTTCACAAAGGCTCTCACAGAGGCGAAGTTCACTAAACTTCGATATATGCTTGGAGTTCAGGAAGTTGTCACTAAGGGGGGATAGGCTCTAGTGCCTCCTTCCTTCTACTATTGTGTCATATTTGTAAATCCTTCAATCCTATCCCAAGTTGTTCTTAAGGGGGGATGTTAGGATATTCCGACACATAGGAAATAGTTAAGTTCAACTTGGTCTAGTATAGAGTTAGGTATAGAGTTAGGTAAAGTGTGTTTCTTTACCGTTGTACATTTTGTAACTTACAATCCGACGGTCACGATATGTAGTGATCCGACGGTTCATTCTCTCCTCGGTATTACCGACACTTGATCCGTGGCTTGACACCCGATTGGTCCATGAATTCTATTTAAAGCGCATGGAGGGTCATTTGTAGGTTACCGTGCATGAGAGAAGCTTATGTAAATTTTCATTCTTTTATTAATAAATTGCCTGTAGTAGCCACGTTGGCGCAGGCCGTGCACTGTTTCCCTCTCTGAGGGTTTTAACCACGTCAAAATACTGGTTTATTGATCTGTGATCTGTTTGTGAGCGGTGTCCTTTTGGTGTTCTGTCTGAGGAACTTACCCTGTAAATTCCTACATTAACCACTGTTTTTCCCTAAAGATTTCTATGCAATCTCTATGCACTTTGGAAGGGTTGAATTGATCTGGCTCTGTTCTTTTTTCCATGAGAAAAAATCAAAATTGACCTCTTTTTACCCCGTGTTGTAAGAAAAATGTTACTGTGAGAAACATTTACTTCTTTGACCTTGTGCTATAGGAAAAATTTACCAAAATTTTTGCAAGAAAATTACCTGAGCCTCCGTTGTCCTCTATGCTATTCATATGATTTTTTTATCTCTGTTTAAATGAAGGCGCTACTATTTTGGGATTGAAGGCCTCATTTCAACCAGTTATGTCGACTTTTCCTTAGGTCGTGGCCCTTCCTATTCATATGTTGACATTGTTATTGTCAACATACTCATAACCGTATATGCAAATCTCCAAAGACAGGGTTCTTCAGTCATTCAGGGTTTTTGTTTTTAAGGAACAGAGCAACGTTTTCTAAATTTGGCTCTCAACAATAAACATGACACAACATTCCTTTACCCTAAGTTGCACGAAACACGACCTCCCCAAATTTTGGAAACGGGGAAACGCGAATATATATATATATATAATATATATATATATATATATTAAAAACATTTAAAAATTATTAATATATATATGTGCAATCATAAAGCATTAATAGTGTGATGAGAAAATGAGAGGCACTGCTATTTTATAGCTTTAGAATTGGTTTCTAGAAGTCATTAGAAACCCTAAACTAATTAAAAATTAATTAGCAAAAAAAAAAATTTTAAAAACAAGTGTCAATTTGATGGAAACGTGGCCCGTACGGCGTGGAAACGCGTTTCCGTACGTACGGGCGAGTTTCCATTTCGGGAAACTCGCCCGTACGTACGGAAACGCGTTTCCACGCCGTACGGTACGGGGAAACGCGTTTCCGTTTCGTTTCCCCAGGGAAACGACCCCTAGGCCCACGTTTCCTGCAACTTAGCCTTTACCTCATTGTTTGCGTTAATGATGGATTCCTTTGTTCTCATACGACATGCAATTATGGAATGAGCCCTTGGTTTCTTCACTTAGCATCTAAATTTCCTTCGATTTCTTCACACTGCGTTTACATGATGAGTCTTTGGTTCCTTCATCCGACATTTTAATTGAATGTTGAACCCCCGTTCAACATTCATATAAATCCATATAAATCCAAACCATTTATACACAAATATGCAAAAGTTCATATTTGCATAGCATGTAAGGGTGCACAACCAAAATAGCATCAAGTGAAATTCATCTTTGAACCAAAAATACATCAACAAATAGGCTCTACATGGCCTTTAACATCCAAAAAAAAAATAATGCTACAAAAAATGCCTACATGTCATCAAAATCATTGCCTCTATTGGGGTCTTCGTCATTAATATAAAAATTGAGGCATTAAATAAGATAGAGAAAACGTAGCATGTTATGTCTAGATTTTGTTTGAGCGATGGGTACATTTTTAGTACAGTCATGATAGAGGAGTTCGAAAACCAATGCCACTAACATCAAATTGCATAGAGGGCTTTTTGTTCTTTATTAAATACTAGTTCCATAGCCTCGTACATGACAAAAGCCAATGGAAACGTTGCAATCACCCCAGTCCTGAGATCCTGAAAAATTGTTGAGTCTGCTGAATTTTGAGTGAAATCTAAAATTCTACTTTCTCCATATGAAATCCAATGAGGTTGGAACCACTCTCAAACATCTTGAGTCATTTCATGGTAATGTTAAAAATTTAAGTAAAAGTGATATTCTCCTTTATAGTTCAGGATGAAAATAAAAGATAAATGAGAATGTCACTTTTACTTTAAGAATTTAACATTACCATGAATTTATTAACAATACTAGGGCCATAGGCTTGAATATTAGGCTAGCCTAGGGGAGAATAAGAAGTGGGCCAACCAACTGAAAAAATAAAAAAATAAAAAAATTACAATTTTTTTACGTTGGCTTGCATAGGTAGAAATTGCACGGACCCATTCCTAAACTAGTTGGTTCGGTACCAAACCGACCTATTCCGGTTCGGACCAGTCTTGGGCCAAAATGGTCGGACCAACTAGTTCCACCGGTTCTAGTTCAGTTTTGATAACACTGGATGTAACTACATGATCCTTCTTGGGTTCCTTCTTCTGATTAGGACACTTAGTGGCATGGTGCCCAAACTTATGGCAATGTAAGCGCTTGATCTTACTTAGATCCTTCTTCTTCTTCTTTCCCTTCTTGCCCTTGCCTTTGTTTCCTTTGCTTTCCAAGGAAAGGTTTTCCTCGTCCTATATCTTCATCGATCTACCATCTTTGGTCCCTTTCTGGATTTCCTCTTGAATGCAATCACTCTGTAACCTTTCTCAACTAGGAAAATTTTCTCGACTACTTATTGTATCCTAGAAGCCATACCCAGACTTATGGAGTCCTAGAAGCACAATACTCACAAGGTATTTTTATACTATTGTCTCACCCACACCACCTAGCTCATCTCGAACTTGAGTGAACTTTGAAAGATATGTGGCAATGGGCTCGTCTTTGCTCATCAGGATGCTTCTTAGCTTCTCTTTGAGAGCAAGCTTCCTAGCATCATTGGTACCCTGAAACAGATCCAAGATGGCTTTGAACATATCATGTGATGTCTTCTTCTGATAGTGATGAGGAATAATATGGTCTCTGACTCCCTCTATAATGATCCTCTTTGTCTTGGTGTCATTCTTATTATATTGGGCAATTGTTATGGATCTTGAGGTCTCTGACTAACAATTCTTTTAATAAACACTTAAATAAAGTACTAACAATTATAAACAAAGCAACTTTAGAACACATCGCGTGTTACCCTCTTATCTTTAATGACATAACTATCCCAAGCTATAATCATGTGCTTATCAAGACAAGAGTACCTTTATTATTTTCAATACACGGAGGTGACCAAGGAAATATTTACAATAAACATACGGGTGCAAGTGACCAAGTCAATTGAGACCATCGATTTACTTTGCAACATGTTTGGGGTTGTTACAACCCCTCCCCCTTAAGGGGAACACCACCCTCAGTGTTCATAAAACACAATAACTACATGGCAAGTTCCTTCATAAGTTATTAGCCAAAGTCCTTTAAAAATGATGCAATATTTCATTGCTGCTTTCCAATTTCCATAGATGAAACCACTATATGGATTAAACATATCAACTTTTTGAACATGCATGAATTTATCAACACAAAATTGGCTAAACTAGCCAGCTCCTACCAGTTCAAGACAGACCCAGTAATACTGGTTTAAATCACTGGCTCAAATCAGAAACCCTGAAAACTGATTTACCACAACTGATTCCAATCCAATTCAACCAGTTCTTGGAAGATATGTTGAAATGACAGTAGTTAAGGTTGTCTTGGGTATTAGAATCTGTGTGTGTGGATACATAAATGCGTACACTCAGTTAGATAGATAGATAGATCAGCACGTATATATGATGCCAAGATAACCTAGTAAGTTTACAAAACAGGGATGCATTAACCATAGCATGAATACAGGTTGGGTTTTCCATTGCTTTATTCCGAGAGATGTTAAATGTGCTTTCCTGTGAAGTTCTTATGGGATTCAGTGTATTAACACTGGTGTGATCGCACCCCCTTACCTAGCCAGGGGTGGTCCCTTGCATTCATGTCTAAATCATCAAGTCTACATTTAGACTCTCATGTCTTGGTCATGAGAAGCATAAGAGATGCTTCTCATGTATCCAATACAACCCATAAACATAACATCATCTCATGGACTATTGTAAGATGTGCACGATATAAGCAAGGTGAAGAAACCTTGATATTGTTCTCCCAATGCAATTCAAGGCGTTGAAATCAGAACATTTTGTAATTGTCGTTGTCCTCTACCTTTGATAGCCTAGCAGCTATGAAACAAGGAAAGGAATTTCATGCTCTGATAACAAAATCTGGTTTTGACACACCATGTGTTTATGGAAGGTGCCTGCCCTGATATTTATGCAAAAATGGAAAAGTAGATACAAGCAAAGTCTTTCACAAATTACCTAAATAAGACAGTTTCATGGAGTATTACATGTTATGGACAGCATGTATATGGTATGAAGTCTTTTCAACTCTTTTTCTAAATGCAAAGACTAGCCACAGAAGGTAATTAATTTGCAGTATCCAGTGGTCTTACACCATGCGCCAGTATAGCAGCTTTGGAACAGGACAACATTGGTCATGTCCTCATTCATAAAAATTAGCTTCACTCAGAGGTCTTTGTTGAAGGCATTCTAGTTGATGGACTGCAGGGCCAACAGAGTAACCCATTAGCACAGTCTAATGAGAACATAGCAGTGTTGTCTCCTTCATGTATAGGTCTACTGATTTTCCCCTAACTATGACAGCAACTTATTATATGGGTTGTGTCCTAGGCAGTTCTCAATGTTCACAAGGGCATGGTTGACAAAGTGGCCCAATACAACAGCCAATGTTTTAGAAACCATCCATGTATACTATTCTAATGTCTCTTCTCACTATGTACCAACTAAAACTAAACATCTAAAGATCACCAAGACACTAAGAGCCTTTTGCAAGCTTCTACTAAGAACAAGAGAGTGATCCAGAAGTTTAGCCAGAATATATATTGCATGCCCCTTCCTCCAAAAGATAATTAGAGATACTAGAAGTCTCATGGCACAGGATATAGAAAGCCTAATGCAGAGCAATACAGAAAGAAATCTCCCTAATAAGAAACATGTGTTGCATAAGCATTTCTTTGATAATTTGATCTTAGATCCCACAATGAGTGAAGGCTTGAAATGAATGCATGCAATCTCTCAATTAAAGAGCTTAAGACCTTGAGTAGTTGATATGTATGGTGGTCTCTGCATATCTAGCATGAAAGCAAATAGCTGATATCAATTGCTTCAATACCCCAAGTACTTTAGGAAAGGGCTGGCCACCCTCCAAGACACTCACAAGACACCGATGCTCAATGGTGAACAGAACTTCAGGAACAAGAATGGATTTGAGGGTCATTGGTTTCTTCATAACAATATTAATGTAAAGTAACTATCTCTCCCCCATGGGAATGGTTCAAGGATTGGAGTTACAAGCATCCCTTTAGAATTGCTAAAATTATAAGCCACTCAAGTTACTGATTATTAAAACATCAATTTGACATATCAAAAACACTAAATAAGTTCTACAATAATCAAAGGACTGCGTACCCCATCAGTACAAAGGGAATAATGTTATTTATCCTGAACGTGTATGATCCACTAAATATTAGTAATTTGAATCTTCTAAACAGAGGACCTGACAGCATTAAGCACTTTTTTTTGTTGCTTCCCATGGGCTAAAGTCCTCCCAAGGTCATCAACAGTCTCCAAATAATACTCCGAGACTTTAATATGATAGAAAACCTCTTGGAAAAGAGAAGAGGCATTAGAAGACTGGATAACGTATGTACAAGATTCATAAAATACTTTAGCTATAATATATGCCTTTCCAAAAAACAGAACCTATAAATGAAAAAAATTATCGAAGAGGATCATACCATGTGGCTAAAAGCCTGGAGTCTGGACAAAAGTTTTCGTTCAGATTCCTTTGTAAAGAAAGGATTGAGAGGAAATCCCTCATCCCTCATCTTCTAAAGAGAGAGCTTGAATCACTAGCCAACTCTACTCCATTCGCAATCTCAGTCTATGGTAAGAAATACCACCCTGTTATTTGTAAAACAGTGGCCCATAGACCCAGACTTCAAAGGTTTAGTGAAAAATGCAAAAGTATATATGTCTTCCAAGAAAAGTTAATAGTCTTGAAGTTCAAAATGAAACACCAGAATACCGATAGCTTCAAGAACATTTCACTAGAACAAATAAGCTGAAAAACCTTATGACAAATCTTGGGAAGAGATCGTGGCCTCAAGCATACCAAAGCATCTCAAAAAGAAGGAAAGGGTTAATGATTAGCGAGACAATTAGCGAGACCAGCAAGCCCACTTGGTGGAAATGCACTAGAAGTACCACCCTGTTATTTGTAAAACAGTGGCCCATAGACCTAGACTTCAAAGGTTTAGTGAAAATTGGTGGACCAAGGCTGATCTAAGAAAATGCACAAGTATGCATGTCTTCCAAGAAAAGTTAATAGTCTTGAAGTTCAAAATGAAACACCAGAATACCGATAGCTTCAAGAACATTTCACTAGAACAAATAAGCTGAAAAAGACGGAAAGGGTTAATGATTAGCGAGACCAGCAAGCCCACTTGGTGGAAATGCACTGGAAGTAAAGGATATGCATATGCTAGTTGGAGGGGAACAAAAATGCCAAAGTTATTTCACAAGCAAACCATGGGCTGCCAAATTAGGAAACAGATCATAAGCCTTATAGCAGCAAATGATCAAAAGGAGTTCAAGGATGAGCGTAACTCTTTTCTTCAAAGACCATTCCAAGTCTACCATTGTTACGCAAGCAGCCACATCATACATCACAATGAACCTTCCAAAGTTCATCATAAAAGACCAACACACCATAATTATGCAAAGAATTTCTAGGATGGAAGTAGAACAAACAGTAAAGGAAATGTCTCCAAGGAAGGCCGCTGGAATGGCTGGCTAATCCTTTGCCAAAATTCTACAAGCACTCAACACAACTTTTATCACTCATTCCCTAGGGAAGATTGGGCCAAAACCCAAGACAAATGCAAGTCCATCTCTCTATGAAATGTAACCTAAAATTATTTCCAGAGTTGTTGCAAACCATCTTGAGCAACTACTTGATAAGATTCTATTGAAAAAAAGACAAGGTGGCTATGTTGGGGAGCAACCAAATATTAGATGGAATTGTTATTGCCCTTGAAAGTGACCCACACTATAAGGTAGGTAACTCCTCTAGCATACTGATCAAGCTAGATATATCTGGTGCTTTTGACAAACTTATTTGAACTTTTACAATGCAAGGAAGACAAACTTTCAGAAAGCCAAGTAATCACAGTCAGGTAGGTTCAGCCGAACTCAAAATTATCCACAAGATGCCACCCCATTAACTATTAGAATTTAGAAAAGACATGGTGTTAACATTTTCAACTTTGGGATATCTGCAATGAAGAGCAACTTATAACATCTCCAGAATGTTAACAGAAGAAAGAGCAAAGGCAAGCCTGAGGCAATGGTCAACAGTTTCGGCCCATGCAAACTGCACAGAACCATGTATGATAGATATATGTTCAGTGTACATGCTGCCTGCTCGCTTCAGAAGTTATAGGAGACAAAGGAACATAATTTGCTGGGCAACGATTAGGTTTCTCCACCCCTTTTTTTGCACATCGTCCATTGATAAATTTCCAAAATCAACTACAATGTAGATTTTCCCTGCAAGGGTTGAAACATGGTATTTCAAAACTTGAACCAAGTTGACTCAACTCAGTCAACTCAGCCAGGTTGATCCCTGAGTGTATTGACTTGGCCAGTAGCTCAGATCGGAGGGCTAGTTAGGGCCACTTTGGTACTGAATTGCCTGAGCCAAGACATGACTTGACTGGTTTAGTACCAGCATAGATCCATCTTAAATATGTATCTAACATGAGTAGAGAGGGATCCCATTTCTTCAGGTGCAAATTTTTTTATGACCAGACATTATTTAAATGTTTTGTATAGTTATTTAATTTTTATTTTTTTTAGATTTTTCAAATTTTTTATTTTGGCCGACATGAGGAAAATTTCAAATTTGATGATGGATGGACACCCTTACACATCATACTGGGCTGTAGAATGAGCCTCTCGGCTCAACCAAAACCCTACTCAGCTGTAACATAAGGATCGATCCTCTATGCATGCATGCATAAGATACCATTTGTAACACACCCTTCTGCAATTTCTTTTTTCTTTTTTGAATGACTTGGACTTGGCCATTATTTGTGTTGATTCCCAATACCCTGTCGTGGAGTTTGACTTACTGTACCCGCCCTCCTAGTTGTGTTTTAAATGGTAGAATTCTGTTAGATGTATTTGCAAGACTGTAAGTTACCCTCTAAATACTTATTGCAAGTTTAAATAACAGGTTTGCGGGCTGCCTTGCATACTCAAACCTGATGCAGCTGTCAACCCTAATTTCAAGCTTGTATGTATGTATTGCCCCATAACTTGTATTGGGTGAACCAGGATCTTCTTGGGATTTGACTGCTTAAGATTTGGGTGACTAACACTTAATCGATTGTCATTTGGTCAAGGGCTTTCTCATACACTAGTGGGTGACAGATCACTAGAGTGACCAGACAGATTTGTCTTTGTTGCCACCGTTGGTCTCCACTAGGAAATTTATTTTTGGAGGTTTCTTCTTGAACCTCTTGTGATCACAATCATTGACTCTCCCTCTACTTCTGCTACAGGGCATAATTGTTAGCTTGGTTAAGAAAGCTTGGAATCCTGTTATGAATTTGAATTATTGACCCAGGAGATTTTTCCAAGGAAATCACTGCAAGACTCTTGTCTAGAGGGCAGTATAATCATAACTGCTTGCCACAAAGGAAGGCCATTGTATATCTGTTATGCATCACAGCTGTGAGCGGGTTTACCATGACAGCCCTTAGGTTCAGAGTGTACAAAAGATGGTATTCTACATATATTAGCATGACAACCCTTAGTTCCAGAGTGTATTATATATAGCAGTCCATACATTCCTCTCTATGTAACGAATGTGAAGAGTCATGTCACACAAGCATCAACACACATGTTTATGGCTATTCTAAGATAACACAAAAGCATCAATATGTTCATGACCACTTCCAAGTTTTTAATGCTGTAGATACCATACAAAGACTAATTGCTTATGTTCTTAGCCCTAACATGGACAGGCTTTCAAGTAATTAATTCTCTCATCTGGAGCACCATTCATTATGGTTTCTGTGTACACTCTATATCCCAGCCGTACAGCAGAACAGCGTCCATTTCCAGCGTATTAATAGAGGTTTCTGGACAGACCATTAACTTGATTGTTAGTCATTCAGCAATTTAGTGATAGTGATAGTAGTACAACAATGACTATCTCCTTGCTGTCCAGGGATGGAGCATGATTATGCTACTCAAGTACATGGTAGATAGTAGGAAGCCAAGTCTTTACTCTTCATATGCGTAAATACAAAATTTGTTGACATCTGGAGGTTGTAAGGGAAATCTCTGATTAACAAACCTCAAAATCTGTTTCCAAACGCTGTAAAAATGTTGAGCAATATATTGCAAGTAACCTCTGAGTTTGGTATGATCCATGGGTGTGGTAGTAAAGATATTCTACAGCTAACCAACTCATCTGTGCAATCAAAACCACTATGCTCAAATTCGTCCTGCTAGCAATCTAATTATATAAGCCAGCAAATAGAGCAAAGGTGACATTCTGTTACTAGCTTTTATTGCTGTTGTTAAAGAGAGCATATAACATTTAAATGCTCGGGAATAGAACCACGTGAGTCAACAGGGTATGTACATGGCTACAGTAGGACAGAGTCATAAGTAATATGCCAATTTTGTACAATCCCTCAATGGAACATGTGTAGAATTACACTAGGAACAGAATTATGGTCAGCCTCATTTAGTATATTCAGTTTGTACATAAATCAAACAGTATCACTTTAGGTGCCCTCGGAAGGCTGGCTTCTCCACCTATGAAGTTTGAACCTCACGGATTACAATCATGCGGTCTATCAAGTGCTAGACCATCATAAGTAGACCTAAGACCTTGCCTTATGTTCCCTAGGAACTATATTGACCCTCAGGTCATGTAAACCATTCACTTTGGGAAAACTCGTTTAGCACATGGACAGACACAGTACCTAACAGTACAACATTGTGTATGGCCACAATACCTCGTTATACTGCATTGTCCATGACTGCCAGAGGCATACAAAATACCATGCAGCTTAGGAAGCACCTGCGAGTTGGTAATCCTGGCATGTGATAAGTTGATATAGTTAATTGATTATCTCATAATGGCATTGGGGCAGGGTTCAAGATTTTCCTCCCAACCATTGGCAAGCTGACAACAGTGCAACTGCCACTGATTTTCCTCCCAATAAGCAGACCAAGGATTCCAAAGGTCTGTCAGACCAGGGATTCTAGAGTCAGGGACAAAATTATTATTAACCATTGTCAGTATAGTATGCCTACCGATTGAAATATGTCCAAGGTTAGAATAGAGTTTTAAAGTATATGTCCCAATCTATACATAAGGAGTATCATTCCAGTTGTACTGGGTATTCATACTATGTTGATTCCCTGAGTTGCTTCAAGTGCCAAATACCTTCATCTGAAGCCTAGGGACTTAGTATTAAGGAGACCTAACACTAGCCCCAGGTTTACTTGTCTCTTAAGAATAATACCCTTTGCAGGTCGCATAGATTGTGCAGTTTGTGGTCATAGACTTCTGGGTGTACAGCAGAGGAGAAGACTAAACATTCATGCCTAATGTTCAGCAATGTTCGAGGCAATACATCATGATTCAAGTCTTGAAAGTTAGGCAATACTTTGCCATTTTGTATACTTGATTTGTAGTGAACTGCCTTGAACGACTCCCAAGCATCATAGTTGTTAAGACACCTCAGATTGGGCATAGGGATAGGTCTCACAATTTTCCTCCCAACCATTGACAATTGCCAATTGTGCAATTGTCACCCCCTAGCTTATGAAACCTATCCCAATGTTTAGGCCAGGGATTCCAGAGTATTGTTCCCCTCCACCCTGCATATTGCATTTTGGTTGTACACTGATACAGGGACTCCAAAGGTAGTTTTTCCTCCACCCATCAGTCCATAAGGGACTCCAGAGATACACATCTCCACCCATTGATCAACAAGGGGCTCCAGATGATCATAAATTGTCGTGGATATTCCACTAAACATTTCGTCACGACAGATCTAATAATATTATATTAAAAATCTGCGATTCTACACTATTACAGTTTTATTTAATTTCTAGATCTATAAAATTAACTGTAATTAATGTGTGCACGTAAAAGTAAATCAAGCAGAAAAGTAGAGAATGACAAAATAAGCTCGCACACATAATACCCAAGATATTCTCTCTGGGAAACCCTTTCGAGAGAAAACCTAGCTAGAAGGTGAGGCTGCTTCGCTCTCTTTCTTTGTTTGGAAATATGGCTGTAGATACAAAGAAGTAATGTTTGTGGCCTGTGGGCTGCTACATTGCACAGATCCTCTCTGTGTGCTCTACCTCCTATCTCTCATGGCTATCTTTGCTCAACTATAGAACAAAATGCTCTCAAAAGAATGGAATGTCTCTTCCTCCTAGTGGCCCGGTTATAACACAACCTGATAGCATATTAGTGCTTAAGTTTGACTCAATGTTTTAAAACTCCGACTCCGACTCCGATTTGGCCGAGCAATGACTCCGACTCCGACTCCGAAACGGTAATGACTCCGCCGGCTCATTTTCAATGACTCGGTCGTTGTAAAAAATACATTAAATATTTAGTTTTTTTATAAAAAAACATAATTTTGAAGATTTTAAACATAATTTTAAAGATTTTCATTCATGTTTCCAAACACAACATTATAATATAGATGGAAGACAACATATGATCAAAGTAGGCTCATGAACCAATCCATTATATCAAAATGGTACCCAATGGCAATACATAGT
>APFE031565717.1:13100-32695 GCA_000404065.3 Pinus taeda
CTAGAGTTACAAAATAGACTCTTCTAGAGTCTTTTACATCAAAAACACGTGGCTAGCCCCTTTTCCATGAATAATGGGCGCTGACGCGACATCCTCCTGAACTATAGGTGTGAAAACAGGAAGGTTAACTTCTGAGTGGCATAACTTTTGCATACGGACTCCGATTGACGTGATTCTTGTGTCGTTGGAAAGCTCTCTATGCGTAGAATAGCATGAAAAGGTGTCGCACTTTTGTAGCAAATATTTACCCCCAAAAAACATCATTTGATGCCTCAAAACGCTCCCGAAAGGTTTGAGACCCTGTTTCACCAAACTGGGTCCCACCGGTAAAAATGGTTGAGTGAGCTGATTCCTTCACTTTTTCACTCCAAAAAGAATCAAGATGGATGAAAAACAATATAATGATCCAATTTGGATCACCAGAGATTCTCATCTCCCCCTTTGGTCAGCAAGGGACTCCAGAGATTCTCATCTCCACCTTTTGGTCAACAAGGGACTCCAGAGATTCAGGTCTACACCCTTTGATCAACAAGGGACTCTAGAGATATGCATCTCCACCCTTACTTTCCTCGGGATTCATAGATTTGTCTCCACCTTGAGGTTGCTCAGCAACTCCACCCAATGCTAGGCATAAGCATTCTAGATATAGACAACCAGAAAGCTTCCTCCCTCTTTTCCTATTCCAATCGAAAGCCTCCAGAAATGGAGGACTTCCACTCTTGAATTTGGACAATATCATCAATTATAGTTGCAGAGTAGTGTGACAAGTGTATATTAACACTACATAAGTGAATATGCTATTATGGTACGGACTACAAGGTCTTTTCCCTTTGAAATGCGAGGTTAATTTAGCAATAATATTAGCCAAATGTGGGTTTGGGTGTGAGTAAACCGTCAAGCAATAACACACACTGAGGGTGGGTCTCAGTCTCCTAAAAACCCCTTAGTTCATTCAGTGTCAATCAAATAATCAACTAGTCTAACCCTAGCACCTAAATACAAAATCATTCATAGTATGTTTGTAATTGGCTACATAACTTTAGCATCTAGGCATCAAATAGATATGAAAACTATAAAAGCCTTAATCCATAAGCTTCCATTGGTTATTGTTGCTGACCTCTGGTGCAGCAAGTCTTGCAGCGGCCCTCGTGACACTATTCCCGTCGTTCCAAACTCTTGATTCTCCTGCCCTAGCAACCATCTCTCCAAATTTTACTCCTCAGGTATTGAAGTCCACGCTAACCTCCTCTCAATATCCCCAGTTTTTCCCTCCTTCCTCACTGCCCTCTTGTTATCGCTCCCTTTTCTACTCTTCACCAACCACTCCCAATCAGTTAGGGCCTAGCCCTCTGCTAGACCAATCATTGATGTCCCTCTGTCCCCATAGCATTGTCACTATTGAACTGTTTCATTTGGCTAATCGGTTTTCTGCCATTTGCCATCTTCTCATGCTCCCATTCTAAAATTGGCAAGGTGTGCAGAAAATATATTTTCTTCCATGTGCTTGAATACCTGCAAAAAAATATGTTTGTGACCTTCCTTCCTTCTCTCCAAGCGTCTGAGTGTAGTTCTTCCACAAAATCATCTCTCCTCATACTTTGTGTATCCATTGTTTATGGTCAATGTTTGTTTTTCATAATCTAGGGTTCAATTAATTTGGAGAGTATTGATTAAGTCCATGGCATATACTCATACGAGCTCTCCCCTAAGTTATGGTAACACAACTTCACCCATATAGGGTGATGTCCATACGAACAATTATAAACAAAACAACTTTAGAACACATCACTTGTTACCCTCATATCTTTAATGACATAACTATCCCAAGCTATAATCATGTGCTTATTCAAAACAAAAGTACCTTTATTATTTTCAATATACAAAGGTGACCAAGGAAATATTTACAATAACCATACAGGTGCAAGGGACCAAGTCAATTGAAACCATTGATGTACTTTGCAACATGACTGGGGTTGTTACAGTGTTGGTACCAATGTTGTTAAAAGTGCGAGCGGGATTAAATCGGCGCGGGGAAAAAAGCGGAAAAAATCGGAAAAATTGGGAAAAAAGCGGAAAAAAGCGGGAAAAAATCGTTTGGTACAAAAATATTCATTTTTTTCATTTTTTTTCAACTTTTCATTATAAATCGCACTGCCCTGTTAGCTTGAGCTTTTTTCCCAAAAAGCGTGCTTTTTTCAAAAAAGCGCTCTTTTTTCCCAAAAAGCGGCAAAAAAAAATTAGCCCGCTTTTTTCTTATAAAAAGCGGGATTAAATCGGGCTAGGGAAAAAAGCGCGATTTAATCGCGCTTTTAACAACACTGGTTGGTACGTCATAACCCTTAGGTGCATTCACTCTATATATCCAAAATATGAGCCCTTTATTTCAATTTTATGCCTAACTAGCCTTCTAGAAGCATCCACTAAAATATCAATAAAACTAATGGGCCCACCTGGAAATATAATAAAATATCTCGGACCAACATATCTAACTCCTTAACATACGACCACTATGGGGGTAATAGTTACTTAAACGAGTTCCAAAAGGTGCCATTAAAACTTAGATCCAAAATTACACCACATAAATTGCCATTAAGCAAGATTATACATCCTAACATCCCCTAGTCAATATTGACTAGGAGCACCTTGCAAAATACATATATATATGTATCAAAATAAGATGAAGAAGTTGACATAACATCACATCAAATCCTCAATTTATGTAAATTTCCTTCATTCCAAGCATAGATCTCAACTTCACAAACTATGTCTTTGTAAAACATTCGGTGAAAATGTAGTAATCTATACTAAATTTATTCACATGTATTAAACTCCAACTCAACAATGCCATCAAACACAAGATCTTTGATGTAGTCAACCTCTAGCTTTAGAGAAAATAAATTGATTCTTTGTGAGGTCACTACTAATTTTTGTAGCCTTCCGTTCAACAAGTCCATGCTCATACAAAACGTCCATGATCTACATTCTTTCCTTATTTTTAGATCTGGTATACTCAGAAGTACCGGATGCATAACCTCAATATTATTTTAGGCCTTCCTACTTACCCCTAAAATTGTATGTGCAATTTGGACATTCCTGCCAGCAGTACAATGATGAAGATGTGTATACCTCTGACCTAGGTGTTTCATCTCTACGGATGGTTCTTATTTCAACCTAGGAGGTAGTATAAAAGATCTGATTGCTCATTCCTATTGAGAGAAATTTCAAAATATTCATTCAAAGAAGGAAAGATTTCTTGCTCAACAATAGAAGGGCAAAGAACTCCCCATCATTAAAAGGTCAATGTGAGAAAGCTCTAGCAGCTAAGCAAAGATGATTGATGAAATGCACAGCATCTTGTTCTCATGAACAACAGATGTAGGAGAACCCAAAACCATAGGTAATGTGCTTTAGTTTTCTGTTTCAGAGGTCAGATCAACACTATACAGTTTCCAACGTTAACTTGACCTCCACAGAGGTATGTGAAGTACGAGGAAATGGATCAATTGACTAAGTCAATGTGTGATCTGGTGAATACATTGGTAATGGCAAAAAGTATGAGTTGATTATCCAGATAATTAGAGCACTCTATTGTTGTTTGCATCAGTAATGAATGACCTTGTTTTCAGGAAACAAAAGCAATGCATGTGTTGCTCAAATCAGATCAGAATGAAGCATATCCCCAGCACTAAGGCTTTATTTTCACTTGGCATGCTGCATCAGTAATGAATGGCCTTGTTTTCAGGAAACAAAATCAATGCATGTGTTTCTGAAATAAGATCAGAATGAAGCATGTCCCAAGCACTAAGGCATTTATTCCACTTGGCATGCTAGGCACTTCCCTATTGCTCATATTGCTAATCTCACCTTGCTCATGTAGAATCTTGTTCTCTAGAAAGTAGTGGTGGCACACATCAAAAACTTATATTCAGTCTTGTTTAGCAGCAGAAAGGGTGTCCCCAATTTAGTTATTTTTGGGCTTGACGAGGCACCATGTGAAAAATGAAAGTTTGAAAACTATATTTGACCCTTTTCGTGATGTACTTGCAGCAGCAATAAGATAAATTCCTCAGCAGACTCGAGACAGAACTACCAATAGCAGTAAACTTTGTTGTGGGGCTTTTGGTGGAACCGTGCTCAACGCCAGTTCATATTTGAGAAGGTTTCAGCCACAAGGAAAAATTAAAATATAGGGATTTCAGCAGTCAAAGAATTTTAGCCCAAGCAAAGCCATGGACAAGGATAACTCCTTTCAGAAGATGGTGTTTGGCTTAAATTAATGCATACACTTCCAATTTGCAGGAAGACACAATTTGGTGGAGGAAGATGAATTGCTTCAGAATGTTTCATTACCATACAAAATTGAAAGTGTATATTTCCAGATTTGATAAAGAAGAGATGCATTGGAAGTAAATGACTCTTTGAAAGTATCTTGTATAGCATGACGTGCATGATGTGGAGGTCTATAACAGTCAACAATTTAGTGAGCACACATATTCCAAGCTCAAAGGAAGCAACAGATTGTAATTTTTGTAAGAGTAGGCTCTTCTTATTTCTGGAAAGAATGTGACTTTGGCATGGAGGTGCAGCCTTTGAGAGAGATCTGCTTTCCCTAATCTCTGATTATAATGGAAATGTCTCGGATTCCCAACAATGTGAGCATTCTCCAGCAACTATGGTGCTAATATAGAGTCCAAAAATGCACTCACAACAGCAATAAAACTCTCAATTCTCAGCATGCACCAGACAAGCTTTGCAGATATGATAGAGAGGTATCTCCAACAGGTTTGAAATGCTTGGTAGATGGAGGAACTAAAGCCAAATCTGAAGGGTGCTCCAAAAAGGATGATATAGTAACCTGAACATATATAAACGCCAAACATGATAAGGGATAAATGAAGATGTTTAAGAGATGATTTCAAAATCACTCAAGATTGTTAAGGATTATTGGCACAAGTGGACCCCGTCGTTTTAATTCTAATTTATTAGGGTTGTTGGTATAAGGTGGTTTAAGAAGAAGCCAAGTCATTTTCTCTTAGGATGCTCCATTACTTTGAACCCCTTGACACAGTTAAAGATAAGCCAGCTTACTGCTTTCATGAAGTTTTTTATGGATAAGGATGGTGACACTTATAGAGAAGAGGGAAACATTGTCCAAAGATAACTTGACATGGTTAAACCACATTAAAAGATAAACACATCTTTATGAGTATGGTTGTGGGGTTGTTATGTTACACATCTTTAAAGTCAGATCCATTATTAATGTAGGGTGTTATTTTGAGGAGCGACCAGCAAACCCACTCTCCAAAGACCATTGAAGCACACAACATAGAAGAGGCACCTACTAACTCTGATGGAGCAGTTAGAAAGTAGCTACTGTTGTTACCACACATTACAAGGGCACCTCACCTGATTTCATGTGCCTGAGCTATGTCTTAAAAGTTTGTTATTGGGTTGCCTTATTAGGGAAGCCCCCTAGTTTGATAATGTTGTTTTAACAACCCTTGACCTGTGTTTGCACTAATCCAAGTAGCTACTGTTGTTACCACACATTACAAGGGCACCTCACCTGATTTCATGTGCCTGAGCTATGTCTTAAAAGTTTGTTATTGGGTTGCCTTATTAGGGAAGCCCCCTAGTTTGATAATGTTGTTTTAACAACCCTTGACCTGTGTTTGCACTAATCCATATGCGATCCACGATTCCAAGAAGGTAGTTATGTCAAGGAGGCAGCAAGCACATCGTTCAAGTTTATAGAACATCCCAAGCAGGAAAGCTCCCAGCCTAGAGGAAAAGAGTTGTGGCCTTGTTAACGTATTTTAGTATTTATTCTAGGATAAATTAGAGGATCAGGTAATAATTATAGATATTTTCTTATTTCAGGGGGAGACAAGAAAAAAGGACATTTAAAGGAATAATAGTTCAATCCCCTTACCTTATAAGCAACCCTTGGACAGCCGTGAGTTATTCTCTCATTGGTGGGGAAGCAAACTCCTCCTTAGTGACTGCAAAAGAGCTGGAAACTCAGGTGGCTCCTGTATATAAAAATCCAACCCATCAGATAAGAAGGGTGAGGAGTTTAAAATTAACTAAAGACAGGACTGACAAAAAACCAACTTACTGTGAAAGCATTGTTGATAGTGTCCATATTCTCCTCTGCCACAACGCTCTCTCTTGCTATCTCTCAATCTCAATTAAAACGGATCCACATACACATAACACAAACATACACATACAACACTACACAGCACATTGTGTACAACACTACACAGACAACAGTAGACAACACATTGTGTACAACACTACACAGACAACAGTAGACAACACATTGATGGAGCGCTCCACAACACAACTTTACATGTGCCTGAGAGAGAGAAAGAGAGCGGTAACAAAATCTGTTTAAACCAATTTTTTTAGATCACATCAACTTCCCTGCAAAACGAATAAAATAGACAATCAAATTAAGACGAATTAAGAGCTAAAGATAAAATAATCAGAAATCACTACAAACTAATTGATATTATATTCCTCCTGGTTGGTACTTAGTGTGGTTCTGAATATTCAACACAACTTCAAATCATAATAGTATTAGTTGGGGATCGTAGCGGATGTCATATCTGAAAGAAAACATATACTAAAAAATTCATGAGAATAGATGGTGATTGGTGATGTTTATTTCCTCGTAACTATGCTCACTGCGCATCCGAGCTACATAAATTTATACCGATAGTTTTAATGCTTACTTTTCTATGGATTTCTTCTATAGGAAATAAAAGGGATAAAATCAGGTTCACCTTCCAGGGTTCCTTAAATTCCGAATATTCGGCTACAGAGAGCTGTTCAACAGCAAATTCATCAACATTTAAGCGAACGTATTCCCACACACCATGCCCTGACCGTACCGCAAGAACAACTCATTGTGGAAGAATCATGGCCTCCTGAAACACGTATCATATTGTCATGAGAACCAAATAAATTAGCTTACAGTTTATGACAACCACACTGAAATCAACTGCTCCAGGAATTGCAAAAATGTTGCATGCAATTTAAACAGTGGAAAAAGTCTGACTATACCTGGGTTGACCTCAGCGCATCACCAAATAGCCCAAAATGGACATTAAGACTCTCATCATTCTCTCCGAGTCCCAAGTCTATAATTGTCAATTGGGTTGGTTCATTTATATTATAGCAGCATGAAATCAACCCAACCTCGTGTCATATCTACCCTATAGTGCCTCAGTGAACTGCAAACTAAACCTCGTCAACGATTCATCAGAAACATTTATTATGAAACAATTTATTTAGGTTTCCTCGTTTATATTAAAGCAGATTGAAATTAACCCAACATCGCGTCAAATCTACCGTATATTGCCCGGGTAAACTATAAACCAAACCAAGCCAATACTTCATCGGAAAGATTTATTATGAAACAATTTATTTAGTATCAATATTGTGTAAACCCTTGAAAGCTGAGAGAAGGGAATAATGGGTATCAGTTTGCCCATAGCCAATGGCCGAGGAAAGGAACTCAGTTAACTTTGTCTTTATTTAGTACTAAAGTTATTTTGAACTATTAAAAGTTGAGAAAATGGAGTGTTGTGTACCTGTTTGCCTAGCGCTGATGGCTTGAGGACAGGAACCCTGCTGTCTTTCACAACTCTGGTCTCTGCTCGTCTAGCTGAGCTCGCCTTTGGAATGAACAATGTTCAATTTGGAGCAAGTAATATGTGATATTTTCCTATTAAATGCACAAACAGGCTTTAATTTACAAAATATACAAGGATAAGATATAATGATAAATCATTTCATACAGCCATGAAAAATAATATTAATAAATCTAAAAAAATAAAGAGAGGACGGTTTAAGCCAGGAGTCTAAGGAATATAAAAACATTTAGTGGAAAATGAACAATAGATTAAGATACCTCAATGGAATCCATGAGGAATCGACATGCAGCGTGGTGAGTTGATTTAACTCCCCATTCTCAACTCTATTTCTCCAATTATGCTTCAAGCTCCAGCAGATTCAAATCCAATTCACCTTCCAGCCTTTACAACTTTACAATTTCACATATACATCAACACGACATATAACATGAAAAAGACAGGCACGCACCAGGAAAACAAAGAAGAAGAAGCAACCACAAAAAATTCACAGAGATCACATGGGAAGCGCTTCCATAGACCAACATAAACAAACGAGGCAGAGACCAGAACGTAACATATATAAAGGAGGAGGTGAATGTGAATAATCAGAGCTGAGAGCAGCTTCCTTTCTCTCTGTAACAACTTGCATTGAATTAAATTCGTTCGTTCTATCTCGAAGCGACCTCTTCTCTGTTTCTCTCTCCACTGATATTTGAAACTCAGAGGATAACACTTAATAATAATCTCTAAAAATTAAGTTCAGTAGATTCATTGCACTCCATCTAGTACTATCCGCTATTTTGCATGGACAGACCACCTGTAAAATGAAATAATAATTCATATCGAAGCATTAATAAAATTAAATGGAAGGCACATTTACTATGAATGGCAGACATTAAAGGACTATAGTAAATCAACATAAATAGTGTGAGGAATTGAAAATTTTGAAGCGCTCATCCGTCAGGATACCATACGTCCAATAACCCTGATGGATTTGCCACATTTTTCCATCTACCTTGCACAATTATTGACATTTTGCACAGTTATTCTTCTTCATCTTTATAAATGGAAACTGGGCTTTCTCACCTAGACGAACGACAGTGCTCGGATTTGAGCGTCCTCGTGAGGATGGAAACACAAGTCTGCCAGACAAAGAAAAGAAAAATGCATCTGAAAGGTCATCGAAATGAAACCGCCGCCACCATTACAGTGCACAGGGTACAGGTCCGCCAGACAAAAAAATGCAGGTCATCGAAATAAAACAGCGGCCACCCTTACAGTGCACGGGATATATAAGGCGGCTCCGTACTTACTTTTAACATGCCACGACCCACACGCACCTCAATGAAAATGCATCGACCACCCTCGCACGCATGAGAATATGCAGTCATTAAATGTTACGTATCCTAGTTAAAAGAAAAGCTGTCTAATCAATCACGATTATTTTATTTACCTCAACGACATATATCCTAGTTAAGAGAAAAGCTCTCTAATCAATCATGATTATTTTATTTACCTCACCGACATATGCTCTGTATATCTCTCCGATTAAGTTTAGTTCCTTCACCGACGTATGGCAACGGCTCCGAATGCTTTTTTTTCGAACTTTCACCGACATTTATCTTCATGACCTTATAAAAAATAATAGGGAGAATTGCGAGTTTTTCTTTAGATTTTATTTAGAAAGAAAGAAATTAGTTTAGTTCATAGTATAGATTGTTTCTTCATTTGATATGTTTGATTTGTTTCTTTGTTTATTTTTTTATAAAATTTTACTATAAATGTTTTTAATTTTTTACAAACTTTTTTTTAATAAATTATTTAAAATTTAAGAAAAATATTTAATTATATGAGTTATATTTTCGAATAGAAAACAAGATAAACCATAAATTTATGGAGTTGTTTTTAGTGTTATTTTTTGGACTTTACGGTGAAATTTAAGAAAAATATTTAATTATATGAGTTATATTTTCGAATAGAAAACAAGATAGACCATAAATTTATGGAGTTGTTTTTAGCTTTATTTTTTGGACTTTACGGTGTTTGAATCTAGCAGAAATATTTGAGGTGAAATCTTGATTTGTGCTATTTAAACTAGTTTTTTTTATTGTATACATAGATTCAGGGCCTTCAAAAAACCCTAAAACATTTAGATTGTGCAAAGTTTCCCATCAAACTTATGACTTATGACTTCAATAAATTATTGCGAGATTTTAGAAAAATATGACAAAAAACCACCAAAAAAAACTTCCAAAAAATCACCCTCAAAACAACTCGTAAACCTATTCCTATAATTTTTAGTGATAAAGACATGATGGTATTCCTATATAGTAAAACAAATTCCAAAATTAAACCTTAACCTAGGATTCGATATTAAGAGTTAGGTTAATATAAAATCGTGAATCATAAAATATATAAAAGTACAACATTCAATTAACACAAACCTAAGATTCTATATTAAGTGTTAGCTTAATATAAAGTCATGAATCATAAAATGCATAAAAATACAACATTCAATTAACCAACAAACACACACACACACACATATATATATATAAACCTAACCTAGGATACGACGTTACGGTAAAAACATATTGAGTGTTAGGTTAATATAAAGTCATGGATCATAAGATTTGTAAAAAATACAACATTCAATTAACAAAACACAAAATTATTTGTATTACAAATTAACAGTATTTTTTATTATTATTTATGTGGCTAAGTGATTATTGTAATGGTTTTTTTTCAAATTTATATTAGTTTGGTTTTATTGTTGACCCAAAAAAAAAAAACTTATAGTATAACATTATATATTGAAATATATAATTTTTAAAAAATAATTTAATTTACTTATGGTCAATTTGATTGGATATCATATTGAATATGTTATTGTCCTTTGCTTCTATTAATGTGCTCATTACTTATATTAATTAATCAGAAGTACATAAATCACATCAAAATGGGCATTTATGATACATTTTGTTTTGTGAAAGTGATAAAATTATTGTTAATGAGTATAATCATTTTATATTCTTATTATAAAAATGGCTAATGATTAATATATTCTAATAAAAAATATATTATTTAAAATTACATATATAATTTAAAATGATTATTTAAAATCACATATGTAATTTAAAAAGATTTATTAATGGTATGTGAGATATATTTTTATTTTTACATTATATTTTTAAGGGGTAGAGGTCACTTATGTTTTTGAGCGAACTTAACTACATATGATAAATTTTACACTATTAATGAATGAATGATATTCAAAACAAGGGAGCCACTGCCGTGGCGGTAGTCCCTACGGGTCTGCCACAACAACAATACAAAATTGTAATTATAATTGAATTTCTGGTTTTTGAATTGTTTAGAAGCTAACTGGTAGATGGGTTTTATTTGTACCATGCATTGATGCATAGCTGAAACCAAAAGCCCGGATGATATTGGCAAGCCATTGCCATCTTCCCAGATAGGTCCTTCAATTAGCACGACCAGTACAGAGAGCGTTATATCCACTTGCTATCCTTTTTAATGAGGTTGTTTGTTCCAATTTCCACCCCTTCATGTTTCCACCATATCATTCACCCTATTCACAAATCAAGTTTCACTAAATTATATCCTACAGCAATCAATCTTTATGAGTCTGATTGGTTTAAGAGGAACCGTTAGATAGCTATAGGCCAAGCCGGGTTCAAGCGGGACTACCAGACAAGGCATCACATATTCACTCTTTGAGCTAGCATTTAGGAGGCTAGACAGAATCACTTGAAGCTCTAGCGGGACTACGAGACAAGGCATCACATATTCACTGTTTGAGCTAGCATTTAGAAGGCTAGACAGAATCACTTGAAGCTCTACTGCTTCTGTGTTGATTTTATGAAGGCCTTTCAGGCCTTTCACCTATATATTAAACACTCGACTTCAATAAAATTAGGTTTCCATGAATGTAGAGTAGTTGCATATATTACTAGTGTATTGCATATTTTTTCACCTCCACTATAATCGCAATGGTCACATTTCAACATTGAAATTCCTTTAAGAGTTGACATGATTTGAGTTTGTGTACTTATTATTATCAAGTGTTTGCTTAGCATCACCTTTCAACATTTGAATTCCTTTAACCGGCGAGATGATTGGGTGGGTGTTTATTATCCTCGACTTTTTGCTTATTTCGGATATCTCGTCGTAGTTTCGTTGAATATGTGTAAATTATTCAAACCTAATATTATCATTTCTTACCAATATTATCCAAAACCATGCAAAACAATAATTGTGTAGAAGTCATATATGAATGTAAGGTGAATGATTGCTCATGTACACATGCGTACGAGTGACTTACCCTTCCAAATTTCATGTTTTATAAAATATTTTAAGCAATGCTAAAAATTTTAACAAAACCATTTCAGTATTTTTTCATGATAAAAATATGAAAATTACAGATTCAGGTGAATTCAGCCTCATAAAATATCCAGATAAAATATTTGGGGCCATGAAGCCAATGAAGGCGAGCAGGATTGCAGTGGATAACGGTAATTGTGAATTCAATGTAAATTTAGGCTTCTGACATGTTTTTAACCTTTATTCCTTTTAAAAAATGATATAGAATTATATTACGGTCACGTGGACATCAAAATATTTTATTTATTATTGAAAGTGAGTGAAATATTTTTACTACATTTGGTTGTAATATCAACAAGAAATCAAGTGACCATAGTAAACTTGGGATTATTAATGTTTTACAATGATTTTAACTAATACTAACTAAACATGCATATTCATTTTTTTTTAGTTAACATTCCTTTTCTATTTAGAGAATATTTTGCTTTTATTTTAAGTGAGACACATGTCAAATTCAGTTGCCCTCATGCTCGGTTGTAAAAGGAGCTTCTCAACTCAATGAATTAAAGCTTAAATTTTTTACCATATTTACTTCACATTTTTACCATATTTATTTCACTATATTAACAAATATTTAAAATAAAATAAATGAGAAATAAACATTTTTACTTCACATTTTTTACCATGTTTACTTCACTATAATAGGAAATATTTAAAATAAAATAAATGAGGAATAAAAAAGGAAGGATCAACTCAATGGTTCTTCATTTATTTTATTTTAAATATTTTTTAATGTCATTTAATAATTAAACTGAAGGTTTTTGTGTGGTGAGGTTTTATCTTACAACACTATTTTCCTAGATTGGTCGTTCACCACCGAAGCATGGCCAATCAAAATTGTTTTGTTATTCTTATATTCTCCCTCCACCATGTAACGACGCCATTCAATTAATTAGTCACATGATCGAGTCCCACTATTATGTTTCTTTTCACCAATAAGTAAAATTGCTAATTTAACATTTATTAATTTGAAACTATAAAAATTATTCAATTTTTTATATCTCTCTTAATCAAATTTTATCCCATCATTTATGTAAAAATCAAAATTTCCAAAACCCTTTTCAAATATAACCGATGCCTATGAAATAATTATTCACCATTTTAAAACACCTTGAATAGTTAAAAACCCATTAAAACCCGTTCGTAGCATTCTTTTGTGAAATTCTGAGTCATTATTTACTACGGAAAAGAGTTCTTGGCATTATCTACTATTGAAGTGTAATAGTAGAGGGCCATAAAATATGTTACAAACCCCAACGAGACGAAAGGGTGCTTTCACTCTTACTTTTATAGGAACGCAATACTGAAGTGGAAAGGTATATAAACATTACTTAAGTTAAATAATGAAATGATGCAAAATTTCTAATGTGATTAATATGAAATTCAAATAAATTCGCAGCAGTGTTAAAAATTGCGACACCCTATCTACCATAGAAAAACAGTTCTTGTCGTGGTTGTAGATGAAATATTTTGAATGGGTTGTAGATGAAATATTTTGAATGGTTACTTGGCCATTGGGACCAGTCTCTGCTTTCTAAACACTGGCCATGTCAAACTATCCTCCAAAGGAAAGGTGTGGGAGTATGCGGCCACTTGGAGAGAGTACACAATGTAAATCCTGAGTAGATGGAAATATTAAAATGAAAATGATAATATTGGCCATGTCTTCAAAAATAACCATGCTCCGTCAAATTAAGAAGAAAGATCAAGAAATCAAATACCTGTTGAAACTGCTTCACAGGGGTGAAGCTCTGAAGCATCTGGGCACAGGGGTGAAGCTCTGAAGCATCTGGGCACCTGCATCTATCAGGTGGGATCCCACGGTGCTTGGCTTCCCTGGCACATCTTCTGGGGTTGAAGCTATGTAATCAGAAGGTAGTCTCTCGCTCGATGTCATGTTGATGGATAAACACACACTAATATCTTCCTCATGTTGATGGATAAACACACATTAATATCTTCCTCAGCTGAAAATTCAATTACAGAGACGAAGAACACAATAAGGAACAAGCATAGAAGGTAGGCGGCCAGAGTCAATTTAGCTTGAAAGCTCAGCCAGAGCTACGTGACATGCATGAAACTCTTGGCTTTCTCTCTAACTTTGCTAACTCAACACGTGGTTTCATCTTAATAAAAGGTGGCCCTAACTGGACTTTGGATAAAATGAAGGCACGAAAAAATCACTCCTGCCCGAACTTTGGATATAAAATGAAGTGCAACATAATTTTTTTGGATATAAACAAACTTTGTAATTAAAATGCAGGGTGCCAGAAAACTTTGTATATAAAAAAGTTACCACAATATTTCAGGGGCCACGTCAAGGCCGCAATAAGAGGTAGAATATTTTTCAAAAAAAAACTTTGGTTAAAATTTCAGTGAATGACATTGTTAGCATTAAACTTTGGTTAAAATACGTATAGGCATTGTTAGCATTAAACTTTGGTTAAAATACGTATAGGCGGAAAAAAGAATCGGACAAAAGATGAATTAATGCAGGGTCAACAATCAATCGATCGCTATAGTCCTGCTAAAGGCAGGGACTAATAATAAAAGGTTTGTAGTACGAATAAATATAAAATTTCTCATATTCACAAACCAAGATATAATAGAAATTTATAATAGGACCTCTATACCCAAGTCTAATAATAAAATTTTCATAAGGCAATATCCACAAACTATAAAAAACCAAATGTAAACTATTAATAATTATTTCTATGTTGCAATACAAATAATGTTAATTTACAAAATTTAATAATGCATTTAATTACAATTTAAAATGAATCTAATTATAACATTTTAAATTTTGTATTTTTATTATTTTCTACTTTTATTTAGCTATATTTAAACTAAGTGGCGAGACTAGCTAATCTGTAGCCCTTATTAATATGTAGCCCTTATTTATATTTGTATTGGTGTAGAGTTTTTTATTATATTACAATCTTAAGTGTAGTTCTTTTAATTTATGTTTTTACTGGTGATTATTTTTTTATTATAATTTTTTATTAAGTTTATGATGAGATTTCAAATTTGATATATTTTAATATATATGGAGAGCGCAGAATAATATGAAAAGAATTAAATAGAATAAGAAAAGAAATCAATTCCATAATTAAATTAAATCAATTAAATTATATATATATATATTAAGTTAATCTAATTATATTTATAAATAAAAGGAGTTTATATGAATTATATTTATAAAAAAAGGCTATAAAGTAAAGAAAGAAAAAATTGGGAAAATTTTATATAGTAAAATTGAAAATTGAACCTACATAAAACATTTTAGTGATTATAGAAAAGTAAATTTTTATTAAGGATTTTGGAGTTTTTTTAGTGTAACGCCTCTAATCATTACAAGTGTTTGTCAGTTATTTTTGTTTAATGTTATTTAATTGAGGTAAATGAGACTTTGTAGTTAAAGGCTTAGAGAAAAGCCTAATGAAACTCAAAAGAATATTTTATGGAATTTAGATAGGAATATATATGTTTTTTTATTATTATTAAGGATTGGAGGAGGCTTAGAACTCTCGGGAGGCTCTGAACGAATTGCTAACTTCCATGCGATTGTAACGGTTAAAGTTCTTGGTTCCTCTCATTCCCTAGGGACAAATAGATCTCAGTGGGATGAAAGTGGTTTTTGATGATTATTTTTTGGGAAAAAGGAAGAGATAGAAGACCTGACCAATATTGGTAAGTGTATAATCACGCCATTGTGGAGTAGAATTCTTGCGCTAGGCTAGAACTAGTGGAAGACTCCACTACAGACAGAGGTCTGTAAATTCTTAGGCTGGACCTTGGAGGGGTCTCGATGCCTGTAGAATGACTTGATTCGGTCATAGTCACAACAACTACTCTGGAAGTTAGGGAAGCTTGGGGGGAGATACGGAAATGATTGACATTCTCATTGGAAGGGAGGAGAGCGGTCTTCAGATTGAGTTCCTCTGTTGCTTAATCCTATACAGATAAGTGTGTTTGAAGCTTTTATGTTTTGAAATTAAAGGTTTGCAAGTGCATGTATTTTGAGTTTCACTAGTGCATATGAAATTTCTATATAGACATTGTCAAACTTAGTCAATGTGCAATACAAACAGAGCTATAAATTTAAGTTCCATATTATAAGCATCTAATGTAAGTGAACACTCGTATATGACCGGAGTTGGAACCCTTGCAGGAAAAGAAGATATTCACAATTCAGTATTGTTGTAACCTAAGTGTGTAGACAAAAGACGTAGGCTTACTCATGGGAAGCTAGTTGAGAACATGGCATGTTAGGTAGTTCTGCAAATAAATTGGGTCGGGTTAATTCAACCCTCAGTAGAAACACCGAAATCTTGAAAAGTCATGTACCCAGTAAAGGAAAACAATAAAGAAATCCTTGTGGGCTGTGACAAATTCGGAAGGCCTCCAATTTCCTCAAAACCCGAGGTTGGAGGGGAGAGTGTATCCAACGAACTGTGGAAGACCATCAAAGTGTAGGTAAAATCTATAGTAAACATATGCAAGTTAATTAATAGCGTCACTAAACTTTAATAGTAACCGATAATATTGCTTTAAGACAAGTAAAGACAAAATAGAGCAAGTATTGCAGAGGCCATGGCATTTTATTTGTACAATAGTTTCACCTGGCCTTAACTCTGGAAAAATAGGGAAGAACTATTTCGTGCCAAATAATAATAAGAAAAAATAGAAGAGATTTCTTGAACAATTACAAGAAAAACGGTATGTGGAAAGTAAGTAGAGATCTTTCATAGCAATTAAATTAAGCACTATCACAAAAATGATAGCCGCATAAAGCGAGAACCCTCATGGAAAGGGTTTCATATACCAAGGGTCTAACCATAACATAATCTAGGAATTGTAGTATCACTATAAAACAAAGAAGATATATAATAATCTGCCAATTCTTGAGGAGGAAACATTTGTCACATCCGGAAAACTAAGAACCTAGAAAGTTGTCATGTTCTTAACAAATTACATGGAGAGTAGGGTTCAACGCCATGGACAAACCCTATTCAGGGATGGTTATAACTCTATATTACAGAAAACATATTCTAGTAAGAAGCAGAGTCCACACAACCATCCTTTAAGACGAACCATCAAATACATACAAGCCTTGGAAAATAAGGCACCTGGTTAATGTCTAGTGTATTTGAGGTACTTCCCTCCAAAGGATACGTCAGCGGAGAAAATAAGAAGATGAACCTTTACCTGCAACCGAACAGATTGAGTTAGACGTTCGGGTGAATCATAGGAAGGTTAACCCTGAGAAGGTAAAGGCAAGAAGATTACATGTAGATGAAATGTCGTGAACCACCACCACGAGACCACCCTGCATTTACCAGAAGAACAAAATATTTCATTGATCGATGAAGTCAGGGTGTACCGTGTACAGGAGTCGATATTGGACAAGCCACCCCGAGCTATTAACTTGGAACTAAGACCCTATGAAATAGTCGAGGAGCCAAGCGAGTTAGATTGATAAACGCTTCTGAGCAAGAGGGTTTCTCAAGAAACAAAGAAAAATATAAAGAAGGGTAGAAATTCAGTCGAAATAACATACCAAACAACCCTGTAAGGGTTCAGTCGAAATAACATACCAAACAGCCCTGTAAGGGTGATAAACTAGTTTCTGAGGTGCAAACCCTCGGCGTAACAGAGGAAAAAACCATATGTTGCAGAGTGGCGTTGTCGGAGCAAGGGAAGGAAGAATGAACACTGTCAGTAAGGGTTTGGGAGGGTAGTTACCCTAACTACCCTCCAAACGACCACAGTCGATGATCAAGGACGAGGAGTCGATGGTGTAGATGCGAACAAGTGGCTAGCACATCAAGGAACACATAAAGTTTGAGAAGCTTCGTAGATTAATGCTTTGTGTCACACATAACTTCAAAACTTAACCTTATGAAGTTGAGTTAACCAAATTTGTGGACATAAATCATTAGAGAACCCTTGTAGATATGTATGCTTCCAAATCTTGATGTAACTAGTAAAAATACATATGACATGTCTAAGATAAAGCATCCTTTAAGGGTTATTGCATACAATGAAGGTAATTTTGATATAGTATAGATTAGTAACCATGATCGAATAATAATTTTTTTATATTTTTATCCTGCTACTATGAGATAAATGTATTCGATGTGTGTATGTGTTACATTCACCATTGTCATTATTTTTTTGAGTTGTGTTTGTATTTATACGATGTAGTTTTATATAATTATATAAATTATTTATATACCAGCCTAAATCCATCTTAACTCTGGATCTATCAAGCGCCGAGAGGGATCAAATCTCTCGAGGTGCAAACCTCTTTTTTTGAGTGCAAAACTTGAGGAAAGGTTTACACCTCGAGAGATTTGATCCCTCTCGGTGCTTGATTGGTCCGGAGTTAAGATGGATCTAGTTTGGTTTTAGTCATATGTCGTCATACAAAATTTGTTGAACATCTAATTATTTTGATCATTTTGAATATGCTAAATATGTCTAAGATTAATTTGGTCAATTTAATTTTAACTTTTCTTTGTTACCTCAATTTGTTGAGATGATAGAGATTGTTAGTAACTTGAATGATGAAAAATTATGAAATACAAATTTTAAGTGCAAAGTGACAATGTAACAAGGTTGAAGGATAGAAAATGTGAATAATACGAATATAGTCAATTATAAACAAACATCATTGTGATCAATATGAAACTATTTTCTTCTACTGTTCGTATTGTCACACATATTAGTTATTTTTTATTACTGCATTTGAATGCAAGGTGATTAACAATGTTGAATGATGGAAAATGGGAATAATAAGAAAGTAGCCAATTACAAATAGTTTACAGTTTCAAGAAGAAGACATTTAAGGTAAGTGAACATTTTATTTAGGATGAAAATTCAAGTATTGTATTTATGGTTGAATTATTCTAACACGGAAGTCAATTCACATCATGAATAATGTTTATGTGATTACTCTGGGAGAGAGTGTGTATGTTTTGGGGGTGAAATACAGATATAGATGGAGGAGGAGAGAGAGGGAAGAAGAGAAAGGCAAAGATAGGGAGGGAGGAAGAGATATAGATATAGAGAGATAAGAGTTAGAGAGAGAGAGAGAAGGGGAAGAGAGAGAGAGGGAGTGGAAAAGGGAGGGAGATGTAGAAATTTTGAATAATTTAACACATATTCAACAGAGATTATCCTGATCATGTACTATTGCGGAAAACATACACAATACATAAGCTCCTCTACGTTGATCATCAATATAGCAGCATCAATAACAATACAACATCAAGAGCATTCACACATTAACACAGTATGTATCCCGGGGAAAGCATCTCGCTAAAAACCCCAACTATCTGTATATTAATGATTGAGTCATGTAATATTACACAGCATAATACTTCTCACAAGTATCTCCACCTCTGTTACACACAATACAGCTCAGATCTGAATCAATCACTGGCTCAAATCTCCTTCGCTGCTTGCCTGCCTCGCTGCTCAATACCTGCTCAAGAACTGATGATAATTCCAAGGCAACCACGTCTTTACTTGGAAAAATCACGT
>APFE031565721.1:0-25438 GCA_000404065.3 Pinus taeda
GAGTCAGCCAAAAGCTTGGTTTGGAGGGCTGGTTTGGTACCAAACTGGGCCTACTCTGTCGACTACAGGCCTACTCGACCTAGTTTGTCAAGGCATGTAAGGATATCCTAATTCAATGTTGGGCAAACATCTTCCGACTCTGGTGGATGGTGCACTAGTTCCAATCAGTAGAGTGGTTGGAACAACATTCAAGTGCGTTCGAACATTGTAACAATTTTCTGCAAAATTGCAAAGGCCACGTTTACCAATAAATAATGTTGGTTTGTTTCTGTCAATGATTTTGTTACAGATTCACAAGACCTTCCCATTTACAGCACTCTTCTCACTTGAATGACATCTATTTTTGTCTTCGCGTTGCCTTAAGACTTATGTTTCACTTCTACAGTGTCAGGGATGTATTCAAGTTGTCAAGAATGAAATCTTGTGCCTAGGCTGACCAACACCTCAGGTTTGATCTTATAGTGGCAAATCGTTCCAGGGAACATCAAGTTTATTATGGGAAGATGAAAACGAAACTGTCAAGCTAAGGAATTGAAGACTAAGCATCAACTTAATCGGGGCAGAACAATTGAGTTGGATTCTTTCAATGTTGCTAAACACAGTTTCTTTTAGGAAATTGCCCATCAACTTTGGAATTTGAAAACTACTGGACTTTAGCACTAAAATTGAGGCACAAATTAATTGGCATAACGATGGTAATGACACTATAAAAATAATGTACTTCCACTGCTTAAAACATAAATAGCTTCGTGAATATGCTCGTATCTATATTATGTTTATCAATGATTTTTACCATGGAGTACACCAGTAGCTAGCATACTTGAACTATTTAGTGAACCATACATACCTGACACCAGCATCACCCACGATGCCAATTGCCATTCCTGCAGACAAACTAGAAAGACCACAAGCTAGCCCTGATGATAAGTGGGCATATCCATCAAATAAATAATAGGATTTAGCCTTCGGGTTGATTCCGGTACTTATAATAACTGCAATGATCAAACCATATATCCCCAACCCCCCAGCCATAACAACTGGTACTATAGATTTCATCACAATTTCTGGCCTCATAACACCCATGGATGCAACTCCAACTCCACTCTTTGTCGTCCCATAAGCTGCCCCCATGCCTGCACAGCACGACACAAGTGAATTAAGGATGCACAAGATCCCATAAGCGAATCAAGGAACACGCAACCTGCATTCAATAATCTCTTGAAAATACCACAAGATAAATTGAACAACCTTTAGTCAGTGAAACATACAATAACTATCCAATATTTACTACCTAGAAGTACTTACAAAAGCACTGAGCTTATTATAACTTATTGAAAGTTATCCTTAATATAATCAATAAAAGAAAACCAAACTTTCATTATATTTTCATTGACAGTGCAAAATAGCCCTACGTTGGCTGAATCTCAAACTGTCCAGAATTCCAGTCAAATTCATTGATTATGGTCGTTCTGATGGTTGGCTGAATCTCAAACTGTACATTGGTTGTTATGATGTATATTTGATCATGGCATAACAAATTACAAGCAAACTAAGATTGATCTGTTGAGAACAAGCATATGAAGTTATGAACCAAGAAACTGTGGTCTAACCGTTACTCTGTGTACACCCAGCAATATTTTAAAGTTCAGATAGAATTGACTCAGACCTGGCCAACTCGGCCGGGTTGATCCCTGAGCGTATGGAGTCAGCCAGAAGCTTGGTTTGGAGGGCTGGTTTGGTACCAAATTGGGCCTACTCTGTCGACTACAGGCCTACTCGACCTAGTTTGTCAAGGCATGTAAGGATATCCTAATTCAATGTTGGGTAAACATCTTCCGACTCTGGTGGATGGTGCACTAGTTCCAATCAGTAGAGTGGTTGGAACAACATTCAAGTGCGTTTGAACATTGTAACAATTTTCTACAAAATTGCAAAGGCCACGTTTACCAATAAATAATGTTGGTTTATTTCTGTCAATGATTTTGTTACAGATTCACAAGACCTTCCCATTTACAGCACTCTTCTCACTTGAATGACATCTATTTTTGTCTCCGCGTTGCCTTAAGACTTATGTTTCACTTCTACAGTGTCAGGGATGTATTCAAGTTGTCAAGAATGAAATCTTGTGCCTAGGCTGACCAACACCTCAGGTTTGATCTTATAGTGGCAAATCGTTCCAGGGAACATCAAGTTTATTATGGGAAGATGAAAACGAAACTGTCAAGCTAAGGAATTAAAGACTAAGCATCAACTTAATCAGGGCCGAACAATTGAGTTGGATTCTTTCAATGTTGCTAAACACAGTTTCTTTTAGGAAATTGCCCATCAACTTTGGAATTTGAAAACTACTGGACTTTAGCACTAAAATTGAGGCACAAATTAATTGGCATAACGATGGTTATGACAATATAAAAATAATGTACTTCCACTGCTTAAAACATAAATAGCTTCGTGAATATGCTCGTATCTATATTATGTTTATCAATGATTTTTACCATGGAGTACACCAGTAGCTAGCATACTTGAACTATTTAGTGAACCATACATACCTGACACCAGCATCACCCACGATGCCAATTGCCATTCCTGCAGACAAACCAGAAAGACCACAAGCTAGCCCTGATGATAAGTGGGCATATCCATCAAATAAATAATAGGATTTAGCCTTCGGGTTGATTCCGGTACTTATAATAACTGCAATGATCAAACCATATATACCCAACACTCCAGCCATAACAACTGGTACTATAGATTTCATCACAATTTCTGGCCTCATAACACCCATGGATGCAACTCCAACTCCACTCTTTGTCGTCCCATAAGCTGCCCCCATGCCTGCACAACACGACACAAGTGAATTAAGGATGCACAAGATCCCATAAGCGAATCAAGGAACACGCAACCTGCATTCAATAATCTCTTGAAAATACCACAAGATAAATTGAACAACCTTTAGTCAGTGGAACATACAATAACTATCCAATATTTACTACCTAGAATTACTTACAAAAGCATTGAGCTTATTATAACTCAGTGAAAGTTATCCTTAATATAATCAATAAAAGAAAACCAAACTTTCATTATATTTTCATTGACAGTGCAAAATATCCCTACGTTGGCTGAATCTCAAACTGTCCAGAATTCCAGTCAAATTCATTGATTATGGTCGTTCTGATGGTTGGCTGAATCTCAAACTGCACATTGGTTGTTATGATGTATATTTGATCATGGCACAACAAATTACAAGCAAACTAAGATTGATCTGTTGAGAACAAGCATATGAAGTTATGAACCGAGAAACTGTGGTCTAACCATTACTCTGTGTACACCCAGCGATATTTTAAAGTTCGGATAGAATTGACTCAGACCTGGCCAACTCGACCGGGTTGATCCCTGAGCGTATTGAGTCAGGCAGAAGCTTGGTTTGGAGGGCTGGTTTGGTACCAAATTGGGCCTACTCTGTCGACTACAGGCCTACTCGACCTAGTTTGTCAAGGCATGTAAGGATATCCTAATTCAATGTTGGGCAAACATCTTCCGATTCTGGTGGATGGTGCACTAGTTCCAATCAGTAGAGTGGTTGGAACAACATTCAAGCCCGTTTGAACATTGTAACAATTTTATGCAAAATTGCAAAGGCCACGTTTACCAATAAATAATGTTGGTTTGTTTATGTCAATGATTTTGTTACAGATTCACAAGACCTTCCCATTGGGAGTTGAGCATACATGTTATCTACAAAATATATTTATCCGAGTACCATTCAAGGAATGTGAAGAAATGACTCGAGGATTTCCTAGTGTAAATGTTCCATATATATAAAAGAGACCCTGTAGCTATCAAACTATTTCGTTTAAAACCATTAATGCGCATGAGGTATAGCAAACCTGAACCTAAAAGGGTTTTTAATTAATTTCCATTCTTATGCAACGTTGATGTTTTAAAAACACCCAAGTCACACAAGCAATCAAACCATTCAACAAAACTCTTGAAGGTATCGTTTGATTCATAATTGAAAGAGCAAATAAACTTACCTGATACATCTCTCGAGGGAAGCCATAGAAATCATAAATTGTGCTGTTTCTGTTGACAACATTGACACAAGGCACTGAGGTATCCCAGTGACCAGAGATGACCAATATGGCCTTGGGCTTATCTGCTAGTATTTTGCCCCAATCCAGTAAGAAATGCCTTGCAGGAAGGTCCTCGATGGCCAACGTGGGCTTATCTGCTAGTATTTTGCCCCAATCCAGTAAGAAATGCCTTGCAGGAAGGTCCTCGATGGCCAACGTGGGTGATCCATGGGATATGAAGTAGGTATCCATGATGCGCATATTTTTTCCCTCAATCTGAAAGAAAACTAAACAGAACAACAGAACGAGAGCACTCAAATCACCGCAATATAGTATTTATGATCTTTGAGCTTTGTACAGTATGAAAAATGAATGAAGGTAGATTATGCCCTTTCGACGGCAATTGAAATTGACAATGGCCGCTGCATTCCTTGAAGGGGAAGACGGCAACGTTTCCTGCACCACACTGCTGGTTCGGGTTGGGGAGCAGCATGACCAGTTCCGAACAATGGCTCAGGCCCATCACAGGGCTCAGATGGAGAGGATTTCCCCATGGATATTCCGCAGAAAAGTTGTTCACGGCACAGGTATCCCTAGGGTATCCCTGACTCTGTGCCCCGCCATGCCCCGTCGCCGTCTCTTTCACGGAAGGAATATCATTGTGCGTCTATCCCGCTTCCTCATTCAGTTTTGGATTTTTGTTGGATCAACGATCACAATTCATTCAATCGTCTAACACCACAAATCTACGGTTAACAATAAGACAGGGCAGCAGCTAGGGCAATTCATTTCAAATGGAAACGCCTTACGGCGTAATAACTTAAATTTTAATTTTTCTAATATAAAATAAAATTTTAAATAAACTAAGTAATCTCTTACCTTTCTTAAAATTAAATAAACCAAAATTTTATATACAAACGTCATCATTAAAAGTATAATGATCTTCCTACCATAGTGGCATGGGGATTCTAATTGTATAAAAATGCTAGTCTCTCTAAAAGACAACTTTCTTCCTCATTTTCAATGTGCTTTACAAAGTAAAAACATTTTGAATTATTTTGTGCTTTACAAAGTCAAAAACATTTTGAATTATTTTCGCTACGTTAAGGTAGACAAACGAGTCAAATATGTTGCAGAAGAGAAAGATGATAAGTCTAAGGCTTGGTTATTTTTTTGATGGGCTAATATCACAGTGTTAACCAAACTTGGACCTTAACGTTCAGTTCAATGAATCTCAACAAATTGTTCAGGTTTGACTCATATTTGTTTTTTAATTCAAAAATAAGGGGAGAATTTCAAGGAATGGCTAATGATTTTTTTTCAAATTCACCCATTAAATTTGACTTAAAGAAAAGAATAATGTTTTCATTTCACACTGGAACTAATCCACATTTAAATTTATTAAAATTTGCGATGACTCACTGATTGTTACTCATTTATGAACCCACACTTATGTTTGCCTAAATTAAATTATATAATTTAATATTATATAATTATATATTATATATATATATTTTTCTTGAATTATAAAATTATTAGTTTTATGTTCTATTAATTAATTTTTATATTTATTATTAATAGAAATTAAATGTTAAAAATTTATAATATTTGTTTTCAAAACATATATAGACATCAACATAATCGTAATTCTTATTTAAATTTTATTAAAAAATTCAAATTCAAATAGAACCCAATTATTGTTGAGCTCAAACTTTTTGACATAGGATGGGTAATCTGATGTAATCTTAGATATTTGTGGAGTTAAGAGAACTCTCCACCTTTCATATTCTCTTTTGTTTGAATTTTATTGTAGGTTTTAAAAGAGCCTTAAACAATTATGTTGAATTAATGGAATTCAAGTTAGCATTCAAATTGGTGTTGAAATTTGGTACCGGAGGACAGGTGGTTCCCTTAGGCTTTGATCTTTAGCCCAGGGAAAAGTGTCCAAAAGATTTTAATTTTTCTCCTAAAGTGGCTTTATAATTTTTATAAAGTTAAAATCTAATTTAAAAGTGACTTTAAGTGATAAAGTTACTAAGTCCATAACATCCTCCGTACATCCATAACGTCGTACAGTCCATTACATCCGTACGGGTCGTATCCCGCGTACAACAAAATTTCCAGTGTTGTCTTGTGGGCTGAAACAGATAGTTTGCTTGCTTGGAAATTTTATTTTGCTGAATTTTCTCACTGTAAACAAAGAACATTATTCCAGAATAAAGAAGAGCCTCTTAAAACTGGTTTCCCCCCAAGAGTTGTAGGGGGTTTTTCAGGGTCACGTTGACTAAATATCAGTGTTTTAATGGTTGTTTATTACTGCTGATTTTTATTTCTGCAATTTCCAGCATTCTGTAAATTTTCCAGAATTTGTGTTTTCAGCAAATTTATTTTTTTCCAGCCTATTGAATGTATGTTTATGGGAAAGGGCATTTAACTACATGGGAGAAATAAGGAGAAACTGAAAACCGGGGTGGGAAAACAGAAATTTTTACAATTGGCCTTAAAAAGGGCGTAAGAATTTAAGTTTTTATTAGTCCCTATTGCTTAGTAATCAATATGCTTTGTGATATGAGTTGTTTATAGGTACTAAAATTGCTTTAACCAAAGTTCTGTTCTATATATTGTAATTTACTTTTTGTTGAGCCTATTAAACATGGAAACAATTTCTGTCAGCAAATAAAAAATTTTGAGGTCTTATTTGACCTCTTCCCGAGGTGGAGAGAGACATATTATACCAAAAACTTAACTTAAAAATGCATACTATCAAGTCATTTTTCCATAATCTAGTAATGTTATGGACGTTGCTGTGAGTTTGCACTTACTTCCATTGCTGCCACGTTTCCACGAGTTTGCACTTGTTGCCACGTTCATAATCATGCTGATACATTCATAATCATGCAATATTGCCACCTGCACGAAACAAACACCTTATCATAAATAAGTTTAGTGCAGGGAAAGAAGTGTTTAGTCAATAACATGGTACAAACACCTTATTAGAAATAACAGTGAATGCAGATGCTTGACGAAGTTTCTTCTTCTAATTCCTCTGAGGCGAGCCCCCTGGAATCGGTTCTTCCAATTCAAAACAACTGAGTCTGAATCTTTAAATGCATCAGTTTTTGGTAGCTCTTTGAGGCACATCCTGAACTTTATGGATAATCCGATCCTCTATTTTTCATGGCAAGGATTTTTTTTGCATGCTCAATAATAATTATTTTAGTTTCACTTGAACGCACGAAATAATATCAATGAATGCAGAGAATGCATTCCCACCTTCTCTATATAATGAACGATTGTCCCTGAAAAACAAGCAATGAACATTCAAGTGAGTGAATAATCTTACTGATCGACATAAAGTTGTACGCACTAGACCTAGGAAAAAGCAGCAACTATCTAATACTCATATTTACATCAAGACCGAGCAACAAGCAACAATGCATTACACCTAATATCGATAGTCGTACTAGCAGTAGACCTAACCTCGACTAAACCTCTTCCTCCCTACTAACCGCCTAGTCAATATTGAGCCACTTCTACTAGTTGTTCTACTGCTTTTACAATCCAAGGAAATGTCTATCCAAATGGGTATGTAGAAAATATTCTTGTGTTTGTGTAAATTCCATTTTCGATTATTTTGTACACATTTTCAAATATGATACTACAAAACTGCCATATAATATGAGAGAAAGACCCATGTTGCCAGGCTAGAACAACTAAAAGAACAAAGAATTGATTTATGTTTTTAGAGTCGTGATACCTTTGGTTCCATCTCATTGGCAAGCCCAGTCGCCATTCCTCAGCAAGCCTAGCCATAATTGTTCTCCAATTTCGAACAACTTGAAATTGCTGCTTAATTATTCTCCAATTTTGAATGGAATACCTGTTGCAGGAGAACTTGTTAGTTGCTTTTCGCAAATTTTTTTCTCTCTTCCATATCTAAAAGAAAAGAATTTGTGAAGCAACTTTAAAACAATTAGAAACATGAAACAAAAGGGTAGTCCCCACACTGAAACACTACTGTTCAACAAAACAATGTAGATAAAAGAATTTGAAAACTTCAATAAGATTCAATTATTCTGATAAAGGGTGGTTTATCTATTACTAAGCACTGATTAAAATAAAGATGAGAAATTGTACTAAATATACACTTCATGTGTGGGTGTTAATGATGACTCAGAAGTATTTTTAACCTTTCAGAAGCATCTTTTGATCTTTATCGAGTTTGCCTACAATGCATTACCATAAGAGAAAAACTTATTGCGGAAGACATAAATTCAAATTCTCACAATACACAATAAATTATTAGATTTCACACAAATATGTATTTACATATGCTAGTTTCTTATCGCATTATTGTCCACAAATTTAACAACGTAAATTTCTCTAATATACTACCACCCACAAACCCTACTTAAGCAACTTACTAATACAAGATTCAATATGCACTTCTTTGTCTTCTAGTCGCCCTGCAATGGATCCATCTTTCCAACAGATAAGGGTAGGCAACCCTTTCAATCAAAAGTGTACATGCACCCTCCATGGGTGACTAGTGTTTTTCCATATAGGTCGGTTCCCAGCAAAGGCCCTGAGGAGAATTACATTATTCTCAGATTTCTCCACTGTTTTATAAATCATTTCCTCTACCCTTACACAATCTGTAAAATTTAAAGTTGAGGGTTTCAATTTACCAACAATTTATGTAAATATAAATCTCTGAATGTCCAAAAATTTAAGCTCTGGGTCTTCCTTTACAACTAATTTTACTGTCAATTTCAATCTCAATTTCTGGGTTTCTATAAATTCAAATCATAATAAAGGGATTGGGGGAATTAGAAATGAGAAACTAGACACCAGCTGAGGCTTGAATCAGGATCTTTGTCTGCCAAGAAAAGCAGCAACATGACTTGATCCTTTTCATTGTTAGCCTGGATGGATTCAAAGACGATGGAGAAATGTTTTCATTGTTAGTCTAGATGGATTCAAAGACGGTGGAGAATTTTTTAGGAGTTGCATCAATTTGAGTAAAACCCATGGTTTCTTCCCTATTTGTAATATTCCCACCCAAATGATTTTGGAGGTTTCTATTAGCATGTTGTATTACTTACTCTTATTGATGTGTTCATGATCTGGTTGAGGTCGTACAATGCTAGGTATACATTGAAAGGCGATGTAAGTCCGATATAAGACTAAGTGTTTGGAAAGGTGACCTGAGGGAAACAGGGGCACCAACCAACGTGTCATCAGGTTCCGCGGGCATATAGTATCGTTAGGAAAAAATAAAATATATAAGTATATATATATATATTAATATATATATATATATATATATAATATATATATATATATATAATAATAATTAGAAAATAATAAAAATAAAAATATGAGTTACATGCATGGAGGGCAAGTGGCAAGTGTAGACACGATGTAATCTTAAAAACATTGAAGTAAACCAGGCAGCTAATCTTGATGCTTAATATTTCTACATTGTAACAATGACTATCGTTGGTTATGGAGACCTTCTACCTCTGGCATCTTTGCTAAGCATTTCACTTATGTCTTTATCTTTGTTGGAATCCATCTATACTGAGATGTAACAAGTTACACAATATTATATTTTAGAAGAAACATTCTCGTACCTATATCTATTTACATGTTTTTTGCATCATTTATATATAGGTTTACATGTTGTTTCCATCATTTCTTTTAAATTTAGCACAACCAAGTGATCTCGTACTTATATTTGGTTACATGTTGTTTACATTATTTCTTTTAAATTTAGTGCCACCGAGTCAACATATAAATTGGTGGAAAATTGAGGCACCAAGATTTTTGTTATTATTCATTACCATTTTAAGCTTTGGTTTGACTTTGAAGCCCTTCTCAGCTGGAGATTTCGGTGGCAAAATCTAACATTTACCACTTTAGCCAGCAAGCTCGCTTTGTTAATAAAGATTAAATATTACTATATCATATTAAATACCAATATCTTTCCTTTGACTAATTAGACAAAATCATGATAATACATTAATACACTCATGGAATTTAATGCTCATCTGATCCTTTATGCACTAGATTTTTTTGACATTGGAGATTTAGATTTAAGGGTGTTCCAATAAAACCAATAATATGTCTCTTAATGGTCATATATTCAGCAATATGTCTCTCTGGTTGTCATATATACATGTGATATAGTTAATCTAGTGGACTCACTGGTAGGGCCTTGCTGCTTCACAACTATCCTTGTTGTTTCTCAATTGACGTTAGAAAAAGGTGGAAAGAATTCATATTTTTATTTTTTCTCAAGTGGTTACTAAATAAATGAACAACAATTATTCCTGTTCAATTTTGTTACTCGAGTCCATTTAAGAGTTAATAAGTATTATAATTCTTTAAATAAGTATCATAATTATTTTAATCAATTTATTTCTAGTATTTTTTTTGATAAATTTTAGATAAGTCTTTTAATTTTTTTAGTCATTTTCTTTCTTGTATATTTATTGGGAGAGGAATAATCGAGTTGATAATCTCTCGAAACAAAGCTTACTTTTAGTACATTATAGGTGGTAGATTTGGGAAGCAAGGAATGAGCACACAACTATTTATTTTCATGGTCCTATCTTCAGATTGGGAAGTTGATATGTGGTTCACCACGTAGGTATTTTAAACACAGAGGACATATAATTTTATATTTATGTTTGAAATTATGAATAGTCTTTAAAACCTAAATCCTTAGGTTTTTTTTTTTTTCTTCTTCTCCCCTTAACATCTATTTGGCTTTAGATGCATTGAATCTATATCTGTTATGTATTGAATCTATATGGGTTCTTCTTTTTCCATAGTAAGTTCATATCCTAAAAAGAAGGCTCGAGTAATACGAAAACACTATCTAAAATCTATACAATACTCCACAACATAATGTAATATATATTTTAATTAAAATGAAATGATATTTTAACGTCCATGAGACCAAAAATAGTTTATGGGACCATCAGTTCCTTCTTTTCACCTTTTGCAATTCAATCCTTTTCTTATTCAAATTGATGATGAGCTGGCCCAACGTTTCAACAATCCCCTCATTGAAAAGGCAATGCCAAGAAACTAATGCTAACATATTCCCATAAATTTCTCTGATGTATTTGAACACGTCACATTCCAAAATAAAATGTTTTTCTAGTTCCACTGCCTTGGATGTGCAAAATGTACACACCCGTTCTTCCCAATCTTCTTTAGGCCCTTTCCATCGTCCAGTTTCACACCGAAGCTGATGCTAGTTGGTTCTTAATTGAGCAATAAAAACCTTTGCCCTCCACATAATGCTAGCTCCAATGTACTCTTTTTGTTGGAGATCACATGTCAGATTGAATTCCTCAATGTAGTAATTTTTCTTTCTACCCAACTCTTTTCCCCATACCCGTTTACGAAACTTCTCCATAACAAAATTCTTTAGCTCCTTGCTATTTGTGGGACATGCATTGAGGTAGATATTCCACTTTTGCATCCATGTGTAGTTTTGTTTCATCGATGTTTTCTTTCTTTCACTCATGCCTTCATTGAAGATAACATTATGCCATCTACCTACTCCCATTTGCTCAATTATTTTTAGATATCTTATGAGCCACACCATAGAAATTACTTTGATGGGAGTTTCTCCTATTTCACTCAACATTGTCTCATAAGGTACCGAACTTGAACTTGCTCATGATCAAGCGTTTTTGGATTTTCTCAATTTGTTTCCATTTTGAGACGAGGGTGCTGCTAGCCCACAATTCACAACCATATAGAATCACTGGACAAACTAGAAGTTCAAAAAGCACTTTAATCGTTTTCCAATCCCATAACTCTGCCTCTCTACATTTGTTTTGAAGAGCATATAATGCTTTCCACCCTCCTAAAATTCTCTTCTTTATGTAGCCCTCCCAATTAAGTATGTTGTTGAAATCAATCTTGAGGTACTTCTAGTCATTTAATTCTTCAAGAATGTTGCCTTCAAAGAAGAATGTATGCTGGATCCGCTTCCTTTTATTAGAGAAAATCATTATTTTGGTCTTGCTAGTATGACTTACATCCCCACTGCTCTACAAAAATGCTCAAGCGTAGATAGGTGCATCTGCAATCCGTGGGACGATTTATAAGTCAATACAAGATCATCAACATATAAAAGAAGCTTTATCACAAACTCCCCCAACCGAGCACCATCTCCACCTTGCAGATTTAGCTAGTCTTCTAGTTTATCAATATATAAACCAAAAAGAGTAGGGGATAAAGGGAAACCTTGCTTGACTCCAACGTCACTTCTAAAGCTTTCTGAAATACCCGCTGAGGTTCTAATTTTTACTTTCACCTCTTCATAAAGTCTATGGACAACAACTCTATAATGCAAAGGAATTTCAAGTTCTTCCATTCTACGCCACAACTTATCTCTAGGGAGTATATCAAAGGCTTTTTTGAAGTCAACAAAGCAGCAGAATACTTCTTCTTTGTCCTCCCAAACCTTTTCAATAATGTGTCTCATTGTAATACCATGATCCACTATAGAATGCTTCGGCCTAAAACCCGCCTGCCCTTTTTTCCCTCTTTTCTTTTACTTATGCCCACTTACTGATTCTATTTTCTACCATGATGCCGAAAATATTTGCAAACAAAGGATTGATCATAATGGTTCTATAATTGGAAGGATTATTAATGTATCCACTTATAAAAAGGGGTAATGCTAAGCCAATTTTCCAGTCTCTTGGGAATCCTTGTTGAATGATGTTGTTGAATATTTCCATGATGTGTGGTGCAAGAGTGTTCATTCCCCATTTAGATACTCTTCTTGTAGTTCAACCAAGTCCTTTGCATTTTATTATTTTAGCTTCTTAATTCCAATCTCCACCTATTGTAACTTGAAGAGCTTTGTAGTTGTGTTGATCCTAGGGGGAGGCTTCGCCTTTGATTCTTTCTCATAGAGTTGTCTTGCATATTCAAACCATTGATTGTCTGTAATATTGTTTTGATTTGCTTCTTCCTTGGTTGAAGTTCCTACCAGAAAAGATTTGGGTTATTCTTGCCTAGATATATTAACTCTTCTTGCCTTGTTTGCCTGAACTCATCTTTTTTCCTTTTTAGTATCTACTTATATATCTTATAGTGCATCCATAGTGATAGAAATTGTGCTTTTAAAAGAGATGAATTATATCAAATTTCAAAGGATGTGAACTATTTTATTATTAGACAGTAAGAACACAAAATATTACCCAAATAATAGTTCAATATACCTCAAATGTTAAACCATTTATATAAATGTCTTAGAGTAGTAAATTGTGTGTAATTTGAGATAACAAAGAGACTATAAAATCTGAGAGTGAATGCTTAAATCCTCAACCAATGTTGAAACTAGTTTGATGTTAACATAAATAATTAGATTGTTTCATCAGAGGTTGAATGGATTTGTTGCAAAAGGGTTTCAAGATCATGAAATAATCTAAATATTGTAATTAAAATGACTAACAAGTATGAATGCTTAATTTTGTGCAAACCTTAAATATGGTCAATAGTGTTATAACATAACATAAGAGTTGTCATCGTTATTCAAGTGTGTTTTAGGTGAAAAATTAAAAAGTAATTATGCCACATATTAGTTCACATTGCCCCAAAATGAACTCGGAATTGTAATAGAACATATTACCCCCACATTACACAAGTGGCAATTTGTGATTATCATCACATGAAAACTTTTGTAGGGGTAACCTAGAGGGATGTTGATGGACTATATTGCTTGGTGGAACTATATCTTGGTTGGGCATGATACTTATTATGTTGGGGCATGGAATGTCACATGTTGAATCCATGACTCATTTTGAATCATTGACTCATCTTACTCTAAGGATGTATCCTTTTGGTAGTAGGAAGAGTGGTCCTGATTTGGAGTAGTGTAATTGATGTTCAAGGGTTAAACCTTGAAAGAAATTTTCTGTTATTGAGAAGTAATCATGGCTAACAAACATTGAAGAAAATATCTAGTAACTCTTGAAGTTCAAAGCCCACCTCAAGTTGACCCAAGGGTTGGAACCAAAGTTGAGCAAGAAATACTACGTTTCCCTGGGAGAGGTGACTAACATATTTAAAGATTGGATTGCTAACCAAGGTCAAAGGACATGATCAGGTGCTCACAATTATGCTAAAAAATAAAAGTGTTAGAATCTTGATAAACTTAGCTTCAGATCGAAGAGCTCATTATTATAATTCTAATGGTGCGAATGACACTCAAATTCGAGATTGTATGTAAAAGTTAGAGAAAGTCAAAGTTCAAGTTTGACTTGGACACGTGGTAGGATTGGATGACATGGAAAAGGTCCCATCGAATGGGGAAGCACCAAGTGGAAGGTTGCCATTGGGTCCTGTATATCGCATATCGGGGAAACAAACAATGGCCGCAACTTAAGAGTCGGCCCCTAGCAGTGTTGATTTGCGATTTGCGATATCACAATCACACATCGCAGAATGTTAAGGAAATCAGCCCCAGGAGCAGTCAGGGTTGCGATGTGATATATCGCAATCGCAGAGTCGGGTTGCAATTTGCGATAATCGCAATTTCATATCGCACTAGTACCCCGCCGATATATATGTTACAGAGGGACTCTGCCGATGCGATTTACAAGTGCGATATCATTTTAGAGTTGTAGTTTATAACTCGTCGGGTCCACCGGATCACCAGATCACATATCACAATGTGTTAAGTCTTGAATATACGAATCACCCCCAGCAAAGCCGATTGCGATTTGCAACAGAGCTGTGGAACTGTCGCCTTTTCCACTGGACCGGCCACTTTGTATGGGACCACTCAATCTTAACCGTGAGATAGGCGGGGAAGTTGGCGGGACTGCCAATTTCGACAGAACTACCAGAATTAGCTCCAGATAATGAATTTAACTAGAAGTTAGCGAGATTTGGAGGAGAAAATTGTGGGAGAACGGGGAGAGGTCAGAAATTCTTCAGTTCTTATATAAATTAGGTGCAAAAAGAGTCAATTCTAGCAGTTTTGGCTATTCTGAATTCATTGAAATGGGTTTGAGAGGCATTTGAGCATTGTAAACACACTTTTATTGTAATTTGGAGCATAATAGAGAGGCCAAAGCATTGGAAGTTGGACCAAGGAGACGTAGCCTAGGAGGGGTGAACTCCTCATCATATCTCTATGTTATGTGTTGTATTTTGATGTTATTTGCTATTATTTTGTTGTTGTTCAGCATATGTTATATGTTAAATTGTTTATAACATTTACATAATAAACTCGCATGGGAATCAATTAATTAAGCAAAAATGGTGAATCCTTAAGCACTTGATAAGAAAATGATAATCATATTGGGTTTTATTCTGAATGGGGAATTAGCACAACATTACTAATCTGCTCCATTTTAGATCAAGTTGGTATCAGAGCCAGGTTTTTGCTTACTAGATTTGCTTGTGCAAAGAAGGAGTATTTTTTGCTAGTTTTATGTCATGCTAACAAGGCTAAAAATCACAAGAGGAGAAAGGAAGCTGGTTGAAAGCCCTATAGTTGACTCAAATGGAAAAAGGGAAAGGTTTCCAAAGTCTCCTACACCAGTACATCCTCAAGTTGTAGAAGTTGCATTTGAGTCTTCAGAGACCATGCCTCATGAAGGAGAACCTACCATGATCGATGATGAAAGAGAATTCAGAAAGGATTTTTTTGATATGACTGAGATGGTTAATGTCCTCTATGAAGAGAGGAATAACAGATTGCAAGGAGAAAGTTCAAAACCTCCCAATGGAGAAGGTTCTTCAGGAGAAGGTAATGGAAAAAGAGGTAATGGGAATGGAGACAAACCTCCACCCTCTCCACTATCTTCTTCATCTTCTTTTTCACAAGCATATTTAGACTCTTCCACTAATACAACCCTTACTCATAATAATCATCATTCTTCAAAAGGAACTAGTAAATCACCTTTTCTAAAACTTGATGTTAAATCTGAGTTGCCCATGTATAATGGTGAAGTGAATGCAGAGAAGCTTGATAATTGGATTCATCGGTTGGAGGTCTATTGCAGGATTTAGAACCTTCAAGAGGATGATATCAAAATTGAGTTGGCTTCATTGAGAATGGAGGGTGCAATTCTCATTTGGTGGGAAGCAAGGATTCAAGAGGAGATCAAAAAACATGGTAAGATCTCTATTACTTAGTCTCATTTCATTACTGCTATAAAAAGACAATTCTACCCTTTAGCTCATATGCAAAAAGCTATCATGAATTGGATAAATTTCAGACAGTTAAAAGGTAAAAATGTGTAAGAGTATACTCAGGAGTTTAGGAGAAGAGCTCTTATGCTAGAAGTAGACTTGCAGTCACAAGATACTTGTTGAAATACATAGGAGGTTTGCATAGCTATATTTGACACACCATTCTTATGTTTAATCCCACGAAGCTTGATGATGTTTGTGTTCAAGCTACACACCTCAAAGCAAGAGGGAAAAATGTACAAGAAGAAGGTAAGAAGAAGCCATCCTAGAGTGGTGAAAAGGAAAGAAATCGAAAGGAAAACAGAAGAAAAATGCTTTTGTTAATAAAGAAGGAGAGAAACCTGTGTGCAAGAATTGTTCCAAAGAGGGCCATGATGAAGCGCATTGCTGGAAGCTTCATCCTAAATTAAGACCAAATAAATTTAACAATAAGGAGAAACAAAAGACAAACGTTGTTGTACAATAAGACGTGGGTTCTGACTTAGGTGATGAAACAAAGATTGCATCCATAGTCACTAAAGGAAAAGTCGTGGAAAAAACAAGCAAAGAGGAAGCCATGGTAAGCACCAACGCAACAAATAAGTCCAAAAACACTTCAAATGAAGAAAATAGAATTGAGTTGTTCCATATTAGAGTTATTTCCAAACACATCAAGATTGATACGCTATTTGATCGTGGGTCCCAAGCAAATTTAATTTCTACAGACCTAATTAAGAAATTGATTCTAGAAACTGTGGCTCATCATAAATCGTATCCATTGGGTTGGATAACCAAGGATGAAAATATTTAGGTCACAAGGAAATGTGTTTTTAGGTTTGCTATTACTGCCAATTTCATTAATGAAGTCGAATTAGATGTAGTGTCATTGAATATTTATGGAATTGTGTTGGGAAGCTCGTATCTGTATGACTGGAAATCCATTTTCCATAGATTTGAGAAAAAATATCATTTGTTCAAAGATGGAGTGGAGTATATTATGAGATCCCATCGTAGAAAGCTTAATATGTCTTTAGCAAGCGCAGGGAAAATGAAGTGATTTGTCAACTCTAGCAAGAATCTCGTGCTCCTTATGATCAAGCAGAAGAATGACATGGAATATGAATCCTTTGCAGGTTGTGATGTGAAGCTGAAAGCTGAATTGGTTGATGTGGTCAATCAATATGGAGATGTGTTTCAAGAACCAAATGTATTTCCACCAAAAAGGGGAATTCACCACGAAATTCAGCTACAACAAGATTGTCCACTCCCAAATATTGGTATGTATCGAATGTCAATTCAGGAAAGTTTAGAAATTAAGAAACAAGTCGAGGAATTGCTAGATAAATGTGTAATTCATCCCTCTACTTCGCCATGTGGTTCACCAATTATTTTGGTACCCAAGAAAGATGAAACCTGGCACATATGTGTAGATTATCGAGCTTTGAATAAAATTACCATAAAGAATCAATACCCACTGCCCATAATAGATGATTTGATAGATCAGTTGAAGAATGAAAAATATTTCACTAAATTAGACTTGAGAAGTGGATATCATCAAGTTAGAATAGATGAGGAGGATATTTGAAAGACTTCTTTTAAAACCAAACATGAATTGTTTGAGTCACTGGTTATACCTTTCAGTCTTTGCAACGCTCTAGCTACATTCATGAGAGCTATGAATGGTGTTTTAAGATCCTTTCTTGATGAGTTTGTAATTGTTTATTTAGATGATATTTGGATATTCAACAAAATCACGAGAATAACATGTCAAGCATGTGAGGAAAGTGTTGGATGTCTTGAAAAAATAACAGTGATTTCTGAGGATGTCTAAATGTGAATTCGAGAAAAATTTCTGTGTATTTGAGCCACATACTTGAAGGAGGTGAACTAAAGATTGACCCCTCTAAAGTTTCAGTCATTTTGAATTGGCCAATACCCAAATCAATCACAGAAGTAAGGAGTTTTTTGGGAGGAGCGCAATACTGGAGGAAGTTCATTGCCAATTTATCTTCCATAGCAACTCCACTACATGCTTTGACCAACGTGAAGTTTGTCTTCCAGTGGGGAGGAAAACAACAAAAAGAATTTGACGCTTTAAAGCAAAATATCAGTTCAGCCCTAGTTTTAGCATTGTTGGATTTGAAACATCCATTTGAAATACAAACAGATGCAAGTGACTATGCCATGGGTGCAGTTCTTTTACAACATGGTTAGCCCATTTCATTTCATTTTGATATTTTTAATGGTGCTATTATTAACTATCCTACATATGATAAAGAGCTTTACACATTGGTGCAAAGTGTGAATAAATGGAAATAGTACTTAATGGGAAAAGAAACCATTGTTCACACCAATCATCAACCTTTGCAATATCTGTAATCTCAAACAAAATTGCAGCAATCAAGGCACTTCCGTTGGATGGGATTCTTATATAAATTCCACTTGGTAATGAGGTACAAGAAAGGTATTTATAACAAAGTTTCTGATATGATTTCTAGATCGCTTGTTAATGTAGCCATTTTACTCAGGAATCATTCTTTTTTGTCGAAAAGTTATGTTGAACAATATGCACATGATGTTGACTTTCAAGAGGTATATTCAAACTTGAGTCAAGGCCACCAAGTTGAGGAATTATACGACCATGTACATGATAATATATTGTATAATTTGGGAGAACTTTGTGTTCCACAGGGAGAGAGAGTAAATGTCACAAGGGAAGCTCACACTTCTCTTATTGCTGGACATTTCGGTGTAAGTAAAACAGTGGAAAATCTTCAGAGGTATGTTTACTGGCCTCGTATGCTTGAAAGTGTGTCACGTTTTATTAGAGGTTGTCCATTGTGTGCAGTCAGTAAGCCTAGTTTTCCTTAAACTAGGATTGTACACACCACTTCCAATGCCTTCACTTCCATGGGAGAGTGTTTCTATGGATTTTGTAGGAGGTCTTCCTTTATCAAGAAAAGTTTATGATTATTTGTACGTAGTTGTGGATAGGTTCATCAATATGTGCATATTAATACCTTGTAAAAAACAAATTACAACTGAACAAATAGCTCAAATTTTCTTTCAAAATGTATGGGTTCATTTTGGATTACCTACTTCTATTGTAAGTGATCATGATTCTTGATTTGTTGGGAATTTTTGGTCAAATTTATGGAACTTGATGGATGCTAAGTTGAAGAAAAGTACAACCTTCCATCCACAAACAAATGGTAAAACTAAAGTGGTTAACATGATAGTTATTCATTTTCTAAGAGGATATTGTAGAACACATCCTAAGTTGTGGGATGAACAGTTGCATTATATTCAACATGCTTACAACCGAGAAAAACACTCTTCTACTCTAACTTCACCTTTTGAGGCATGTATTGGTTATTTTCCTAAATTTCCTTTTGATTTCATCTTTGAGAAAGATGTAGTTGTCGATGGACATAATGACATAGAAAAAGAAAAGAAATTCATTGATAAAATTCAGTTGATTCACCAAACAGTTCAAGAAAAACTAGAAAAGAGTCAAGGAAAGTATAAGGCAAGGCATGATAAGAATCGTGTGGATCATCAGTTTCAAGTAGGTGATGAAATTTGGCTTTACATTAGCAAGGAAAGGCTTCAAGGTGAAGGTAAAAAGATGAAACCAGTCCGTTATGGTCCATTTAAAATTATGGAAAACACTGGTAGTAATGCTTTCAAGCTTGATATTCCTTCATATATGCAAATTTATTCTGTTTTTAATGTTGAAAAATTGAGATTGTGTGAGCCTCCTTTGATTGAAGATCAAGGATAGAGTGTATAGATTCCATCAATTGAATATTTTTCTCCAAAATTTCTTGATGAGCTTCAGTACGACACCATACTTGACAGAAGCACAAAGACAACAAAAAGGGGAAGTATTGATTATCTTCGAGTGGGTCTCAAAGGTACAAATCCATCAAAGGTCAGATGTATTGAAGAGGGGAAGGTGAGGGAACTGTACCCTCACCTACTGAACAATTGAAAGAGATCCTTTTGGGGTCCAAAAGGCTTCCATTGGGGAGGAGTGATCAAGTGCACAAAATTATGCTCAAAAATAAAAGTGTTAGAATCTTGATAAACTTAGCTTCAGATCAAAGAACTCGTTATTACGATTCCAAAGGTGCAAATGACACTCAAATCCGAGCTCGTATGCAAAAGTTAGAGAAAGTCATAGTTTAGGTTTGAATTGGACATGTGGCAGGATTGGATGACATGGAAAAGGCCCCAACGAATGGGGAAGCACCAAGTGGCAAGTTGCCATTGGGTCCCGCATAGCACATATCGAGGATAAAAACTAGTGGTCGTCGCTTAAGAATCAGCCCCAACAATGTTGATTTGCGATTTGCAGTATCGTAATCACACATTGCAGAATGTTAAGGAAATTGGCCCTCAAAGTAGTTAGGGTTGCGATGTGATATATCACAATCACAGAGTTGGATTGCGATTTGCGATATTTGCAATCACATATCACACTAGTACCCCTCCTATATATGTGTTAATGGGGGACTCCGCTGATGCACTTTTCAGGCGCTATATCCTTTCAGAGTTGTAGTTTATAACTCGTTGGGTCCATCAGATCGCCAGATCGCATATCACAATGCCTTAAGTCTCGAATATAAGAATCACCTTCGGCAAAGATGATTACGATTCATGACAGATTTGCGGAACCGTCTCCTTTTGCATCGGATTGACCACTTTATATGTGACCACTCGACCTTAACCGCGAGATATGCAGGGAAGTTGGCGGGACTGGCAATTTCGGCGAAACTGCCAGATTTAGCTTCAGATAATGAATTTAACTGCAATTTAGCCATATTTAGAGGAGAAAATTGTGGGAGAACTAGGAGAGGTCATAACTTCTTCAGTTCTTATCCAAATTAGGTGTAAAAAGACTCAATTCTAGCATTTTGGCTATTCTGAACTCATTGAGACAAGTTTCAAAGGCATTTGAGCATTGTAAACACACTTTTGTTGTAATTTGGAGAATAATAAAGAGGCCCAAGCATTGGAAGCCAGACTAAGGAGATGTAGCCAAGGAAGGGTGAACTTCTCATCAAATCTCTATGTTGTGTGTTGTATTTTGATGTTCTTTGTTGTTAATTTTCTACTATTCAACATATGTTTTATGTTAAATTGTTTATAATATTTTCACAAGAAAATCTCATGGGAATCAGTTAATTAAGAAAAAATGGTGAATCCTTAAGCACTTGATAAGGAAATGATAAGAATATTGGGTTTTATTCTGAATGGGGAATTAACACAACATCACTAATATGCTCCATTTCAGATTAGGCCAAGACAAAATCAGGAAAGAGATTCAGAACATAAACAAAGGATAAATCAATACCTTTTAACCAATGTTGAGAGAAGTGTAGAAACAATTGATATTATGAAGGAAGTTCAAAAAATCCAAACTACTTGAATTCATATATCAAGATGAGGGTTCACTAGCAAAAGCTTGGATTATAGGGGCTAATTAGGCTTCCATCCTTTAAGGCATAATCCACAATGTAAAAGGAATAGATATCACTAAGCCTTCTCAAAGGAGAAGCTCTTTTATGGTGGGTAAATGAATAGACTAAATTACATGACACTCCTTTGCAAGTTACATGGGAAATGTTTGAGGAATATTTCATAACAAGGTTGTCATCAGACGAATTCAACACAAACAGGTGGGAGCCTTTCATGTAGTGAGACAAAATGGAAGATTATATGCATTAGTCCATCATTAAACTATATAGCCAATGATAAATAACAAGTTGAAAGATTTATTCATGGGCTTGATCCTTTAGTTGAAGATGAAGTTTCCATGGGAAAACCCACCACCATGGAAGAAAAAACATTTTTAGGATATAAAAGTCCAAAAGATAATAGATATGAAGAATGAAGCAAAGAAATTTGAGGAAATGATAAAAAAAATCTCCAGAGAAAAGTCCATAAGAATTGGAAGATGCTAATATGGGTCTTATGGAAGATATAAAAATCTATCTAAGATGACTAGTGGAACTCATGGACACCTCCAAGGAGATTGCAGTGATAGAAGCCTCAAACCTATTTTAGAGGAAAAAGAGGAAGAGGAAGAGAATTGGATGGTCAACATAAAGATCATACAAAGAATCAAGGCAAGTACTGGGAATGTGGTGGCCCACATTATACACACGATTGTCTAAGGCTTCAGGTTGTATTCAAGAAACTGGGACGTGAAACATTTATTTGAGTGTAAAGTGATCTAGGTGTCACTAATTATAAATTGATCTCATTCTACTTTATTATATATGCATTGATAGCTCATGACAAAAGTAATTTTAACTTGTTAGAAATGACATTAGTGGTTAAGCAAGTAGTAGGCCCTATAGTTAAAGCTTGTGTTGTTAACATTGGGGGTTGCATAAAAAAAAACAAACCTATATAGCACAACTCTAGGGACTTATGAATTAATTGTAGGAATGGATTGTCTTGAACCCCATCAAGTCTTAGTAGACAACTATAATAAAGTAGTTATTTCCAAAATGATTAAGTGGATATTATAACAATTAAAGGGACTAAGTGATATGTTACCTTATGCCTCAATTTAGCGAAGAAGTTAAGTAAATGAATGAGAAAATTGTTTAAATTTATGCAGTTGAGATGACGAACAAAGATGGAAATCCTTCTTATATGCTTCACCCGATGCTTTTTGAATGTGCAGATGTATTTCCTCTAGAGTTTCCTAGTCTACTCTTGTAAGAGAATTTGATTTCTCAATTTTCTTAAAACTTGGATGTTGGCCGGATAAATCGATCTTGCAGACAAGACCAATCTCCCTAGTATCAGAAGATAGTCTAGCAACAAACAGACAAACAAATCTATCTTTCTCTAGACATATATGATTTATAAATAAATACTATAAAGGTGTTAAGACCCTACCTAGATCCAATGCTTGTTCGTAGTAGTCATCCTTCAATCGTTCGAAAGAGTTACCTTTGAGAATCTGCAATCACAAACAAGCAAACATTAAATAGCACCTACATAGAAAATATCATAAATCATGTCTGTTATGGTGATCAGGGAATCCATAAAATAAACCATGAATCAACAGCTTATTGAGAAAAACAAACTTATTTGTATTAACTTTGAAGTAGAAGAACCTTACAACCTTTTTAGCCTTGATGTTGAACAAGCTCTTCTTGGGGTCCAAAACAGGAATTTCCTTTACTTTGACAAGCCTTGCACTCTTCCAAATGAGATCTTAGAGGTATGTAATCTCTCCTCATAAAAACTCAACTAAAGAAGACTAAGTTCCAATAACATTTCACCTCAAAAATATTCAGCTTCTAACCTCTCTAGTAACCAGCCCAATGCTTCTTTTTATAGTGCAGAGGAGGAGGTTACAGTTCCACCCATGAAGGGATAGAATCCTCCTTCAAAGGGATAAGCTCCTCACATCAAGGGGTTAGCTCCTTAAGATATGGGATGCATGAACCTTAAGAGAGTGAACTTGCCACCTGAAGATGCCTTCCAGAAGCTTCCAGAAATGACTGAAAGTGAGTTTTTCAGAATATACTCACGCCTTTTTAACTTTTACAGGGGTCCGCTCCGCACCTTTAACGCAGAGACAGAGCGGTCAAGTGCACAAGAGACATGAGCATTAGGTGCAGGACCGCAAGTAATACAAAGAGAAAGTGCAGAACCAGATTTTTAAAGACTTTGAAGGCTTTTCTCTTACTTTCAAGGCTTGATATGAGGAAATGATGCTTTATACTTGCAAAGGGGGAAAGTATGAGTGGTAATGAACTTACATAGATAGCAGAATGTGAAGGTGACAATTTTTAGTGCAACAGATTTCCCCCTAAAGTGCGAAGTCTGTAATAGATGAAGATAGAGTCTGTCATTTATAAAGATTGAAGTACTTTATCATTTCAAGGATCATCCTGTGGACACCCCAGTCGGAACATGTAAAAACATTCAACGTAAAATATATATATGAAAACATATCATCGTTGAGGTAGGCATTCCCATACTCAGATCAAAACTGACTAGAAACTGACTGAACTGTCCTGATACAAGAATGATTTTGTAATACATCAAGAGTATAGACATATGTAGATACCGTATGGATGTAGCCATTTGTTTATGAATAGTCCACTGTTTAATGAATAACAAAATTCCTCGCAGCCTGGATGGTAGAAACTAAATCCAGGTCTTGATTTCCGCTTCCCGAACTAGTACGATTCTATCCATGTGAATGAATGTGTCAAAGTTGAACATGGTAGAAACCACTTGATTACCAGTTAATGATGTGAAATATTAACAAGTGTGAGAGAAACCACCAGTAATGTCAATGACTCTCAAAGTACTCAATACAATCCATGAAATGTGAATAAATGAGCCGAAGTCGAACATGTCATAGAATCCTTTGATCGAAGGTCAATGATGCAACCTATCGTCGAAGGCGAGAAACCTGTCATTAGGGCACGCTGATTTCAAGGTACTCACGATTTCTAGATCAACTTCCTAGATAATGAGCTGAAGTTGATAGAAAGTGATACGTTGTAGGCAAGCCCACAATACAAAATCATAGATCAAGTTTTGAAGAAAAATATTGGCAAAGACTGACTCAAGGATGGTCAAAATGGATGACAAATATCTTGCAGATGAATGGTTTGTTTGAACTATTCTCTTGGACACATAACGACACTGCAGATGGCTTGGTGACAATTGACCCAAAGCTAATACCCAGAAACCGACTGAAGACTTTCAATATAGTTTGATTAACTGTTAGGCAAAGGATTTCCCAACCCGGGTGAACAAAAAGTGTTGTGTTCGAGAGTGGTTAACGGATTTTCTAAAAAACAAAGTGTAACAAACAGGTTCATTTTTCTCTCTTTTACCCCACCATTTCTGGCAAGTACCTCTTTATTTTTGACAAGCTTGAGGAGGATAACATTTGCTTGTTTATAAGCTCATCCTTCGGATGAATCCAACTTAGTTTAGATTCAAACCCTATGAAGGAGTGGTTTGTTCATGTTTGTAATTGAATAGGTCCTTTACTGTTAAATTTTAACGAGTCCAGTATAGGAGAAACTCGACGTTTTTCAATTTTAGGGAGTCAGAAGAAAAACTTAAGAAAACTCCATGGTTGTCCTTTTTCGTAA
>APFE031565724.1:5644-42651 GCA_000404065.3 Pinus taeda
CAGTTTCCTTAATTATAGCACAGTTTACTATTTTTAGTAGTTTTTCGGGTCCTAAACTTCCGGAGCCGTTTTGAGGCCCTAAACGATGTTTTTTGGGAAATATACCAACAGTGATTTTTCTTCCTAAAAATCATCTTTTCTATCGTAGTCCTCGGAGAGATCTTTCCAACAGGCTATCATGCGCGTCAAACGGAGATAAGACAACCAATTCGTGACCCCGGGAAGTTGATGTACCAACTTACCCAAAAACAGGGCCCACAATTTGGCGTTTCATCTTCCAGGGTTAGGTTTTGGAATGTGAAGGGTTTTTCCATTGTTTCTCAACAATAAATAGCCCTTCGAGCCTCATTTTATTACAGTTCCGAGCATGTAGCCACTACATCTTTTCTTCGAAAATCTTAACCATCGCCCTACTGGTTTATTTCCATTTCTGGTTGTAAGCATATTTCAATATTTTCCATTAATGAAATGAAGTATTATTTCCGCTACATCTTTGTGTATATGGTTATCTCTATAATTTGTTGCGTTCCTATTTAAGTCTCGATCAACTAGCTCCCATGATTGCGTAATCTCTAGGCTGAGCAGTTGTCCTGGTTCAGACCTCGCAATTTTCTCAAGGAAGCTTGTCTAAATGTATCTCGCAATTTTCGAGCCCAATGGGCTACCTAGATGGATATGTGCAATTTCTGCTAGTAGCTAGGCTAGCTTTCCCAAAGGGATTGTGTAATTTCTTGGAGCAGCAAGTGAGAGCTACCTAGAATTGCACAATTTTTGGGCTGAGTAGCTTTTCTATGATGAATTGCGTAATTTTTTAGAGGAAGACTATCAGGAAGAATTGCCCATTTTTGGAGCCTAGTTGGGTTTGCACAATTTCTAGAGGGAAGGCTAGTTCCCCTCTAGAATTACGCAATTACCAGAGGGAAATACTCAACCAGCAACTGACATTAAGTTTTGAAAGCAGCCTGTGAAGGGGGTGGAACAAACTTGCATGCCCACGCTAACAAGACTCCATGAAACAACTGAAGCTGATGCGCTTGACAGTGGAAAACATGTTGTTAAGGATGGTCAGTAAGGAGGCTCCAAAATGAAGCTAAGGAAAAATTTTTGAGGGTGGTTGTAGCCGCTACAACACTTGGCGACACACTGGTAGAACTCCAATGCTTTGAATGGACCTTGCTTGTGAAAAGATAGTCAAACACCTTCGGAAGTATTATTCAATTATTTGTTCGTCTTGGTTTCCACATTTTCTTGATTGTAAGATGTAGCATATGCCAAGCTCTTGGTTCGTCAAAACACATTCCAAGGAAATTCAACATAGTTGTTTCGATTGGGGATGAGGGGTATATTAGTGCACAAGCAGTATAGTAGTTAGAGTTTTAGTTTCATCTCTAGTGTTTCTCTATTGTCAGTAGGCCTGGACAGTACCTTGACGGAGTCACACAAGAACACAAGCATCTCTCCACTGCCACCGAGCCTGGTCAATACCCTGGTGGAGTTACTTGTATCACCTCTCTATGCAGGAAGCCTTTCTCTTCTTTCACCTTATTTATTTTCTTTTTTTTTTTGAAAAATTTCACTTTCATTGTTTTCATTTTTCATTTTCATAATTGTGCATAGCATTTATTCATTTCAAAGGAGGAAGAGGGATCTTGATTTATTGAGAGAAGAAGAGGTTTTTCCTTTAGAGAAGTATTTTATATATACCTCTAATGTGCTTTTTAAGGTTTTCCCCCTCACCTTACTATACTTTAACTTAGATTCGAAGGGTTAACCGAAAAACAATCGACTACACTAGGTGATATTAGTTAGCATGCAAGCGTTGTGTTTTCACCAAGGTTCACTTCAAACAATACGTATTTACCATTGATGTATCATGGACTGAATAAACAAGTTCTTACATAAGAGAGTGGACAACAGATAACCAAATGTTGATATATGTACAAGTCCTCTTCTACTTTACCCATCTTCTTTCAAGAGTCTCACACAGTCCATGCGAAACTAACCTATGGACATAAACAAGCAAACAAACCAAAAAGAAAAGAAAGAAGCAGAAGAAAATGCGAAAGCGAAGCGAGTAAGAAAAAAACAAGCAAGAAAAAAAACACACAAAGAAAGAAGCAAAGATGCATGCAAGCAAACAACTCAAAAAGAAAACACTACTCCTACTCCTAAGCTAAAAATGCATGGGTCGTCTTATGTGAAGCAATATTTCCAGTGCAACCACCGGCACATTGGTTGACGCATGTCAGTGAAGGAATTATTCGCGAGAAAAATAGTTGTGTGAACCAACAGATGTGAAAGATACAACAATGAAGACAAAGGCACTTTGAGCTTACAAGCATCCATAGAACAAAAATGAGTGAAATTTCATGATATGTAGTCCGTGGACATACCATGATGTTGTGTGACACTACATGCAGATGTTAAGCACACAGATACTCTTGACTTTGACATGCAAGCACATGTGAGGAAGGTATACCACTTACATTGCACAAGTGTGCTTGTTGAGTAAGATTCCTCCAATGCATGAGCGATGGGCTCGTGTAGTTCAAGTGGAGGAAGTGAAATCTGAGTGTTAGATTGATCTTCAATGCATACAAATAAGTGATGAGGAGCCTTGCACATTTGAACAATTCCCTGATCAGAAGTGAAACCAACCTCAACACAACGAGGGCCTAACATAACCATAAGCTCAGGCTAAAGTGCCTCGACAGTCTGTGAGGTTTCAAATTCATTGAAAAATGGATCATCATAGATCATTGTCTTAGACAGATTAACAATGAGTTAATCAACATCATGATCAGATGATGAGGTAAAGATATCACGGTAATGAAGATCAGAAAACTCAGGATGTTGGTCGACATCCTCATGTTTCAATGAATCACACAGAGGGGTAGGTGAGAAGCAAGAATGTTCATCCTCTACGTTCCCAGAAAAGATAGACAAAAAATCAAGTGGATGTTCAAAGAAATATTTGTCCTCTCCATTGTTGAATGATGGACTGACATATGGTGTGTCCTGTGAATGATCAAAAATTGGTGCATCTGTGGATGGAGATATACATGAAAAATCAAGGATGTAGGATCATCAAGGATTTCAGGAAAAACGAAGGAGGTATAGATAGACAAGGATGGTCTTCTACTACCGATGGATGTTCAAGCTCCCATTCATACTCTTCATGAGTGATAGCACATGTTGGTTGTGCAACACCAACTCTGTCGATGGCTTGATCCTCGTTCACAATAAGTGTATAGTCTTGAATGGAAGAACACAAGACACTGTCATCCAGAGGATTATCCGAGTATGAAAAATGAGGTTGAGGTAAAAAATAAATGTGACGTGGTACGGGACTCATAACCAAATCTGCGCAAAAATCAAGAGGAATGATGTCGGGAGGACCTAATAGTTCAACAAATGTGTGTTGATGAGGGGAATGCGAACAGTCACTTTTGATAGTGATCATATTCGTATTTGATTGCACAACTCCATGACCGAAGTATGTTGAGCAAAGTTTGAGCTTGAAGTTCTTCTTGGGATTGACAGATTTGATAAGGAAATACTCAAATTTTTTAATGAGATATTGAAATTTCATCTCACTCTTCAGAGCTTGAAAGTTCAAAACACAGAAGCACTGCCAAAAATCATCAGGTGATTCATGTGGTGCCTTTCGTTGTTGTAACATTTTTTGGTCGAGTTGTTCTAGATCTAAATTATGGAAAATATCTTTAATGAGATCACAGAAATGCTCAAGTGAGTGCATGCTGTCAACCAGTAAGATGCAGAGCCACCGTAGTGAGGATTCGCAAAGTTTGTATACAAGTAGTAAGTTATCCTATTCGTCAGAAAATCCTTCATCCTCATCAAGCATGGCAAGGAAGTCAGGTAAGAACATAGACCAGGCCACTTCGCCTTACCCATCATACGTGTATTCAGACAAGAGATCAAAAAATCCCTCATGATGTTGAGAGGTTTGGCATGCGAAAAACATCATGGAGGGTTGAGTTTGCAAGACTCCATGATAGATGTTCAAAGACTCAAAATAGATGATGAGGGCTCAACTTGTCATTTGGCCCTCCTTCTAGCACCAGAATTTTGATGGTTCTGGACCCACCAACATGTTAGGGGATCTCCCCGGTAATAAGTCCTAGTTAGACCTTAATTATTTGGTGTAGGAGTCCCAACAATGGCTCATACGGTATCGCCTTGACTGCGGTTTCGCATAAAGGCAAGTAAGATGTCCCTATTGGTAGCAAGGGTGTGACATGTGCTGTAATTCAAGGAAGGTGCATGAGAGGTTCTAACACATGAAGGGTGAGGTAAGTGCACCCCTTGGAAACCTATGACAACATAGATTTAAGAAGGGAACACACTAGAAGAGATGCATCACAACATGGAAGGTATGTAAGCTAGCAATCCAAAGTGATGGTTAAACCAACAACACATTTCAGAAATATTCATACATACATATACAAAAAATAGCTACACATGTGTGTGTAAGCAAACAGATACATATATCATTTAGAGTAAACAAGAAAGTTGAAATACAATACGACATATGCATGAAACATGATGGCTCTGTTATATTAAGAAGTGTAAGTTCGAGTCATACAATACATCCATGTCCAACCAATAGTTCCAATAGTGGAATGTTACATTCATTGTCACCTACTCTTCCAAAGAGATATACTAGCTCTGCACAGTGGAGAAGCCAAGGCTTGTTACAATACTATCCAAGCTCTCTCTAAGATAGTCCTATCGGAAGCTTGGTTGACCAAAAGCCCATACAATGAGTTATGAGGGACTATTTATAGAAAAGGGTGGGGTGACCCTTGAAATCCCCCTTTGTGACCATTCATCTACCCTCATGACTCTTCAACTACTCTATGATGGTTACATTCAACTATCGAAACTTGAACTTCCACTTGACAAGACGTTACATACAATCTACTCATGTACCCATGTGAGACAAAATGGCTTGAGCAAGCCATGCAAGACATCACTAACACTCAGAGCATTGCGGTGAGACCAACTCTTTAACATCCTTGTGATGGTCAATGGTGGAAAACTGATGCCAATCATGGTAGTCTATGATGGAGTCCGTGTGCTCAATGGTGACATCTTGCTGAAAGCGAACTCTTGCCTCTGTTGCATCCGGGTACACTGATATGACCCCTCTGTCCAACTCGTTTGACAGCATGTGCATCATCGTCTTGAGTATGGCTAGACCAACAACATATTGATGCATAGTGTCTGCATTGATCTCCAAGTGTGTTTCGGTGACCATGCACATCAACTTGTCGAAGTACATGTTCAGCTCCAGTCAGACTTGCTTCTTGCCTTTGCCTCGATGAGTGTGATAAATGGGTGGGATCACATGTGTGCACACAATAACATGCATGCTGCTGAATTCCCTTGCATGCGATCAATATCACTGCTCATCTTGTATGCTTCATTCCATCTATAACTTGTATGGGTGCAATTGCATCCATTTGTGCATGTTGCACCCCATGTTGTACTTGTTCCTGCTGCAACACATTCTCTCGTTTGTGCAGCTCCGGTTCTCCCTTGATTTACTACTTCAACACATGCAACTCCTTCTCTGTGTCTCTCTCTGCCTTAGCATGATCTTCGTTTTGTATCGTCACTTCATAGCCTCAATCTCCAAAGTTGATTTCATCACAAGTTGTTCTACTTGAGCTTGCAACTTTATTCCACCTTTGCGTTGTCAACAACCTTCCTCTTGCATTCGATGCATGTAGGTGTGTTGCCTTCTGCTACTGCTGATGATGCTATTCACTGTGGTGCTGCTGCCATATTATCTTGATGTCCTTGTCCATGAACAACTTGATGTCTTTGTGGATAGGTAAGTTCATACACACTTGATCAACTACATCCCCAAGTGTACTCTAAACGGTGTTTTCAACTATGCTCTCCTAGAAAGCCATTGTACATGTGCTACTGAGGCAAAAGAACACTTGTGATGCCTTGAGACATATAAACACTCATCACAAGCAATCTGTCGATCAAAAACCAAAACAAACTAAAGGACTGACATGCAACATACCAATGTGATTGATCATGAAGGTTGTGCAATTTTCACAGGAGGCTGGGATACTGACTACCAAAGCTATGAAAGGTACAATCCAAGCTGTCGGGAGGTTGACTAACTACTAGAATTGTACAATGCATAGTCCAGCCTGGCCTGCTGAGGAATAAAAATGCGTAATGCACAATTTCAATTAGCAATGACATACAACCAGCAAATTGCATTGCATAGTTTCTGGGGCCAACAGGACACTCCCTCCAAGAATTGTGCAATGCAAGCCTGGAGGTCAGTGATGGGTCAGACCAGCATAATTTATGGAGGGAAGGTAGAGCCTTCGCTTCCGAAAATGTGCAGTGCTAGCCAAATAAGGCACAGTGCAGGCCAAGGTAGCCCATATTGTCCGACGAACGACTGAAAACATGAGAAGTCTGAATGCATGATGAGGTGAGTGCAAACAAGAGTGAATGATCATACATGCAAACAATAGGTGTAGGATTCAGAAAATGGGAAAGCATGCACGTGTGTGTAGCGAGTTGCCACAACTACGATCGTCTATATAAAAAAGGTTTCATGCATGCGACACCAGTGATATGCAAACGAAAACTGAAATGGTGCTTTTACAAGATAACATACATAAAAATGACAACAAGAACTCACTGAAATCAAGCAGAAAGCACTCACATGAAGCAAAAAACAAAAAGTGACAAAAATGCATCACGAGACATGAAAAGTGGGCTTACCTTGAAACAACTGAGCTAAATGTGTCAACAAACTCCTAGATGCAATTTGGGATGTTATAGCTACAAGTTCGATGTGAGGAAAGAGCTCTACAACATCTTGTTGATGAGTTTTCATCAAATTGAGGTTGGGACACGTATGCCACAAATATAGGGAAAGTGACACGTGGTGGGAAGTTTATGAAATGTTCCTTGCATGTAACCTCTAGTTATTAAAGATAGATCCCTGAATCAAGGGATGCCTTTGCATGCTACCTTGGGAGAAGCAGTCCATGAATGAAAATAATTTTTTCTCAGTCCTGGAAGGAACCAATCAACTTGAAGGCACATGCATCGGTCTGCGACCCTAGGATGAAAATCTGTGTAGTTTCTGGGTTGAGCAGAGATGGTTGTCCAAAAGGGATTTCACAATTTCTGGAAGGAATAGGTGGCTATCACCCAATATTGCGCAATTTATAGGATGAGCAGCTGTCATGGGTCAGACCTCACTATTTTCTTAAGGAAGTCTGTCGAACTGTATCTCAAAATTTCTAAGCCCAACAGGGTGCTTGGATGGATTTGCAAAATTTATGCTAGCAACTAAGCTAGTTGTCCCAAAGGTATTGTGTAATTTTTGGGAGAAGCATTTGATTGTTTCCCATAATTGCACAATTTTTGGGTTGAGCAACTGTTCTGGGACAAATTGCACAATTTTTTAGAGGAAGAATGTTAGGAATAATTGAGTAATTCTAGAGCCCAACTGGGTTTGTGAAATTTCTGGAGGGAAGGCAGGTTCCCCTCCAAAATTGTGGAATTCCCAAAGGGAGCTGCTCAATGAGAAACTGGCATTAAGTCTGAAAAGAAGCCTGTGAAGGGGGTGGAACAAAATTCCATGCATAGGCTGACAAGACTCCATGAAATAGTTGAAGTTGATGTGCTTGATAATGCAATACATGCTACTAAGGATGGTCAGTAGGGAGGCTCCAAAATAAAGCTAAGGAAAAATTTTGGAGGGTGGTTATAGCTGCTATAATAGATTCCTATATGCACTACCAAATGAGATCAATAATCCACCATTTCATTTCTCCAACTATATCTATCCACTCTTCCCACAAGAAGAAATCCATAACATAAACAAATGGTGAACCACATCGTGCATATCCATATTATGTACCATCAATATGTGTTTGGAATCCATTATTATAAATACATCTGGCATGCCCATAGCATGCGACATCTATCCATACAAAACTGGCGGGCACATACGGCCCTATATATCCTCGTCACCCTTTAGAGGATCTTGCAGCTAGTAAGGTTGAATGCTTGAATCCATTATTTAAACACTTGGAGCATAATGGTAGTCCACAAACGAATCTAGCTAAGGGGTATCATTCCCACCTGATCACTCCCCTCCATCATCATTTTCTTGGGGACAAGATGGCCCCTAGCCACCTTCTCTCTTTATTAACATAATTCTTAGCCTAGACCCCAACGATCTAGGTATGGTCAATTATCATCCCATTATTTTGATATTTTGTCCTATCTGTCTCTCCAACGAGCCATATAAACATTGCATATTGTAGATGCTTGATACCATATATTCAAGTATTCTACCCTATTTGATACCACACTTACCACCTAGTCCCCATGTTTTACTTAGTGGGCAAAAATTATCTTAGACGTTCTCTAGTGGTTCATTCCTATGTTCTTTCTTACCTTGATTCTTCACCAAGAACCATCCTTCCAAGAAACATTAAGGTCATCTTTAGGAAAGTAAGGCCACCTACCTCAAAGTCGCATATCTGAATTTTGATAGTCAATTTGTTCACTATGATATCCTTAACATTTAGGGCCTTCCTCTCCTCTCCAAATTCTCCAGCAGCTCACAATGCAAACGAATTGGATTTGGGGGCAAGAAGACCTTTTATAGGAAAACACTAGTTTTTATGTCACCCATTGCGACCAAACCATAGCTCGGTTTTATGAACCGTTGGAACCATTGGAAAGCTCTCAGTGAGTTCTCTAATGGGTCTGTCTTAGTTTTTAGTAATTTGTTACTTCACCTCGAAGCCATTTTTTCCATGAGGGCTCACTTTGCTGCCTATTGAAAATGAAATTCTTCATTTGAGCCACCCATACTCTAGTACCACTTTAAATGTGCATTCGTTGACTCCCGTGTCATTTCATCATGAGCAACCATCATCTACTTATTTTTTTTTATGGTCCCCTCCAGGCCTTCCCCATGTGGCAACATCATCAAGTCACCCTTGTTAAGAGAATTTGAGATGAGTCACCCTTGCATTAATAGAGTCAGTTTCGAGTTCCCTTGAGTCTTGTTACAGTATATCATCCATGGTTGTGTCACATTCATCCCATGATGCTCATATTTTGCCTCTAGCTACACTAATTCATCTTTTGAACCCCCCCATCTTATTAATTGACCATCCACTCTAGAATCCAATCAGTCGCTACCAGATCAACTGTGCATATTATGCTCTGACAAGGGAAGTCGTTAGTCCTCCACTCATCTTGTTTCTTTCCATCATCATCCTTGGTGTTAGTCTGTCATTCACTTTACTATGATCCCTCATGCCTTTTTTGAGGATTCCTCATTGCCTCAAATATGGAAAGCCCTCTTCTATTGACTTCAACACATTTATTCCAAAAGTGTGGTCTAGAGGGTAGTGTACCTTGGTTCCAACCTTCATATTTGTTCGATGTCTCAAATCAAGAAAAGGGAATCATATTTTCTCTTTGACTTGGTTATTTCTCGCGTGCTCGATGCCATCTCATTATCATACGATTGAGAATCATACACTTGATGGTTTGATGATCCAAACAATCATACTAGTGATTCTGGAGTGTGTATGAGATTTTCCAAACCTCATGAGGAGTTGGCCCTTCAGGTATCCCCCCACATGCTTGTATGTCCACAGATTTTTATCGAGCCTTAGACACAATTTTAAAGATGTGATGGGTTTGATTTCAATTGCTTGTAGTGCCCATAGCATGTATGTCTCCTTTAGACGATCCATTTAGATCTTCAGAGCCCTTTCCTATTCAGAAGAGCTTCTTCGGTTGTGATCCCCTCCTTTCCATGTCCACTTGAGGGGAATTATGTCTCATGTACTCAAATGTTGTTGTATTTAGTACTAGCCTATGTCTTTCCAAGCACATTATGTATATTGGATTCATTGTATTTTCTGTCTCATTGATGCAAACATATCATGTATCATGTACTTTATAGCTCAATCCCACATTGTTGGGCTCACTATTATTCTTTGCATGTAGTTATCTCGATGGGTATGGGTATGCCTCCCCACCTCATTTGAGATCATGTAATTTAAAATAAAAGGAGACATACATCAATTTAATAGGTATCTCCCCCTCCATTCCTTCATCCTCCCTTGAATTTCTCTCTCTCTCTCTCTCTCTCTCTCTCTCTCTCTCTCTCTCTCTCTCTCTCTCTGACTCCCCTTTGGTGTCTCGTGGAAGTGTAACCTACAACGTATTTTGATCATACAATTTTCTCCTAACACTCATACATTGGAGGGAAATTTTTTATCTCCAACCAATGATCACCTAGCCATTTCAATCTAGGCGGATCGAAATACACCATGTAGGATTAATTTTACCATAGTAAATTCACTTTCACCATGGGAAATAATTTAATAAACAATTTTTATTAAATTATTTCTGATTAAAATTAAACAACCCCATGAGAATAATTGAATAAATCATTATTTATTTAATTTTCTCTGGGAATAATTATTAAATCATTATTTGATAATTATTCCTTGTCACATTCAACAAAATCGACTAGGAATAATTATAAAAATCACTATTTATTTATTATTCGTTAATTCTATTTTGAATAATTTTTAAATCACTATTTAATAATTATTTCAATTTCACACCATTCTTAATCCTTGTGAAATAATTAATAAATCATTTTATTTGTTAATTGTTTCTAAATAAAGATATTTTACTATTTTGAATATTTTTTCCTTGTCCAAAAAATATAACAAAGTATTCCTAATGGTTAGATCTTGATTTGGTCTATATTATTTTATTATTTTTCATTTTTGAGATCAACCCAATACTTTGTTATAAATAAGAGAGTTTTCCATTCATTCTTCACCATGATCATTATCATCATCACCACTATCGTCTTCTTGCATTTGAGTTCCCACTAGAGTTCTACATACTATTTTGGGTTTTTCACATATTGAGAGAGAGAATCAATCATTGAATCATCAAAGACATCAAAGGACCCATCCCATGGAGGGGGATTTATAGACCCGTTTGTAGATCTCCTTCACTAGGTGTTATCAATAAATATTATTATCCATTTAAAAGTCTTTTCATATTTAGTTATTACATTGAATTTCTGCTGTTGTTTGTTATTTTGGATCACATATGTCTTTTTATTGCAGGATTTTCTTACTCTATTATTGCAGATCTAAAGCGTAAGTAGCCACAAATTGTTATTAGGGTCACTTGTCACCAGTGACTTAAGTGAAGTTTTTTTGGTACACCTTCCAAGAAATTTCACACTAATAATACCTTTCATGGATGTACAAAGCTATGAAGTTGCTCATTTAAAATAGTATCATTGGCAAAAATATTCATGCCTATCAGATGCATTTCAAAATATTCAGCTTGTAGATTTTCTTCTGAATTTTCTAATGTTAATCCTTTCCTTCATGGCACTAGATGTCCTCTTGATCGTTAATGAATATTTGATTTATTTGGTGAATGAAATTCTTCTTTTCCATCCATTATATCTTAACTAGTTTCATGTGTCTGTTATACTAGCATTCATTTTCAATTCTTTTAATTATTATGATGCTAGTTCACTTTGTAACCAGTTACAAGGAAATGGTTTGTCATATTCAACATATGAGGAAGATCATTCTATATTTGAAAGCATTTGCAAAGTTGTTCAAATTGATATATCTTTACAGTCCCTTAACCAAGAATATTATGTCTTAATTGGCTCATCTAATCATAATGTTGGTTTTAGTAATTGTCATTCCACTAATCGTTTTCCCACCACTATATCCGATGCTAGTTGTTTTGCATTGATTGATCTTTATGGTTTATCATCGTACTATTCAGATTCTTGTCAAGAATTTGAGGGCCTTTATCCTTCATTGAAGGTTATGTCAGGTCCTCATGATCTTGAAAAGTATTCTAAATATCGTTAGATAAAGTCTCTTTCACAGAATTCTCATCCTAATTTCATACCATTAATTGGAAATTTATATTTTCAGGGATTTCAGGGTTTTCAAGAGGATTATTTTGAATTTCATGACCCAATATATTATTGGTTGGAAGCGTCTTAATTAGAAAACCCTTTCACAAATAACAATTTTATATCTTTTTGTATGGTTGATATGGAGGACCATAAAGATGTAGGTGCATTCACAAGAAGTTATCAGGGTTTGTTTGAGTGTTTCTATAATAAAAAGGGTAAGGTGGTAGGTTGGTTAAGGTTAGTTGCCATGACACATCTTTCTACATCTATAAAGGACCTTATATCTTTTGTGCAATATATTCAATTTCTTATATTTTATGTTGCACATCATCTTATATGGATTTTAATTGCTCATATCTTTGTGATTGCATGTCGGGAGCAACTATCATGGCTGCATTGGAAAATTCATTACACTTGACCCTAACCTTTTACCTAGTTAGCTTAGGAGTACATCTAGTTTTGTTCTAGTTTCCTTTTTATTCATCCTGCACTTGCTCTCCATATAGTCTTTGCATTCCTTTTGTTTTATTATTTTGTCTCCCATGTTTTTTTTAAAGTTCAGTCATCCATTTTCTTTTTCCTTTTGTCATGTTTCCTTGTTTTTTCTTGGCTTTTATTTTATGTTTTTCCTAATAAGACTTTGCATGAAAGATGTTTCTTTTGGCTCAAAAGACAAGGTGGAAAACTTGAAAAGGGATATTGTGATGAAAAAAATGATTGGCTAATATGTTACCTATTCTCTATTTGGGTTCACATATTTTTAAAATCTATGACGTTTGAATGGAAAATATAATTTGTTCCAAACAAAAAATCTTTGGTTGAACTACAATTCATGTATCTTCATCATGAATTAACCTTGTATTTAATGGTGTTTTGACCTATTGCATCAACCAAGTAGAGAATGGAAAGGAGAAAAAATTTAAAGAAGCATATTAACTTCAGTTATATTTAAAATCCATTAAACATGGAAACAACCTCTCTTACAAATTAAATAAGTCAGGATCCCTCTTACACCGTCAAAATAAATAAGTGCCTTTGCACATTATATTAGTAACTAAATAAATAGGTGAAGAAGGGAAAGGATTCCTACATAGAGAGGTGAAGCAGGAAAATTTTTCAGTGTACTAAATACGCACGCCGACAACAAAGCAATGCTTGTGTTTCCTTGAGTTGACTCGGTCAGGGTATTGAACATGCTCATTGGAATTAGAGCAACATCATGGAATGTGCTTATCAAAATCTCGGTATACGTATTATCCTTCTCCCCTATGGAAACAATTGATGTATGAATAGTCTTGTAAGTGTGTTTGAAGCTGAGAAAGGAAAATAAGAGACTATATATTTAATCAGGATAAGTAGGAAAGCTGGGGTAATCTACATGGAAAGCCAATACTTCCTAAAAGATTGATACCTTGCACTTAAAGGTGAAACCTAAACAAAGAATTTGGAGTTCTACCAATGTGTCACCAAGTGTTAATGTTGCGATCAAGACCCTCCAAAATTTTTCCTACAATTGAATTTTGGAGCCTACTAGGGACCTAATGATCTGTTTCCTATGGTCAATTCATTGTTGATTGATTTTGTATTGAGTGTTTAACTCTTCTTCCCAGTTTCTAACTATCAAATTCACTTACTCACATATCATGAGTCCTTGATGAATTCATGAACGCACCTTTCCTGCGAGGATAGACTTGCATTGTGAAATCCATAAGGATAGTGCATTGCACAACCTATGTCAATAGTCAGTGTGTTATTTCCATTTAAATTCTCCCTCACATTGATTGTAACTGTACCTCTATTTCAATGAGTTTTTCCTAACCGACATTTTTGTGCACCTTTACTTTCATAAGTGTCACTTTCTTATTCGTGACTCTCACTTTTGCTGTATTTTACTTTAACAAGTGTCATTTTCATGTTATATTCACTCTATCATGTATCATTTTCAATTTCTTTAACTTTTTCGAGTGTCACTTTCATGTTTTCTTACTGTCACATGTGTTTATTTTAGTTATTTCCATTCATGTATGTGTTGCACCTTTGCACATCATTAGAGGTATATCTAGTGCACTCTTCTACATTATATGGTTCTACATATCATGATAGTATATGCTTGACAAATTCCTACAACTTATCTCACTTTATGGTCATAATCGACACCTTTATCTCAACTTTCATTCTAATTGTTGCAATGTGGCACTTCAACTATCGTACCCAAAAATAGGTGTCGCTTTGTTGTAGCTTCAATGTGTGATTATTGTTCACAAGTAACATGCATTTCCCCAGCTTGTACCAATGGAATTCCTGTGTGTGATCCGTGTTTGATTCCTATTCATATGCATTTTCCTCTCTTACTGTACTAGTCCCACACTTAGCCATTTTTTAGGTCTTCTTGGTCCTACTGCCCAGTGCAACTTATGAAAGATTCCATCCTTCAAGAGGTGATGAGAACTTCCTATTCATGAGCCTTAAATATACAATTTCCTCTTCTAGTGAGCCTTCCTGGGTGCAGAGTGCATCTTTAGTGAAAATTCAGTCGCTATTAAAGAAAATTGTTGGCCCAATAGAAGGATGTCCCTTCAAAAGCACACTTAGGAAGAACAAGGACCCTCTCTCCTTTCAAAAAATGCACTTCAAAAAAACAAGGGTCCTTTGTCTCTTTAAAATTGCATGGTGAACTATCAAGCAATAGTTGAGCATCCTTTCTCATTGTTATTGTGCCTTGCACCCTCAGTGGCTCTTCCAATGTGCACCATGCACTATCAAGCAACGATGGTTTCTCCTTGTCTCGTGACTACACCCTACACCTAACCAGTCTCTCTCTCTCTCTCTCTCTATCCTTGAGCACATAGTGAAATTTTAGTAAACAATGAGGTCATCCCTTTCTCACTATATGGATCAACTACACTTTCACTATCTCCTACTCCATTGAGCCTAATGCATGGCACAATTTTAGTCAGCAAGCTCATCACATTGTCCCTTGCACTTGCTCACTGTATTAGACCTTGTAAATACCATTCTTCATAATTCTGGGCATATTAACATTGAAAAGTGGTGCCTTCCTAACACATTCTTGAGTTCAACTACACCCTCCTCATCAAGCCTTTCTAACTCAATCCTTTCATAGGACTACCATAAGCAGCTTCTTCCATAATATAGAGATAGAATAGATGATTTCAAGATTGATCTTTCCTTGTCATGACTAATATTCATTGGAACGTGTACCATCTCAGCATGAAAACATGATGCTCAATAAAAATGTCAAGGACAAGAAGAAAAGAAGCACTTTCAGGGAAGAATAAAAAAGAATAAACCAGGGAAAATTTCAAGGATGAAAGTTTATCTTAAAGTTTAGAAACTTTGGCAAATCTTACTAGTCTCTAGTAGACAGATAATAAAATGTGTGATGATATTTTCTAAAAACATATAGATTTCTAATTATTTCATATCAGTTTATATAATATCTTGGCGATTTTTAAGGTAAAATAGTTTTATACTATAAAAATTGGGTGAATATTGTTTAGAAAATTTGGAAATTGGCGAATATTTTTTTTGGAAAAAGTACGGACAATTAGCCCACTTGCGAATATTAGACCCTAAAACTTTCCCTAGAATTAACATCATGAAGACATGAAGTAGATCTTGTACCATGATAGAATGTAGACAATACATGATAGCTCTAAAGGTTTCAACACAGATCTAAGACCTTTTGGAGGGTGAATATGAAGAACAAAGTAGGTATTTCATGAAGATGCAGTACTAATTAGATCTATCATCATGAAGTTAAAGACATAGAAATAATGAGAGCATCTTGGCATTTCCACATTATCATGAAGTTCCATGTTATCATTTCCAAGTTATGGCTTGTACAAATCTCATCACAATGTCAAATATTTCCATGTTTCATGCCACATCATTTTTTAAAGTAATTATGTAATTATCAAAAGGAAAGGGAAAAAATCTAATTTCTAGAAGCCCAAGAGTCATAAGTGGAATATGAAAAGTCACATAATCATATATGGACAAAATATGCTTTAAGAGAAGTCCAAAAGTCATAGAGAAGTCCAAAGGTCACATTAGAAGTCGAAGAGTCATGAGGGTAACTCAAGAGTCCTAGGGGATATGAAAATTTATTCCTCTTGTTATAAAAAGCAACCTCATAACTCAAGAAAAGGGATTTTTGAGGCTTAGGCTTTGGAGAGCTAGTATTTCCTTCTCTAACTTGGCATAGGAGAGAAAGTTATTCTTTGGATAAGCAAGAAGTGACTTAATGTTCCACTACTGGAGCTAGTGCCTCGCCATTGTAATTGTGTACTTTTATTTCACCTTTATTTTAAACTCGATGAGATAACACATTTTCATGTATGTATCATGAATATGATAAGACTGTGTTGATGGTGCTAGACCTGCCAACATGTAAGGGGATCTCCCCAATAAGAAGTCCCAATTAGACTTTAGACCATTGGTGTAGGAGTCCCAGCAGTGGGTTGTACGGTAATGCCTTGACCTCAATTTCGCATAGAGGAAAGTAAGATGTCTCTGTTGGTAGCAAGGGTGTGATAGCTACAGTAAGACAAGGAAGGTGCATCAGAGATTCTAACACACTGAGGGTGAGGTGAGTGCACCCCTTGGAAACCTGTGATAACACTCGGATTGGAAGGGAACACACGAGCAAAGATACATCACAACATGGAAGGCAAGTTAGTGAGCAATCCAAAGTGATGGTTAAACCAACAACACATTTCAGAAAGATTCATAGATACTTATACACAATAGTCTATACATGCATGTGTAAGAAAGAAAATACATATATCATTTAGAGTAAACCAGATAGCATAGAATACAATACAACATGTGCATGAATTGTGTTGGCTCTTGTTATATTAAGAAGTGTAACTTTTGGTCATAAACTAGATAGCATAGAATACAATACAACATGTGCATGCAATGTGTTGCCTCTTGTTATATTAAGAAGTGTAAGTTCTAGTCATACAATAAATCCATGTCCAACCACTAATTCCAATAATGAAATGTTACAACCACAACCGCCTGCTCCTCCAAAGAGATGTACTAGCTCTTATCAAAGCTTGGCTGACCAAAGCATTTACAATGAGTTATGAGGTTAAATTTATAGCGAAGGGTGGGATGACCCTTGACATTCACTTTGTGATAGTTCACCTCCCCTCATGACTCTTCATCTACTCTATGGCTATTACATCCAACTATTGACACTTGAACTTCCACTTGACACAATGTTACATTACAATGTACATGTGTTCATGTGAGACAAAATGGCTTGAGCAAGCCACACAAGACATCACTGACACTTGGTCCATTGTGGTAAGACCAACTCTTTGACATGCTTGTGATGGTGAAGGTGGTGAGTTGATGCCAAGCTTGGTCATCCATGATGGTGTGCATGCACCCCATGGTGACATCATGTTGAAGCGAACTCTTGCCTTCGTTGCATCTGGGTGCATTGGTGTGGCTCCTTCATCCAACTCACCTACTAGCATGCGCATAGTCTTCTTGATGAAATTAAACTGACAAAACACTGATGCATAGTGTCTGTGTTAATCTTCCAGTGTGTGTTGGTGGTCATGTGCATCAACTATCAACTACATACTCAACTCCCGTCAATACTTGCTTCTTGTCTTCACCTTGGTCAATGTGTTGAATGGGTTGGATCACATGCGTGTGCATAATGATATGCATGCTGCCAAATCCCTTACATGTGATCAACAACAATTCTCACCATGTCTGCGCCATGCCAGCTGTTAAGATAGATCTATAACTTGTAGGGGTGCAATTTCATCCATTAGTGCATGTTGCACCCCTTGTTGTTCCTGTTCATGTTGCAATTCATCTGCTTGTTGGTGCAGCTCATGTTCTTCCTTGAGTTGCTACTTAAACACATGCAACTCCTTCTTTGTTCCATTAATCTTCTTCATGTGATCACACTGTCACCTCATAGCCTGAGTCTCCAAAGTAGCTTTCATCATTAGTGTATCTGATTTTGCTTACAAATTTGTTCTACCTCTATGTTGTCAACAACCTTCCTCTTACATTAGTTGCATTTGGTATGCTGCCTTCAACTACTGTTCATAATGCTGCTTGATGTGATGCTATTGTCGTCATATCTTGATGTCCTTGTCTACGAACAACTTGATGTCTTTGTGAGTAGGCAAGCTTATAGACACTTGATCAATTACATCCCCAAGTGTGCTATGAACGGTGTCTTCAAATCTTCTCTACTAGAAACCATTATACCTGTGCTGTTGAGAGGCAGATGAACATCTCCAATACCTAGAGACATGGCAACACTCATGTCAAGAAATCTGTAAGTTGAAAACCAAAATGAACTTGAGAAATGACTTGCAACATACTTGTGTGATTGATCATGAAGGTCACACAGTTTTTGTTGGGAGGTCAGTAGACTAACTGCAAGCCTTCGCAAGGCATAGTCTCGGCTGCTAGGAGGCCGGCTAATTTCTAGAACTGCGCAATGCACAGTCTAGTCTGGCTGCTTACAGCTAAAAATGGTTTCATGCTTAGTGACTGCATGGTGCAATTTTCTGGGCTAGCAATCACTGTCCCTTAGATTTGTGTAATGCAATACTGGAGGACAATCACAAGGAAAAAATGCACATTTCCTGAGAGGAAGGCAGAGCCTTCCCTCTTAAGATTGCGCAATGTTATCTTGGTGAGGTAGAGTCTGGGCTAAGGTTGCCTAGACTCACTGACGGGCAACTAAAAGCGAATATGAATGTGAATGCATGATGATACTTAGTGTAAGCATGAGTGAGTTATTGTGCATGCAAACAGTGAATGGCAGATTCATAAAATGGAACAACATGCATGTGGGTGAGGTGAGTTATCGAATCGGTGACTGTTCGTGAAAAAAGTTCATGCATGTGACAGCAATGAGATGTTAATGAAAACTGAAACGATGCTATTACAAGCTAGTATCTATCAAAATGACAGCAAGTGCTCACTGAAATCAAGTAGAAAATGTTCATACGAAGCGAAACACAAGAAGCGCTAGAAATACAACACAAGACATGGAAAGCAGGATTATCCCAAATCACTTGAGCTGAATGTGTCGACGACTCCTAGATGTGATGTGGTATGTCAGAGCTGCAAGGTTGATGTGAGGAATGAGCTCTTCAATGTTCGGTTGATGAGTTTTGTTAAAATCGAGGTTGTGACATGACACAAATCTAGGGAAAGGGACACTTAGTGGGAAGTTTCTAAAATGATCCATGTGTGTAACCTCAGCTGTCAAAAATAAATCCTTGGAATAAGGGATGCCTTTGCATGCTGCCTTGGGAGAAGTAGCCCATGCATGCAAGTCTGTTTTCCTCGATCTCGGAGGGAACTAGTCAACTCAACTGCACATGCAAGAGGCTATTCACTCTGTTGGGTGAAAATGTGCATTTCTGGTTGTGAGTTGGGCTGGCTGCTCAAGATATTTTTGAAATTTATAAGAAAAGCATATGACTACTACCCATATTTGTGGAAATTCTGGGCTGAGCAGCCCAACTGGGAAGGATTGCACAGTTTTCTAAGTGAAGCTTGCTCAGCAGAATTGCACAATTATGGGGCCGAGTAGGCTACCAGCTAGGATTGCATAATTTCTGGAGGGAAGGTTGGTTTCCCTCTAGATTTGTGCAAATTCTTGAAGGAGTTGCTCAGCCTATTGCTAGACCAAGTCTAGATGAACAACCTGTGAGGGAAATGCATCAAGGTTTGGTCGACAAGCTATCTCTCTGCAACAAAAACATTGGAGCTTGTACTTGACGAAGCAAGGCATGTTGCTGTGAAGGTTGGAAGGGAGGCTCCAAAACGAAGCTAGGGAAAAATTCTGGAGGGTGATTGTAGCCTCTACTACAGACTATTCTTTTGAAGTTTACGGTATATGTTATGTTCATGTACTAAAGAAATTAAAATATTTCAGTGGCTTTGGTACTTATCTTGTTGGATTCGTGTTATACTTGATTTCATGAATCGTTATTATCTTGTGTACTAATTTTCAAGTTAATTAACAAATATTTTCTTACTCTCATGTGTCTCTCCTAAGATAATACTATTATTCCTCCTAGAGACTCACTTCTGTCTCCCCTCATGAAGGTCTCCTTTTACACATTGGTGTATCACAATGGAAACTTACTTACTTGTTCGAAGGTTATGTGTGTAAACTCTTATGTTATCCATTGAAACCAAGGCAAACCTTGAATTATGGTGGTCGGGCCAATACTCCATATGGGACTCCTACTCCAAACAGTGTGAGATCTGATTGGGATTTCACATCGGGGAGACCCCCTATATGTTGACGGTATCAACTACATACTCAACTCCCGTCATACTTGCTTCTTGTCTTCGCCTTGGTCAATGTGTTGAATGGGTTGGATCACATGCATGTGCATAATGACATGCATGCTGCTAAATCCCTTACATGTGATCAACAACAATTCTCACCATGTCTGCGCCATGCCAACTGTTAGGATGGATCTATAACTTGTACGGGTGCAATTTCATCCATGAGTGCATGTTGCACCCCTTGTTGTTCCTGTTCATGTTGCAATTCATTTGCTTGTTGGTGCAGCTCATGTTCTTACCTTAGTTGATACTTAAACACATGCAACTCCTTCTTTGTTCCATTAATTTTCTTCATGTGATCACGCTGTCACCTCATAGCATGAGTCTCCAAAGTAGCTTTCATCATTAGTGTATCTGCTTGTGCTTACAAATTTGTTCTACCTCTATGTTGTCAACAACCTTCCTCTTGCATTAGTTGCATTTGGTATGCTGCCTTCAACTACTGTTCATAATTCTGCTTGATGTGATGCTATTGTCGTCATATCTTGATGTCCTTGTCTACGAACAACTTGATGTATTTGTGAGTAGGAAAGCTTATAGAAACTTGATCAATTACATCCCCAAGTGTGCTATGAACGGTGTCTTCAAATATTCTCTACTAGAAACCATTATACTTGTGCTGCTAAGAGGCAAATGAACATCTCCGATACCTAGAGACATGGCAACACTCATGGCAAGAAATCTGCTGGTTGAAAACCAAAATGAACTTGAGAAATGATTTGCAACATACTTGTGTGATTGATCATGAAGGTCGCGTAGTTTTTGTTGGGAGGTCGGTAGACTAATTGCAAGCCTTCGCAAGGCACAGTCTCGGCTGCCAGGAGGCTGGCTAATTTCTAGAACTGCACAATGCATAGTCTAGTCTGGTTGCTGACAGCTAGAAATGGTTTCATGCTTAGTGACTGCATTGTGCAATTTTTTGGGCTAGAAATCACTATCCCTTAGATTTGTGTAATGCAATACTGGAGGACAATCACTAGGAAAAAATGCACATTTCCTGAGAGGAAGGCAGAGCCTTCCCTCTTAAGATTGCGCAATGTTATCTTGGTGAGGTAGAGTCTGGGCTAAGGTTGCCTAGACTCACTGACGGGCAACTAAAAGTGAATATGAATGTGAATGCATGATGATAATTAGTGTAAACATGAGTGAATTATTGTGCATGCAAACAGTGAATGGTAGATTCATAAAATGGAAAAACATGCATGTGGGTGAGGTGAGTCGCCGAATCGGTGACTGTTTGTGAAAACATTTCATGCATGTGGCAGCAATGAGATGTTAATGAAAACTGAAACGATTCTAGTACAAGATAGTATGTATCAAAATGACAGTAAGTGCTCACTAAAATCAAGTAGACAATGTTCATACGAAGCGAAACACAAGAAGCGCCAGAAATGCAACACATGACATGGAAAGCAGGCTTATCCCAAATCACTTGAGCTGAATGTGCCGACAACTCCTAGATGTGATGTGGTATGTCAGAGCTGTAAGGTTTATGTGAGGAATGAGCTCTGCAACGTCCGGTTTATGAGTTTTGTTAAAATCGAGGTTGTGACACACATGGCACAAATCTAGGGAAAGGGACACTTAGGGGGAAGTTTCTAGAATGATCCATGTGTGTAACCTCAGCTGTCAAAAATAAATCCTTGGAATAAGGGATGCCTTTGCATGCTGCCTTGGGAGAAGTAGCCCATGCATGCAAGTCTGTTTTCCTCGATCTTGGAGGGAACTAGTCAAGTCAGCTGCACATGCAAGAGGCTACTCACTCTGTTGGGAGAAAATGTGCATTTCTGGTTGGGAGTTGGGCCGGATGCTCAAAATATTTTTGAAATTTATAAGAAAAGCATATGAATGCTACCCATATTTGTGGAAATTCTAGGCTGAGCAGCCCAACTGGGAAGGATTGCACAATTTTCTAAGTGAATCTTGCTCAGCAGAATTGCACAATTATGGGGCCGAGTAGGCTACCAGCCAGGATTGCGTAATTTCTACAGGGAAGGTTGGTTGCTCTCTAGATTTGTGCAAATTCTTGAAGGAGTTGCTCAGCCTATTGCTGGACCAAGTCTAGATGAACAACCTGTGAGGGAAATGCATCAAGGTTTGGTCGACAAGCTATCTCTCTGCAACAAAAACATTGGAAGGGAGGCTCCAAAACGAAGCTAGGGAAAAATTCTGGAGGGTGGTTGTAGCCTCTACTACAGACTATTCTTTTGAAGTTTACGGTATATGTTATGTTCATGTACTAAAGAAATTAAAATATTTCGGTGGCTTCGGTACTTATCTTGTTGGATTCGTGTTATACTTGATTTCGTGAATCGTTATTATCTTGTGTACTAATTTTCAGGTTAATTAACAAATATTTTCTTACTCTCATGTGTCTCTCCTAAGATAATACTATTATTCCTCCTAGAGACTCATTTGTGTCTCCCCTCATGAAGGTCTCCTTTTACACATTGGTGTATCACAATGGAAACTTACTGACTTATAATTATAAGAAGAGCTTCGGCATAAATTACATGAAAAATACCTTTGTCTTTGCGTTTCGAACCAACTAGTATGGTTCATCGTCAGGGCAAGTTGAAGAAACCACACTAGTTGGTTCGAAACGCGTCGACAAAGGTATTTTTCATGTGATTTACACCGAAGCTCTTCTTATAACTATGATGGATCACAGAAGCCTCAATTATACAACTTACTTACTTGTTCGAAGGTTATGTTTGTAACCTCTTATGTAATCCATTGAAACCAAGGCAAACCTTGAATTATGGTGGTCGAGCCAATACTCCATATGGGACTCCTACTCCAAACAGTGTGAGGTCTAATTGGGATTTCACATCAGGGAGACCCCCTATATGTTGACGGTATCCAACACCTTCAACACCAAGCCATGGAGGAAGACCTTTGACTTGGTTTCAAGTTTGGCTTTCATGTTGTTGTTGATCACCGAATAAGAATGGGATGAATGCCAAGATCCAATTTAAAGCACATAGTAAATAAAAATAAATCCACATTAACCTTTTGTTACTTATAATATACAACCATGTTTGGTATCGACCATAAATTGAATGTTGTTCTTTTTTCTAAGCAGATGAGCAGTAATATAAACAAGCAATCCACTAGTAGTGGAGTGTATCCAGAACAATGTGCACCGGTGCAACCCCATGATATTGATTCAAATGAGGCTCATGACAGTAATATGGTTGTGTGTCAACCATATACTTAATAATTTCATACTTATAAATTTTGTAATTCTATTTTTTTTTTACATATTCGTTTATGTTTGTGTACTTATAACCTTTTTTTCTTTCAATGGAAGATCATACCATACATGAGGGTCCTCTACTAGAGGAGAAACCTAGCATATCCATTCCAATGGTATTGATTAGTGCATCAGGTAAATAATTACGTTGCAAAAGTATTTTTTATTACTAATGAACTACTTCAATGATATTTCCTTTGAATGAGTTCTTTGAATCGTTCGGTAGCCTTTCCTTTTCTTCATGTAGAAATATGATTACAATAAAAAATATTTAATTATAAATGGTGTATTAATTGTAACCTTTCATATTCCAACTTCAAAGCATGTAGAGGATGAGGCTAGACAAGAAGAGGAACATATGGCCACATTTGAAACTACTTCATTGCCTTCGCTACTCAAGTAGGTAAAGAACACTCTAATGCTCTTTTTATTAATGGAATAATTGCAATAATAAAACAAAAAGATATCAATTTGACATTTCTTTCATGTTGCAGTTAATCATCCATCCATCTTGCAACAACCTCGACTTCATGACTACAAGACTAGGTCATCAAGAAGACTTCCAAAGGACATAATAACTGAAGGGAATAAGGAACTAATGTCCTTCCTCAATAAATTTTAAAAAAATTAAAATTAAGAAGAAATGATTGTGCTAGTTATATAATTATAAACATCATTTACCATATTACCATATTATGAAAACATTTTTTTGATGAAAAAATTTATTGAGATGAAATATTTTGTCTATGATTAATGAATGAATGTTATATGTTAATGAATGATTTTTATATGTTTCTTTATGTACAAAACCACATATGTTTCTTTAATAATTTTTTATTTTGTTAACATTTATGCATGAATCTTATTGTGTCGCTTTCAACTATTTTGTAGTAGATAGATTAGGTACTAGGGAATTAAGAGTGATGGGCAGGGGGGTGGGGGACGAACCATAAGAGCTTCCACCTTCACATGGTTGGCCCATTTCATTAGAGAATAAAATTGTATTTGAATGATATTAGAGCAAACCTCTCTCAATCCAATAGAGAAAAACAAACTCAATGTTGACTTCATCATTGCTCTATCAAATTGAGGGAGGCTTTCTCCAAGATTAGACTACTCCAATAAATTATTATCAAAACCAAGAGGAGAACATTTATGTATTCATGAAATCAAGTGTTTTTTATTATTATTTAGTCATAAAAATGTTTGTTAATTTATTTTATTATTTTGTTTATTCTTTAAGTGTTGGTTGAATCAGTGGAACAACTATTATAGGAGATTGCATTGGGAATCTTTAATGTTGACTTAGAGAAAGCTATATCTAAAACTATGGGACCTTTATTTGAGGTCATTGTCATACTATTATTACTATTAGTTTATGGCATTCTTTCTCTGAAATCTACATGGTTTGGATAAGTTTTAAATAAATATTGCAAGTTTTCAAACTTTTTCTATAAGTTCGATTTCTCATTAGGAAGGAAATTTCTCATTATAGATCTATATTTATTTAAAATTAATAGTTAATTATCTCTATGAAATCATATTTCTAATGACTTGTTTATTTGACCAACTTTGTGGAATTTCTTAGTGGCACAACTATTGGCGCAAAACATATATAACCCACCATACATTTGTTGGCATTTTTAGTTTTGTGCATTATTGAAATTATTTTTTCTATGGATATTTCTTTTGGGCCTATCATAGTTCCTCTTACAAACTCCATTTATGTTATATAAATTCCACTTTGATCTCATTCCATTTTTTGGGTTATTTGTGGACATTAGTATTTTTTTATGGTTCTTTATGATGGACTTCATCTTTAGGATCATGTGGAATGCTTTGTGATCATCCATGAGGTCATTATTCTATGCCTAGTTATTTTGTTAGTCACATTTTGTATAAACCTCTATGTTTTTCTTTAGTCCATGATAATTGAAATAAAACAAAAGTTATTTCAAATCCCATTTGCATATTTCATCCCGAAAGGATATAATATTTCATATTACTCACATATAATTTAACTCATAATAAAGTGAAGATAAAAATTGAATAACTCGAGGTGTTAGAATATCTTATGTCATAAAGAAAAAATAGATAAAAATTCAAACGAATTCCTTCTCTTAGTCCCACCTTTTTTTCTACAAGAGTGTTTGTTCTTAGTCTCCTTCTATACTAGAATACTCTTTGCTTAACTGTCCAAGATTCTAGTTTACCTTTTCAAGAGATTCGATATGCACTCTTGCTTGCTTATTATCACTTGATGTATGTTAAGTCCCAGTGATCTATTTTGATCTTGTTAGTGGAAATTTCTTATACACTGAGTATTTTTATCCCATAAATTCTCTATTGGAATTTTCCAATCATTAATATGAAATTATGAAATATTCTATATTAGCCATACATGATTCTCAAATTAGAATGATTTTCTAGAATCTTATTATGAAAAACCCTAATATCCATGAGGTTTGGAAGATATTTGGAAATTGTAACATTTATTCTTAACCATTCATACTATATGGATTTATTTGGAAAAAAAAAAAATTGTGATACATACCTTTTTTAGAAAGGAGTGCAATTTTCTAGCAACTTGCATGATTCAAACCTCACTACAACTCTCTCTCAAAATGGTCACTTGAAATTGTCTTGAAGCTTTTTGAATTAGGTTGATTGTGTTCCCTATGTGGTTGAAAGAAAGAGCATGTTGGGATTTTGAGTTTTCTAACTTTTTGATGGTATTATTGGTAATTCAAATAATCTATAGTCTAAACAGTTGTGAGCTAAAATACTTCTCTACCTACAAAATTCTCAAATAGAATGAAGCATTAAGACAAGAAAAAACCAATTTCTTGAACATAACATATTGATTGCGTTTCCGTCGCATTGGAGCATATTTGTGTGCAATGGTGAATTACAAAGTTTAGATTAGTATTGTTATGAGGGAAATTGCTTCATAGAACCAAAACTTGACTTTAATGTTGAAGTTTGAACTATTTAATATGTTATTAGATTTCCAAACACAAAGCACATTTCGAGTGTCCTTATGCTTTCTATTGCTTTTAGATATAATATATTAACTTTCCCTTTACTTGATGGATTATTGGTTGAGATGGAAAGTCTCAAAAAGGAGGTGTGTGCTAGGGGCTTAAATTATTTCAATATACTTTGTCTCTAGTGTCAAAGACTGGATTTAATAAAATGTTACTTGATTGAAATTAACCCTAGCTGCCTAGAACAACCTCCTCCTGGGATACATTAATTAATTTAATACTCGTAGATTAAAATGATAAGTCCTACTTAAGATAAATTATATTATTTATTTCTATGTTAAAATATGCAGAAACTTGTGGTATAGTACTTGATCTTGTATGTCTTTACTATGTTTAATGCATAATCTATAAGTGACAACTTCATTTTCACTTTCAAGGATACATGCCATTTATTTTAATATTTTTTTATTGTTGTGTTGCATGTATTTCTAAGAAAGGATAAATCAAGTTTTAATGGATAAACAAAAAGAGACTAGGTTGGGAATGGAGATCATGAACCTACTACAGGTATGACATTCTTGCCTTCTTTTTTATATTAGAGATCGTGTGGTTTGGATTATAGAAGGTTATATTAAGGGAAAATAATATTTAAAATTATATTGGATCTCTACGGAAAGCTATTATATAAAGATTTATTTTACAAAACAGGTTCTCTGCCTTTCTCCTATCCATTCTTTAGCAGTTTTTCCTCTCTAGGGTGATCCACATATGAGTACAATTATTCATTATTTCTTCTACATTCTTCAACACTTGCCTCCAATTTAGTGAGTTTTGTCCTTTCTACTGATCGAAACCCCAAATATTTTGATTGGAGGATTAGAAATAAGTTTTCAACTGCCTTTTGGATATGAGAGCTAAGAGCATGTAATGGGTAATCAAGTTAACTACTCTATTATTTATAGAGTAAAAATCTATTTATTATGGACATGATTACAATGTTTGATTTAATTGATACCATAATATTAATGGTATCACTATCTCATATTAAGGGAGAGTTATATCATTTCTCTATCTTGTAAGTTAAGGATAAACTATCGTAATCATTAGAATTACTTATTTTTTACATGGACAACTTGATAACGCTCACTAATACTTATGGTCATTAATATTTAACCAGTCTCAATAAAAAAAGTGGATTAGAAGCATACTTATTAAGCATGATGATTCCATGTCCATACTAAGCCTATAGTGTGTAGTAAAACTCTTATAACACCTTACTTGAGCTCTCAATATAATGGGAATAGTAGTATATTCTCTAATTACTCAGCTTAGAGCACGTATAACATTTTATTATAGTATAAATATATGTTAGCATTATAAGCTTAATATTACTCTAATAGATTAACTTAGATGATGTCATAATCATACCCTAATAAAGGTGTAGTAATAAGTGAAAGTGGTATGAAGAAGAAGCTAGTATTAATAGAGCTCTTGATCAATAGAAAGGATTGTATATGAAACACATGAGCTTGAACTACGCTTCATTACTTTATCTCATCATATTACATGGATATCATACTATAGCTTGTAATCATGATATTATAATGAATTTAATTATTGTGATTACACAAAAAATAAGGGTGAGTACTAGTAATAAGTAGATTGGTGGTATATGTATAATACTTATATCCATCTTAGTGTTAGTAAGGATAATGGTTTTCACTATAATATGAATAGCCATGGTTTATGTGCTTTCTTTTCATGTGTTATCCTAATGAATATGATATAGTAGTTATGATTAGTACTTCCATTAAGGTTACCATTAGAGTGATTCCCCTTAGCTAATGTGAACACGGTTAATCAAGTAATGCAACCACTTAAATAAGGAAGATATATGAGTGTAATAACCACCATATTATGAATACAATGGGATTACTTTACTATATTATCACATATGAGTAAAAGGACTAGAAAAATTGATGAATTTGCAATAAGAATAAGTGAAATCGATAGGACTTATTAAAATGCAAGTGGTGATTCAAATCAATGGATATCATAGTTATTATGTTCTCTTATTCAAAATGCTATGATTATACTATATTCAATATCATTCATATAGTAATTTGATTTTATTGTTGTATTGAGTACACAATCTTCTTGACCTGAGTACGACTGATTACTAGCATATCTACATTGATTATAATGGTATCACTAGTATTTTTATCACCATTCAACTCATAAAAAATGTTATAAGGAATTATAAATCTACCCCTAAACAAGGATTATTACTCATATAGCTTTTAGAAGCATCACATTACAACTATTCCACAGAGTATTAATGACCTTTACTATTAATATGATTAGAGTTATGTGCATAAACCAGTATGATTACCCTTTCTTAAGCCATGTTAAAGCATGTTTATAATTGAATGCCTAACAATCCCTAATGACAAAGTACAACCATTAACTTCATGAGTACTTGTATAATCTTCCTTCAAACTCCATACTATGATACAAACCTCTATAACTACCTATGATTTCCATTGCATATACTCATCACTAATATAAGCATAATGAACACATGATCAGTTAAGAACATAGTTGTATGTAATACATGTGATTACATATTATGAATACTAATCATAAGTCCCTAATGTACAAGCATATCATAGACTACCTTAATTAAATACGGTCTTGTTACTTCATTAACACCAAATCGATGTACAATTTTCAATACATTAGAAGTACATGTTGACATCTACTTCATTCATCTTGTTGTTAACTATCCCTTTAACCAATATGATAGACAACAAGAAAGAGTTGGTAACCCTAATTTGAAAAATTTCTGCAGCAAGGGTGTTGTAACCACCCCTCCCACATTTACCCACTTTTGCAAGCTCTCTAGGGAAAACATAAGCTAAGTATCACTATGATATGACCCAACATGCAAGTTCTAGTTATGGAAATGGGGCCGAAAAATCGACAACAAACTAACATCCCTGAAGAACTACAGACCACTCAGGAGCTTGAAAACCACCCCAAGTATTCAATCCTTGAGCTAGAACTCATTTCCACACAGTTTACCCCCCAACTGCACCCTTGACACTCTGTGCATGTGGTTGGAAGGCTATAACCACATGCACAAGCCTGCTTTCATGCAGTTATGACCACAAAATCCAATTATGTGCCAGTGGTTCCGAGATATGATCCACTTTTATAGGATAGCCTCCATAACACTACCTAGAACTGCCTATAACTTTCCAAAAACATAAAAAAAGATGATGACAACACCAACCAATCAAAACTAAAGGAAGAACTTGACCTAGACATGCCTAAGCCATGATAGACATTTCATGAAACATATGGTAAATATGAAATCTACAGATCATGAATGCATATCTGATCATAAACTTTTATATTTCATTTAAGAATCTCGCAAAAGGCTCCAAGCCCTCTCTAGCTAGTTGCAATAACACTTTTTGTACCGTGCATTCATCAATTGTTCAATAAATTATCAAAACATGCTAATATCCATTGATAGGATATATTATACAAACATAATGGAAGTTCTGGAAAATTGGCCATAAAATTGCCAACATAATCACTACAAATGCTTATATATCGCAATATGAAACTATATCATATTAACATATGAAAATTTCAACCAAGTCGGGGACTTCCACATACCACCCAACCATAGATTAGGTTGAACCAAATATTTCTTTCAACCAATCACCTCCGCACAAGATTCCAAGCATGAATGTGGGATCATAAGCGTTAAACCAAAACAAAACCAACCAAGGATTCCAAAGGACAAACCACCTCAACCCTCAACCACATTGATCTCACCTATATGGTCCATAAATTACTAACATCAACTAGATCGGTCTCTACCCAGTCTTTCTAGGGTTTAATAAACTAATAACTCAATGCATATCTAGCTTAGGGCTCCAGATCATTTGTTCTAACCTGCAACTCCAGGGACTAGTAACTCAACCCACAATGCTCAAAATCATTTGTCCCAACCTGCAGACTCTAGGAATTAGTAAATCAAACTAAGTTGCTTCAGGGCTCTAGAGTGTTTGTTCCAAAGCATAACTATAGGGTGCCTAAGAACCAATTAAAAAAATAATTGGGAAGCCCACTACACCATGGATATCCAGGAAATGGAAAGGTAAGGTTGAAACCAATGTCAATCCAAGAAAATATTTATGGCAATGATAACACATAACCAAAGAATCACATGCATATACCATGCATCAAAAAACAAGCAAGGAAATCACACATGCAACCTTTCTACCTGCAAAGAGATCTAGATATAATTGTTGAGCCAAATGTTCCCTTGCGCTCCCTTTCTTTCCTTTTCTTTATTTCTCCTATCTAAGTGAATACTAGAGTGTTCCAAGCATGCTCCAAGAATTCTCTAAGTGTGCAAGAGTATGAGAAAATGAGAGAATGAAAGGAGAGAGACAAAATTGAACTGACAAACGCTATAATGACCAAAATATAAGCCAAAAGTTGTGAACTAATTCTCTGGTTCCTTTTTATTATTGACATCTATTTTTTCTTCACTTCCTTCATTTTCTTCTAATTTCCCTTACATGTAAATTTGTGTCTCTTCACCTTCATTTTCTCCTATTTTCCTTTATTTTCACAATTAAATTCCAATTATTACCTCTTTTCCTTTTCCAATGCCTTTTCCAATTTGCATAGCCATTAATTAATCTCAAGTGACACCCACTATAATGTTTTCCCAACATTCAACTTAGAATACGTGTCCCATGACCTTGGTCTTATTTTATTTACATTGAAAATTAACTAGGGGCTATTATAAACCCTTCCCCTTGGGGGGAATGTCATCCCAAGTGTTAAATGGTGCTTATAACCAAAAAAATATAAAACTTAATGCAACATACCAAACTGTTGAAACCATGACACCATACTACTTATTGGAGCTTTATAACACAACTCAATGCAATATTTACAACACGTTTCTTATTGGAATTTTATAACATAGCTCATTGTAGTATATACAATACACATATGCATATATACACATAAACTAGAGCACATAAAACAAACACGTCTTGTAAACTAGACAATAAAGAAGGATACAAAGCCCGCATCTAATCAACCATATCCCATGTAGCTTCATCCGGCCCAAAGTGCTTCCACTATAGTTTAACTTGATTTATTGTTCAGTTCCAAAGCATGAGTTTTTTCCACTGCAAAATGCATTGAGAAAAGGCTGGAATTCTCCCTCTGGTTCCACCAGCAATATAGCCAATCAATCACATGATCAACATCCTAAAAATATCTCTTAAGCAATGAAACATGGAAAACATCATGGACTTTCACTGTTGGAGGTGGTGCAAGTCTGTAGGGCATTGGTCCAATCCTCTCAAGGATCTCAAAAGGGCCGCAACATCGAGGTTTTATCTTGGCACATGACCCAATACTTAAGGATATCCTCTTGGGATTGATGCGCAAGTACACATACTCCCCAAGTTGAAACTTATTGAATTCTCTATGTTAATATGCATAACTCATATGCCTATCTTGTGATTCCTTTAGATTCCTCTTAATAACCTGCATCTCCTACTCCATCTCAGTGAACAAATCTGGTCCACTCAACACCCTCTTCGCTGGATCACTCTAGCTGATAGGAGTATTAAAAATCCACCCATAAATAGCCTCAAATGGACTCATCTTCAAGAACTCATGGTATCCATTATTATATGAAAACTCTACCAGTGGCAGATACTCCTTTGACTTCCTCTGTTAATCCAAGATGTACATCCTCACCATATCCTCAAGAATCATTTTAACCCTCTATTGTCTCCATCTTTCTGTGAATGATAAGTTGTAATGAAATATAACTCTATCCTCAAGCCTACAAACCAATCCTTCCAAAACATGGAAGTGAATTGGCATATTTGTCTAATATAATCTTATTGGGAACACCATGCAATCTCACTATCTCCCTGATGAAGATCTGAGCTGCCTCACTAGCTGAATTTGTAGAATTCACTACAATGAAGTGGGCTACCTTACTCAACTTGTCAAGCACAACCATGATGGAATCATGCTGCTTTGATGTCCTCGATAAACCTGTAATGAGGTCCATGGAAATTACCTCCCATTTCCATTCTAGAATTTGAATCGATTGTGATAAACCATTTGGATGGTTACACTCCTCTTTCACCTATTGACATTCTAAACATCTTGCAACAAACTTAGCCACCTCTTTCTTCAATTTCGGCCAATGATAGAAATTCTTAACTATGTTTTGTGTCTTCTCATATCCCATGTGACCTGAATATGGCTTGCCATGAAACTCCCTCAAGATAAACTTCTTGACCTCACTGTTATCTATCACATAAATCTTGTTCCTGAATCTAACCAAGCCATCTTCTATGAGGCGATAATCCTCATTCCCGTAACCTTCACCCCACTAGTGCAATCTCTTCTTTAGTTGTTGTTACCTTTAATCATGCTACCCTACATGTAAGATCATCTCTTGCAAATATTTCCCATATGAACTCACAGTTGAAATATGATTCACCTACACACTTCTACTAAGATCATATGCAACCCTATTCTCCTTCCTCTTGATGTATATGATCTCAATGTCAAACTCACCCAGGGTAGACAACAATACTGCTTGCCTAGAATTTAGATTGAGTTATTCAAACAAGTAACATAACCCATTGTGATCACTCATCATAACAAACGTCCTCCTAAGGAGAGGATGTATCCACATCTTCAATGCATGAATGATAGTTTCCAACTCAAGATCATGAATCACATAGTCCCACTTGTGCTCAATCGTCTTCCTTGACTCATAGCATACCACCTTCCATTCCTACATCGAGACTCCACAAATTCCTTACTTGAAAGCATATGTACATACCACGAACTCTTTATCAGGATCTATAATCTTCAAGATTGGAGCATTTGTAAGCAAATTATTAAACTACTCGAAACTAGCTACACGCTTCTAAGTCCATTCAAAGTTGTTCCCTTTCCTCTACAAAGATGTAATAGGATAGCCAATCTTTGAGAAGTTTATGATGAACCTCTTGTAATAAATTGCTATTCCCATGAATTATCTGACCTCATCCACGTTCCTAAGATTTGGCCACTCCATGATAGCTTTAATATTTTTCGGATCCACTACTATCTCTTCCTTGGAAATAACATGTCCCAAGTAATGAATCAAAGACTGAAAGAAAATGCACCTGCTAAGCTTGGAATACAATTGATGTTCTCTCAATAACCTCAACATTTTTGCTAGGTGCTCTACATGCTCCTCCTCATTCTTAGAATATATCAATATATCATCAATAAACATTATCACAAACTTGTCTATATAAGGGTGCAACACATTTTTCATCAAACACATGGAAGTAGTTGGAGCATTAGTAAGACAAAAATTAACCACCACAAACTCATAATTTCCATACCTAGTACGAAATGAGGTCCTATAAAAATATTCTTCTTTGATGTGCACTTGATAATATCCTGATCTCAGGTCAATCTTTGAGAATACCACTACTCTCTTGAACTGATCAAAAACTCATCAATCTGGTATAATGAATACCTGTTCTTGATAGTCATCTTGTTCAACTTCCTGTAATCAATTCACAATATGAGAGTACCGTTTGTACTCTTTACAAATAATTATGGTGCACCCCAAGGTGATACACTCGACCTTATGTATCCCTTATCAAGTATTTCTTTTATTTGAGAATTCAATTCCACCAACTTTGGAGTGTTCATCTTGTACAATGCCTTAGATCCCAGTGTTTCTCCCAACATCAACTCAATAGAAAATTATACCTCTCTATGAGGAGATATCTCTAAAATATTTGTAGGAAACACATCTTGAAACTACCGAAAAACAATATACTTATTTAGTAATTCCTCATCTTCAACATCATTTCCTTTGTCATTAGTATGAACTACAAACAATACACATCCCTTCTTGCAATTGTGCCTTGCCTTCATATCTATAACCATTTGTACTAAGGTAGGCTTCTTCTTTCCTTACAAAATTCTCTTTTCCTCATCATCATCTGAGAACTTAATAGAATTATCGTAGCACTATACCTTAGTCCATGTGAATGAACAACCAATCCATTCCCAAAATCATATTGTATGAACCCAAAGGAAGCACATTTAGATGTGTTGATGTAGGCATACCATCTAGCTCAAATGCATAAGATATCACCTAATGATAAACTCTTCTGTTGGTCCGTGTAGCCAAATACACAAACGAATATTTTTCATGCATTTATTTACTCAAGCAAAACTTATCCACCAGGTTGGAACTGATATAACTATAGTTAGATCTAGGTTCAATCAAAATGGAAATAAATTGATCACAAATCTTACCTTCCATCTCAATAATGGATGACTTATGATAAACCTTCCTATTCTCCACTACTGCATAAATCTAAGGAATACTCTTCCCAACATATTCAATTGTTTGTGCCCCTTGAGCAGTGTAAATTTGAGGTCTACCACCCCAGTGCAATGGAAAATCTCTCTTGCAATTATCTCCACCACAATTCCAACATTGCAAAGGATTCCTGCCATCACCCTTATTATGCTCCTCAGGATGGTACCCATGTCCTCTGTCAACTTCATTGAACTTCTTATAAGGTGTCACATTCTCCTTATCACCTGCTTCTTGAGGTTTTCCTCGCTAATTAGCCCACTTTCCTTTAGTCTTTGCATTACCTTTCCAATCCCTCTTAGGATCAAACTTGTGCTACAGCTTCTCATAGCAATAGTTCATCTTACCAATGACTTCCTCCAATGACCGAGGCTCATCATACTCAATCATATATTTAAATGATAAAGGAAATACAGTGATGAACATTTGAACCTTTGTATTCTCATCCTTAAGATATGGTACATACCTTAACAACTCTCCAAACTTAGTCATGTACTCCTCATCTATCATGGAACCCATCTTCAACTCATAGAATTCCTTGGCCTCTCCGTCATGGTATCTCTTAAATAATTACTTCTTCCTTAATATTCTTTTAAACTAATTCCAACTCAACTCTTCTACATTGACGCCTCTAACACGCTTCACATCTTCCCACCAGATGTCTACCTTTCCCTTGAGACTAAAGATCATTATCCCAACTTTCATATTATCTAAATAATCATGCAATTCGAAGAACTTCTTCATTCCAAGTAGTCATGCTTATGCATCTTATGGTTTCTTCACAGCCCCATCAAAAGTAAGAGGCTTGGATTTCTTGAAATCCTATGGAAAATATTACTTCTCACTTCTCTTATAAGGATGTTGGTAGTAATGATAATGAGGCCACTCAGAACTGGAACTAGAATATAATCCATGAACACTACCTTTCTTGTCAGGTGTATCCAACCATCTACCACCTATGACTATATCATCCTTGTCCAACCTGTAGCCTAACTAAGATCTACTACCATATACCCCATTAGTCCTTTCGTCCTACCATGAATGGTCCTTAGTTGTCCCTGCTTCTACAAATCTAAAAGACTCTGAATGATGGATGCATTAACTTTTGCTTTTTTTTCCTGAGCTCTAGCGAGTATTTCCAATGATTTGATCAACATGTTATTGTCTACCTTGCAACTTATAATCTTTGCCTTCAATCTTCTCAATGTATCTTCTATAACAGAACAATACTCATCTCCTTGTTGCTCAATTGATCTATAAGGATAGTCAAGTGAACTATAATCCACCATTCTACTTGTCATCTCCAATAGTTTATCTCTTGTAAACATGTTATGTTAGATAAACCAAATATAAACATAATAAAAATCATATATCTATGAATTTTAGGGGAGGTTATCTCGTTTGCACAATTAATCCATATTAGCACAATATATATACATAATAACATCAACATGTCAATGTCTCAACCTCATAACACACCAAAATCATCATGATGACACAAACTACAATAGTGGCCATAATGATTCATGTCTGACCTACTATACATGATAGCCATAACAATCATAATGCATGCACAATAAACACATTGACAACTAACATGCATGAATAACAATCACATATAGCCCATCTAGTCCAAATGTTTGAACCTGGAAGCTCTGATACCAATATGTAATCAGCCCTCCCATATTTAACCACTTTTACAAGCTCTCTAGGGTAAACATGAGCTAAGTGTCACTTTGATATGACCCAACCTCCAAGTTCTAGTTATGGATGTGGAGTCGATGAATTGACAAAAAACTAACATCCCTTAGGAGCTACTGATCCAGGTGGATATTGGTGGCCACCTGCCAAGTCCATCTGGACCCCCACCATTTTCTTTCTCAGCATTTTCAGTTTCCTTAATTG
>APFE031565724.1:44449-70278 GCA_000404065.3 Pinus taeda
AGTTCTCAGATAGATCTTTCTAACAAGCTATCATACGCGTCAAACGGAAATCGTATGCCAAAGTTACGACCCCGGGAAATTGATATACAAATTTACCCAAAACAGGGCCCACAATTTGGCATTTCATCTTCTAAGGGTCGGTTTTGGAATGTGAAGGGTTTTCCATTGTTTCTCAATAATAAACAGGCCTTCGAGCCTCATTGTAACACAAGTTCGGAACAGTTCAGAGACATGTAGCCGCACATCTCTTCTCAGAGATAAGCTACCATCGACCTAGCTGGTTTATTTCCAATTCTGGTTGTAAGCATATTTCGGTATTTTCCATTAATGAAATGAAGTGTTATTTCCACTGCATCTCTTTATTTATGGTTATCACATCTCTGTATTTATGGTTATTTCTGTAATCTATTGTGTTTTTGTTTAAATCCGGATCAGCTACAAACCACTCAGGATCTTGAAAACCACCCCATGTGTTCCATACATGAGCTAGAACTCTTTTTCACATAGTTTACCCCCTAATCACACCCTTGACACTCTATGCCTGTGGTTGCAAGGCTATAACCGCATGTAAAATTCTGCTTCCATGTGGTTATGACCCAAAAACTCTAGTTTTGTGCCAATGGTTATGATGTCATAGCCAATTTTCCAGGCTTAGCTCTAGGCCACTGCCTAAGATTTCCTGTAACTTTCAATAAACATAAAAGAGATGATGACAAGGCCAACCAATCAAAACTCAAGTAAGAACTTGACATAGACATGCCTAATCCATGATATACATTTCATCAAACATATGGCAAACGTGAAAGCTACAGGTCATGAATGCATATCTGATCATAAACTTTTGGATTTCATATGAGAATCACTAGTAAGGCTCCAAGCCCTCTCTAGCTAGCTACAATAACAGTTTTTATACCATGCATGCATTAACCATTCACTAACTTATCAAAAAATATCAAGAGTTGTATATAGAATACATCATATAACCAAGATATAAACAGAATGGAACCCATGGTAAATCAACCATAAATCACCAACATAATCACTACAAATTCGCATATATCACAATGATAAAATATATCATATTACTATATGAAAATGCCAACCAAATCAGGGACTTCCACGTAACACCCGACCATAGATTGGGCATAACCAAATCTCTCTTTCAATCAATCACCCTCATGCCAAATTCCAAGCATAAATGTGTGATCATAAGGGTTAAAACAAAATAATACCAGTCAGGGCTTCTAGAGGCCAAACCACCACAACCCTCAACCACAATGATCTCACCTATATGGTCCAAAAATCACTAACATCAAACAAATCGGTCTCTACCCAAGTTCTCAAGGGCTCCAAGAACTAGTATCTCAACCCACAACTAACTGAGGGCTCTAGAGGATTTGTCCCAACCTACAGGCTCCAAGAACTAGTAACTCAACCAAAGTTGTTCTAGGGTTCCAGAGCATTTTTTCCAACCCACAACCATTGGTAACCTAAGAACTAATTTTAAATACAATTGGGAAACCCACTACACCATGGCTATCCAGGAAATGGAAAGGAAATGTCGAATACACTATCAATATAGGAAAATATTAATGCCAATGACAACACATAACCAGAGAATCACATGCATATACCAAGCATCCAAAAAATAGTAAGGAAATCACACATGCAACCTTTTACCTACAAATAAATACATTTGTAGTTGTTTATCCAAATTTTCCTTACACTCCATTATCTTCCTTTTCTTTCTTTATCCAATCCAAGTGAATACTAGAGTGCTCCAAGCATGCTCCAAGAATTCTCTAATTGTGCAAGAGTATGAGAGAATGAGAGAATGAAAGGAGAGAGCCAAAATTAAACTAAAAAAAGTTGTAATGACAAAAATCTAAGCCAAAATCCATGAACTTATTCTTTGTTTCCTTTTCATTATTGATGTCTCATTTTTATTCATTTTCCTTCATTTTTCCTCTAATTTCCCTTGCATGCAAACTTGTGTCTCTACACCTTCCTTTTCTCCTATTTTCCTTTATTTTCATAATTAAATGCCAATTATTGCCTCTTTGTCTTTACCAATGCCTTTGACAATTTCCATAGCCATTAATTTATCTCAACTGATGCCCATTATAATGTTTGCCCAACACTTAGCTTTGAATACATGTCCCATGACCTTGGTCTTATTTTACTTACATGGAAAATCAACCAGGGGATGTTACAGGTGTTTTCTTTCTTACCTTCCCCCCTTGACTATGGAGTTGGACAATTGGAACTAGATTTTATGGCGAGCAATATGTCAACAAGGGTGAAGATGCATACCATGCATTGCTTCCGAAGAAAACTCCATTTTACAAGGATACAATAACTATGTTTCAAATCTTTGCTTGTTTTCAAAGTTGGTAGATGTTGATATTTAAGACCAATATAGACTGATATGCATTTGACAGATTGTTGCGGTTGTTCATGCATGTGTCTACATTGATATATTTTTTGTTACATATGGATACACAAACTTGGCTTCCCTCAATTTTTTGAGCAGTGAAAGTGGTGGTTCATTATTTTTATATTCAAGCAATAATGATTCAACACCTCCTCTAGATTTGTAAGCAATTTGCTTGCACTACTGTATAAATTTCTCTGCATTGGTGCTTTATTTTTTTTGTCAGTTTCGTCTTTCTTCAAATATTATTTTGCAGTATCACTGTTTGTAGGATCTTATAATATTATTATGGAAATGAATGCCAGTAGCATTTCCAATGATTTTTTTATGATTTTCATTTATGTTTTTGTGATCATCTGCTACCTACCAAAAAATGAATGGTTAGACTTGTCTATATTATATTTTTGACACGTATATTTTTCTACAAAGGTGAATTTAATTGATATATAAACACTCTTTTCAAACCTCACTATTTTGTGGAAGGTTGTTATGATCAAGGAAAACTCACCTTAGATCAATGTTCTACTTCTTTTTCTTGACCTAATTATCTACCATGTTCATTTGTAGTTCTTGAGATGCCCAATATTAACAGAGAATTCATTTATCTACATATCATTCAAAAAACTATATAGGGATTCTAACAACAACTTAGAGGTTAACAACATTGGTAAGTGGAGATAATATACATCTTGAAGGTGAACTATCTTGGAAATTGGAGATCTAATTTGATATATAACAATTTAATTAATTAGATATTTAATTTCATGATTAAGAAAGCGTTGTTCATATTCTAGAATGGATAAGTTAATTAACAATGCCTTTATATCTCACCTCAATTATTTTTTTTGGTAAGAATACTCCTAGATATATAGTGGATCATGAGCTTTCATACAAAGTTAAACTTAAAACCTTAGTAGTGTTGTACAAAATTCAATTCTTATGTTGTTGTTGTAAACAAAACCTTGGAAACCCTCTCCAATTTGAAGCTATCAGTTAAAATGTGCAAAGTTACACCAAATTTTGTATTTATATATGCGGTAGTGAGCTAACTTTGCTTTGATTTGGAAAGTCGCATGAAATAAGACAATATTTTAATGATTATGAGTTAAATTGATGAGTAATTGTTAATAAGTTATTTTTGACCTTGTCAACCCAAATTTGACTAGGTTTTCCAAGATCTGGAGAAATGTTTCAAATTGACTAGATATTCTGGTGGGTCATTTAGATTAATGATTCAGCTAGGTTTTCCATAACTATATATTATATTTCCCCTTTTATTTATTTTTTTGGGGGTCATTAAAGCACCATGGGTCAGATTTTTTCATGCAAAACTTGTTTGGGTTGGACTTGACTAATTGCATTGGTTTTGGCTTGAATTGGTTGAAACTAGTGTCAATTTTAGTTGAGGGTTGGGTTTGGACCATACAAATTATAGTCTAAAACTATTGAACTTGATAACCCTTATTCCAATTGATCCAAGTTGACTCAACTCCTGGATTGAACATGACAAGAATTAACAACATAAAACAAGAGATGTTGATAACGGAGTTTGTCCAGGAGGGACTACATCTCTGGGCCCCAGTGTCAAGATGGTGTAGGCCACTGCATTAAGTGTTGTAAAGAGTGATGATGTACATGAATGGGTTTTCTATACCATGCAATGAATATGCCCTCACGCAGGAGTGGATCCATGAGATGTTCCATTGTAGGAACTCTCATTAACAAAATAAATCCTATCAGCATGACATAATTTCATGTATGATAATAATGAGCATCCCGCCAACATGGCATCAAATGGATCTCAATTCAAACATACATGGCAACACATGAGTATACCATCAACATGGCAACAAAGGGATCTCAGTGAAAACACGACAATAAGTACATCTCACATCAAGAACAAAACAAGATCCCACATCAAACATCAAACAGGGATCTATACAACACAATGCATCTCAAACAGAGAGACAAAGAAGTACATGATCACATTGCATATACATCACATAAAGGAGTTATCTGAAGAAGAGGATGATAAACTGTTGGATTTGGTTGTACCATCAATCTTGTGGCATTGAATATCATGGAAATGATTGCCCGCACATTGAATGCTAACACCTGCACTCCACTTTGAAAAAGTGGACAAAAATGGAATGATCAAATGGAAAATCTAATTACACCATCATATTCATGGCGTCAAATAGTGTAAAATTGATTATCAAATTTCTGAATTCTGATAAAGTGAAAATATGGGGCTACAAGAATCTTTTAAATTCCCCCTATATTCCTCAAAGATTCCCTCCTACAGGTCATCTAAAGATGTGTTGCTCAAATCAGCAAATTGATCTCACCATTGAGATCCTTGCGAAATTATAAGAAGAAAGAGTATAAAGTTCGCTGCATTTTGAATCTAGGAAATTTCAGCCTCCAATGAATATGAAAGAATCCCTCAAGATTCTTGAAGATTCTCCTCCATTGGGACTCTGCAAATATTCTACTCAAAAGGTGAATCCAACCTCGCCATTGCGTTCCCTACGAAAATATGAAAAAAAAAGAATTTAAATTTGATTACATTCTGATAAAAATAATTTTTACCTCCCAATAAAAGCATCAGAGAATATTCCACTTCGAAATACATGCAAATCATGGTTCCGTTGTACGAAACTCTGTTCGCGCCACCTCTGTCCCATTGGCTCTCTCCCCATTCCATTCTACCTCCTTTCTCCTGAATGGAAATGTGGTTCATTTAAATGATTTTGGGCAGACTTTACAAGGGATTAGCTACTGGTGACTTGGTAGGACGCTCTATTTATGTGGCGGGGATTCCGTGGTCAAATCCTGTCCACTCCATAGTACAACAATTTTTATGACAAAACTTTGGCAGTTATAACAAGCACACCATGGGAACTTCGGTGGTTAATGCACATTTGAATAAAGCTAATGGTTACAATAACTGTTGGTGTATACGGCGGCAAGCAGTGGTTACATGGGTGCGACAAATTTTTTAATTAACATGCAGTTGGGGTCATTCCATATATCTTGGGGTGTGTTGTTGTGGTAATAACGATAACCACTCTAATATTAATGTATTACCAGATGGTGTTATATAACCATAATCACACTAAAATTAGTGTATTCATTGGATTTTTATGGCTCCACCATACGTGACTTTTAAATAACCAAATAATAACTTTAACCTTTGTTTTTTGTTTTATATGGTTATTATTTATATATTAATGTAATTTAAAATTTTAATATTTGTGTTTTGTTTTATTGTGCAGATTAACATGAGACTGCCACGTGTCATTGGCCTATTGGTCAATCAATCACCACATAAACTTACTAGGTCCCACCTGCTCACTGGGATGCCATGTGGCACACTATGGGCCTCACTTTTTCCTTTGTCATGTCAAAGTTTGAAGAGCTTTATCTCCTCCATACAAACTTGGATTTGAGTTCAGCTCGCACCATTGGAATAGAGGAGATGAGAACTTTGATCTGATGCCGAGTTTGAGGGAATTTGACCACTTTGAATTTTGACCATTTCTGAGCCCCCGTGGGTTTCTGCATGTTTCTGGAGCCACCTATATCACCAGTAGAATAAGGTAACAATCAAGTTCCACCTCCCATACTCATAAGAGATGACATTAGTCTTTTCTTGTCTAATATTTCATTGGGATATGATTATTTAAATAGTATTTAATGATACACTATTACTAATAATATGTTTGTTCCATATCCATAAAAACCCATGGAAAAGGTGTGATTTTGCCAATACCTCCATTTGTTTGTGAATAAAGTGTACTCATTGCTAGTCTATAAAGGGACTCTATCCACATGCAATCTATGGCTTCACTACTTCGTTCTCATTGACAGAGTTAATTCTCTCTAATATGGGGGAGCATTATTAATTGGAAAATTGTAACTTAGTGGAACTTCACCTTTCATTTTTATGTAGTGCTAACTTGCAATCAAGTATATTGAATCTTTTCAGTATCTTCGATTCATAATTACATTGGATCACTAATATGTTTCCATCCATATTCCCTACATGCATTTCCATGAAGTGATGGGTTAGGCTGAAATCTCTCAATTCAAAGAATTTATGTAGCATAGGTTTTTGTTCTTCAAACATCTTTGTATTCTTACCTATATAATTATAATATTAACATATGAAAATATTTTCATAATATCATCTTGTTTGATTTTGTAAACATTTGGATATTTAAAAATAAAATACACCATCTCATCAGTCTTCCAACGAAGGAGTCTAATGTTGTCGGAAGACCAACTCACACTACCATTAGTCATATGACGATTGGTAACATATAACTATCGCAAGAAAAGTGTGGTTGCTATTACAAGTTCATCAGACAATTTTCATTTTTTTCAATCAACTAAAGTTGCTTGTTCCATCAATATTTCAATGACTATGGCTGAGGTTTTTAGTAAACGAACTTAAACTCCCATTGGTTTTATTATGATGGGTTTCATCGAAGGATGCTTTTTTTCATTAGTAGACTAACAATTATTATCATCAATTATATGATACCAAAAAACCATCATTTTGTTGGTCTACTGATGAATAACAAGCATCAAAATTACAATGATTGTAAAACATTTTGATAGTATGATTGCACTAGAAATGCCATTTACTTAGACTTCCTTTTGTTTGTATAGTGATGATATGTTATCACAATAATGAAAAAGGATTTTCAAAAATTGGCTCAATTTTTATTAGTGATTAGGCCTGACAATTACCATATGCATAGAAGAGTGAGATTCAATGTGTGGTCTAATAAATGTTAGAGGATAGTATCATTCAACTTAGCCATAGTTTTTTCTCTTCAATAGTGGTGACGATTATATAAAAGGATGGTTCACAGCATATGTGACCATATTATAGATAGCTCAACAAATGAAAATCAAAGACAAGTTTCATATTCTTGGCATTGATAAATTATTAGATGAATTGCATGGAGAAATTTATATACTAAGTTGGATCTTTGTTTTAGATATTATCAAATTAGAATGAGGCCATAATACACTACCAAAACATCCTTTAGAACACATGAAGGTCATAATGAGTTTATGGTTATGACTTTTTGACTTGCAAATGCATCTTTAATATTTCAAAGCTAAATGAAATCTATTTTCAAACCCTTCCCAAGAAAATTTGTGTTAGTATTTTTTTATGACATACCAATATAAAATAAATCTTGGAAAGAACATGTACAACATATTGATAGGGTATTCACACTAATGGAAGAGAAAAAACTATATGCAAAGCATTCCAAGTTTTCCTCTGGGGTTCAAGAAATGGGATATTTGGGTGATATTTTATCCCATGAAGGCGTCAAATGGGATCTTAGAAAAATCAAAAATATCCGAGAATGGCCAATCCCCAATATATTGAAGAAACTCAAAAGATTCTTAGGATTGATAGGATATTACTGCAAGTTTGTTAATAATTTTGGTCAATTAGAAGCACCTCTAACAAAATTATTGTAGTGGGAAGCATTTTCTTGGATTATATAAGAAACTAAAAATTTTGAAAAAGTTAAAGAGGTTAAGTGTAAAACTTTGATCTTGGTAACACCTTACTTCACAAAACATTTAATTGTGGATTGTGATGCCTCAAGACATGGCATTGGTGTAGTTTTGATGCAATAATGAAGACCCATTGCCATTGAAAGTAGTGAAACTAAAAGAAAGAACTTACTCATACCCATCTGTGAAAAAAATTGTTGGCCATACTACATGTAGTTAAGAAATGGTGTTTATACCTAATAGGAAGATACTTCAAAGTAAAAACAAAGAATGATAGTTTGAATTAATTCTTAGGAAAAATAATATCTTCAGAAGAGAATGAAAAATAGGTTACAAATATGTTGGATTATGACTTTGAAATTATTTACAAAAAGGGAAATCAAAATGTTGTGTCAGATTCATTCTCAAGGAAAGAGGAATAAGCAAAGGGTTTACTATGTATTGTTTCCATTCCATAGTGTAACTAGATGGAAGATGAATGAATAGAATTGAAGTAATATGAAAATTAATAAAATATAATAAGCACAGGTTTACTATGTATTGTTTCCATTCCATAGTGTAACTAGATGGAAGATGAATGAATAAAATGGAAGTAATATGAAAACTAATACAATATCATTCAACAACTATAAGGGGGCACCAATACAATAGAAAACTTTATGTGGAATAATGATTTGTTTTGGTATCAAGGTCGATTATATTTGGTAATAAATCCCAACTCAAACATAAGGTCCTTTTGGGAATACACACTTATCCTATAGGAGAATATTTAGGGTTTTGGAAGACATACCATAGGAGCAAGAAAAAAAAATGGGAAGGTATTAAAGTAGATGTGAAAATATTTGCAATTAAACATGTGTTATGCAAACAAATTAAGGAAGAGAAAAGTAAGACCCTAGGTCTCTAGCAACCATTAGTTATACAATGTTAGGAAGAAGTTTCAATGGATTTTATTATAGGTTTACTCAAATTTGAAGGAAATAGTGTCATTATGGTAGTGTAGATAGAATGCCAAAGTATGCCCATTTTTGTTGTCTTTCTCATCCTTCTTAACCAAGTACAATGGAAGAAGCATTCATGAAAAAAATCCAAACGATACATGTGTTGGGTAATTTAATTGGTAGTTAAATTACTTAATTAAATTTCAAACCAAGGTTTGTGTACTTACGAAGTGCATGTGCGCAATATATGTTAGGAATTTTATTTTTAATTATCAAATAACAAAGTGATTCTTAATTTATTGAAAGCAATTACAAATCAACTCATCTACGCACATGTTCTTTCTATAAAATTTGAAATGACAAATTATGCTTTCAAAAAAAAGATTAATGACAAGAACTAAATTTATTTTACTTGCATTTAATTGAAAGAACTATTCTAATTGTATTGAATCGAAAGGATTATTCTAACTGCAACAAATTAAAATTTATTCTATCAGAAAAAATCGAACTCATTCTAAGATCAAACTACTGGAAATTAAACTTGTTACATGAAATCTAAGAGCAGAAAAACTATGCTAGATTACTAGTGTGCGCAATAGAGATCTGAATCAATTCAATCATTTAAATATGAGAAAAGGTGGAAAATATGAATGAGACAAACTAAAAATATTTTTGGTTGTTTTTAAATTTAGAGAGTGCTCAATCCTATGCAACAAGATCAATAGTAAGTAAATGGAAAAAATTGTAAATTAAATGTAAATCCAATGGTAGCTAGTGTAAAATGATACCAAAATCAAAGCATCTATACTATCTTAAATCTCTCCAGGGGGACCTCCTGTTGAGTGTAAGGTGTTACAAATTCGAATCAAAACGGCTATGGACACATTCGCACTTCAGGAACACAACATTTGCATTAATGAAAGCAGTAAGTTTTTGTCACAAATTAAAACATAGTAATCAACATCTATTGTCTATTATCTCAACTCATAGAGAAAGGAGACATTTATACATTAGCGAATTAACAACGTAAAGAAAGAAATGTTGAGATGCAAGTTTATGGAGTTACAACACTATTTTTTTTACTTTGACTACGAAATAGACCTGACCCTATCATAGAAAATCATTCAAATCTTCTTTTACACATGAACTACATAAGACTCACTCACTTGTTATCCTTTTTTCCATGATTTCTTGATGATGCCATAATCTGCCTTCAAATTCTGCACAAAGTTGAAGTATTATAACTAGATTTGACTTTGGGTTTGACCTTTAGATTTCTCAAACCTTCTGAGTCTCTAGATCAATGTAATAGGTGGATGTCGATACATTTTCCATTTTTCATCTACCTATATGTATTTTTCTCCTTCAAATGTATTGAAACCTGTCTAACCATGGATGTAGCTATAGAATCTCTAGTTAGATGCAGAATTAGTGCAATTCGATAGTTATAGAAATTTCTTGGATTAGAGTTCATAATGAAACTTAGGCCTATAAACTTCAAATGATTGATGGAAAATATGGAAAAGATGGAAAGGATGTTTGAGTGACCTTATAGCTCAAAAATGTAACAAAATTATGATGGAAAATATGGAACAGAATGAAAGGTAGTGTCAAAAAGAGGACAATATAGGACCTCAACATTCCCTCACACCAAATCTTTTATGTGTCCTCGTGCATCAAAACTTCAAAATTGGAAAAAAAAATGCTAAATTGTTTTTGAAGCTTGCATTAGGACATCCAAACAAGTAGATACCCTATGAATTTTAACATTGAGCGCTAGCCTTGGCTTCCTCATTAAGATCCTTCCTTATAGTCTTTTGACTTTTTTCTTGAGAATCATATTCTTTACTTTGAGCCTCTTATTTTTCTTATACTAGTGACATAATTTCAACAACTATCTATCATATTGAGGCTACAAAATTTCATTTTGAACTCTTAGTGCCTCATTTTATTCTTTTAGATTCTTATTTAATATTTCTAACTCATGTATATCTTAGCTCAGAGCATCTACAATTTGTTGATTTCCCTAAGGACTGGTATTAATCACCAGGACTTCGTCATGAAAATTATTTACATAATATTGGAGAGGAGACTTTACCTAGTTTTGATCCCTGTATTCCAGTGTATCCACATATTCATAGATTTGTTATTGGATCGGGTCAATTTTTAGCGTTTTCCTAGCTAGACTTGGAGCTTGATAAAAGGAGGATTCTGCTATTTTTTCTTCTTTGATACCATCTTCTTCTTCAAGGTTAACAGTTTCTGGAGGCTCTTGAAATAGTTATTCATTTAAGAATTTAGAAATGTGCTTACTCCTCCTTAACTTTGGTTCTGACTCCAATGCTTCTTGCATAAACTTTCTCTTGTCACCTACCCTTTATATTTTCCTTTGTTTCTTATTCAATGTTTCTGTCCCTTTGGCTACTTCTGGTTGTTTGATATTAGAAATGACTTTCCTTATTCTAACACTTTGTTTTTCATTTTTCTGCTTAACTTTCTCCGAAAACTAACAAAGGGGACTATTATCCTCTGAATCATCTGGTAAATTTTCCATCCCTTTTGGATCATTGACAGTTAAACCCTCTTCTTCATTGAATAGGTCAAGTTTAGGGTTTTGAACTATTTTGTGATGGCTTCTCTTAGTTTTTATTACTTCTCACTCTTCTGATACCTCTATAAAATAATTTCAAACTAGAAAGCTTTGCCAATTATCTTCCTTAGTTTTCAAATGAGCTTCAACAAGAATTTTGATTAATGCCTGATGATATAGGGAACTGTTGAAGTTTTTAGAGTCTCGTTGTATACTAGAAGCCATTTTATTGAGACTACAAAGTAGAAAATATGGTAAAATAAACTCATTTCCTTCAATGAACTGCATTAAGAGTCAATCATGATAGAAAAACATTATGCCATATCGGCCTTCACAAGTCAAAAAATTATTAATGACTAGCAAAAGGTTTCTCCATTTGATTTTCAATGCAATTACCAGTATCCCTTTTCTAAAGATAGAAGTATCTATACGTGGGTTTTGAAGAAATATTGTCCATTACTTTTCTTTGATATTTCTATTTTTTAACCAACTCTCTACATTTTTGGGTAAGCTTGTTTCATCTTCCATTATGAAATTTGTAATTATCAGCTTGATGTCCCCAATCTTCTCCTCTACTACATTGAATGCCCGAACGAATTGCCTTGTAAACTCCACCTCATATCCATAAAATTTCTTAAGGAAATTAATTCAGTCTAATTTCTACAATTGATCATTGACTCGTGGATATTCTTGAAGAAAACTGACCTAGTTGGGCTCAAATATGATCATGATACCCATGGTGCAAGGGAATTTCGATCCTAAATTGACTCTTATGACAATGTTGAATGGAGGATTAAAAAAATGGCTTTGATAGTGAATAAGTTAGAGGATGGATGATGGGGTAAAATGGAAAAAGGTTCATGGTAAAATAGGTTTCTTTAGGGTGGTGGTTGATTCCCAATGGAGGTATACCTCTTTCATAAATGATTTTCCATGATTCAGAGATCCATTTCTATAGGATCGTTAAAATCTTAATTATTTAAAATATATTGGAGATGCCTTGACGTGATGGATAGGGTTTTGATTATATGGAATGGAATATGACTGTCATAAGGTCATGAATTGCTCATTTAGTGTATAATTATCACTTAATAAGTTTACACGCCTATCATTTTGAAAGTAAAATAATATTAACTTTTTATTTGCATACCTTGTTACATGTACCTTTGATACTAATTGATGCTTCTTTTCTTTCCGAAGTAATTTTGGAGGCTTGATAATTTCACAAGTTTAAAGAATTTGTAAATTTTATGTTAGCTTCCGAAATTTGAAATTGGATGGAGAATGTCGTAGATTCTATAACCGTGCTCTTGAAATATTTTTTGTTGATAAGATAGCTAACCCTGGTGGATGTTGATGATTCCTAAGAATTCTTGGAGGAAAAACATGTCTCAAAGGCTTTATTATACCTATAAAAATTATTTGAAGAATAAAGAGGGAAAGAGAAGAACTGTGACAAGATAATACAAGGGGTTGTTAAAATATAAACTGCTAAGAATTCTTTGTTTTCAGTTAAGATGTCTTGTATATACATGCCAACAATGTTGGTTTTCATATATATATATATATATATATATATAATATATATAGATATATAGATATATATAAGAAAAGAAAATTACAATGTAGTTGGAAGACGAGGAGAAATATATCCCTTTTTAACCTACTTGAAATCAGAATTATTTTGCAAATATTCGACAATCTCTTCTCTTAATAAGGGATTGTGACATGGCTTTAATCTATGGCCATTAACAAGGAAGGTAATATTTTGTTCTGCTGGAAATATATTCACTACTCAGAGTGGGTATGAATCAGTATTGAGGCACATTAAACTTTTTCTCCAATTATTTAATCTTTAAGTATGCATAAACTGAAACACATAATTAGTGATTAGTGCATCGCAAATAAACATTCAACCATAAAATCAATCAACACATAAACACAATTGTTTTGGTGGAAAACCCATCCTCAGAAAGAAAAAAAAAAAAAAAGAAAAAAAAAAAAAAAAACCACCCTGTTGTTATTGTGCTGCTCAATTCTTTTATTAATCATCAAGAAAATTACACATGGATAAGATCACTCCAATGAGCCTTGAAGACTTGCTTATTTCACAATATTTTGGTCCTTTGAGACAAGAACTTGTTTCTCTCTCAGATCTATGGACTACCATCTGTTGAAGGCCACCATGATCAGTCAATCCTCGCCCCACTCTGATGGGACTATCCAACTCCTACTAGATGGAAAAAACTCTTCCTTCTATTGAATCCACCAAGTCACTAGCTACTCAAAGCCTCCATGCCTTTTGTCGGGCATGGGATCCCCCAAGGGAAGTTTTGGGGCTAAAAGCCCATATTTTGGTCCAATTTGTAATCCAAATGTAAAGATTCTACATTTTGTGGTCACGGAACACGTAGATGTTAAAGAGTCATAGGGTTGTCTGCCCTTATTTTGGAAAATGTAATGTCGGCTGAAGAAGATCTGCCCATGGTCCATAGACCATGGGATTGTATAAATAGAGCTAAGATCTAAGTAGTTAGGAGCATTCATTAATGGAATAATGGAATCAAGTAAGGTATGATGTAAGAGAGATAGCTCTGAGTAGAACTCTAAGTTTTGGGTCATAGCATAGATAGAGGATCTGTAGCTGAGTGCGCAAAGGGGTAGAAGTCTACAGCTGAGTGCACAGACCCTTGCAGCTGAGTGCACAGGGCGGGTTGAGTCTGTAATTGTTCAGAATTATCAATACAGAAGAGTATTCTACAATTTCTGCTTTTTTATTTCCTGTTTATGCATCTGTTATATTGGGATAGAATTTCACTTATAATTCTTATATGATGCGTGAATATATGTAATTGCATTGGCTAAGTGGACGCAAGTAAGAACATCTATTTACATGAAGCTAACTAAGATCTATAATAAGATAATAAAGACACTTAGCCTAGTTAGGAAAATATCATAGTTCGCTGCCCTAGCAGCGCGAGAGGACTTCATCCCCTAGTTAGGGCTACGTGGAAAACGATTGTGCCCTTTCGCGAAGGTACTGAAGGGTGGAACAGAGGGTTATCCAACCTCCGCGAAGGCAAGTATATCTAGGATAAGCCGACATCACAACCATATCAAAGGTGCGGAAACTTGGTTCCAGCATCCCCCCTTACTGCTTCGGGTGAGACTTCAATCTGCACTTCGCAGGCTGATGCTGAAAGGGCTAGTAGTGTAGGGATTTGTTTGGCTAACTAATGCTGAACCTAGGTCAGGCCCCCACAAGCCAACAAATGGTTCTGTTGTCAGGACCAGAATTTGCATAAGAGATGTGTGATGTCGTATCACTATAATACAACTAAGAAAGAAATCGAAGGTTGGTTGGATAAAAGGATTTGCAAATTATCGGAAAACACAAACCCACCACTGTCAAAAGAACAGTGGTTGGACCGATACCTGTACACAAAGATCCACAAAATATTTTTCGCCTCCTTTCCTATTGAGCTATACAAGTGGATCATGAAGCTAGCAGATAACCAAGAAAGGTGGAAACTTGAAGGTCATATTGTGTGGACTGCAGAGCTAGTGTGAAGGTTCGAAGCATCGGAGGATAAGATCACGTGCGTTGTCGATCATTGGCTCGATTGCATCATAGGATGATTTGTTATTGAATTCATAATCGACACCTCAGTCAGCTATAGCGAGGCAGAACAATGATTTTTCAAAGGACCGCGAGGTAAGTACGTTAAATCCTTGAATACTTGGATTAAAATGTTGTTGTGTGAAAAATGGGTTATGCAACTACCTTGATGGTTGGGACTACGCGAAGTGGAAAAAGTAACAGAAATGAAGGAAATAAGGGTCCGGAGTATAGACCCTTGATTTCACCTCCACGAAGGGATGAAGAAGGGATAGCGAAGGTATCTTTGCAAAGTCCTATTAAATTGATAAGACAAGCATTTTCATGAATACCACATCTACCCACACCACCTTCATCTTCAGTGCCATCACCTCCAACTCCACCTATACCACCTCCACCACCATCGCGATTCAGCATGGAAAACACAGTGAAGTTGCCTTTGTTCAAAGGTTTGGGAAATGAGGATCCGAACCAATTCTGGTTTGTTGTGAGGGTTGTATGGGAAGCTCAAGGTATTACAGATGATCATATAAAGAAGGTGATGCTAGATAGAGCTCTACAGGATCGTGCGCTGACCTGCTATATTAAGTTCTCCAAGAATAACCCGAAAGCGAGAGTAGCAAACATCCAAGCAGCACTAAATAGGGAATTTAGCAGGCCTAAGTCCAAGTCACAATTGATTTTGGGATTCAAAGAGATCATGATGCAACTAGGTGAGACACTGTGGGAATTGGATCAAAGATTGAAGTGTCAAATACGCGAAGCCAATATCAATTTGATAGATGGATAACATCATGAGTGGTTTGTGGCTTCGCTACTACCTCACTTAAGGAACGCGATGTTGCAGCAGAAGCTAACAACTCAGGTAGAGGCCTTGGAGATTTCCATGAGACTACATGAGACTCCGATGCAAGATCCTAATATAGGAGTTCAGCAAATCCACACGTAGCTACAAAATTTGTGCCTTGAGATGCAAAGTCTAAAGCAGGATAGCATGGTTTGACCAGAGGTGTGTGAGGAGGTATGGTGTTTGAAATGCAATAGTCGGGGTCATGACAAAGAGCACTGCCCGGTCTTTAAAAATTACCTTGCATGAGGAGGACCAATGCCTTTAAGGCCAAAAGCTCAAGTACGACCTAGCGTGGCACCTGCTTTATGGTGCGCTATCTATCAAGTAGCTAAAAAACATGCCGCGGATAACTGTCACTTGCTACAGAAGTATGTGCAAACAATGTAACAATTATTCTGTAACTTTTGCAGATCGATAGGACATGATGAGTGTACCTGCAAGAGATATGAATTAATGATGGATAGAACTCCTACCTACAGAGTTCAGGCCAAAATGCGGCCCCTTGAGCAGAATGCAGTGATGGCACAAACAGGATTTCAAGGGCACAGACAAGGCCAAGGTAGAGGCAGAGCTGGTAGAGGTCGAGGATAGTTGATTTGCTACAATTGTAGAGGGCCAGGACACTATGCATGAGATTGCACTAATCCAAGGTGCATGTCGTGCAAGTATTTCACGTTGTTTGATCATGAAACAGAAGATTGTCCTACGCTAATAGCTAGGATACGCGACAAAGGAGTGTTACCACCTACCCCGACTCATAACCTGCAGATGATGAGGTCAAAGGCATGTGAGAAAGATATCAATGTAAATGTAGTGCTCCAAAGTGGAATTGCAACAAGAGATGACAAGGGGAAATAGTCGAAAGACAATACATGGGTTCGCAAAGCCCCGACGAAAGAGGTCGAGTTCTATTTGGAGTGCACCCGTGAAGCATTCATCGAAGCTAAGAAGAGCTTCGGCGAGGCCTCCACTTCGGGAAGTGTTGAAGGCCCCCAAAATTGGGTCAACAACAAGGGGGATACCCACCCAGTCTGGACCTTGGTTGGCAGCGCCTTATCCGTTTGGTATAGTAGGTCCGACTGGGATATGGGACCAGTTTCCCAATTCAGTGTGTGTGTGTGAGAAAGATGGGTATTTTTGTTCTAAATGGAATACTTATATCCTAATTCTAATATAATGTTATGCTATTGTATTCTAACAAACAAAAAAACATCGCAATTTATGCTAACCCGGGGTGTGATCTTTCTTTTATGCGATCTAAAAAGATTTCAAACAATAACTGGTAATAAAGATCATTCAACTATTATAAGAAAAGAATTCAATAAGGATGAACTACTTCGTATAAGAATTTAGACGAAACAGTTGTGAAAACTTATTGCATAAATAAGCTATTCATACACTAGATATAAACAAATAGTTATCACCGTACAAAAGTGCCAAATGATAACTCAGACATCCATGGTGTAATATATAAACAACTTAAAACTGAATATCACTTTAACACATAAGCAGAAATGGTTAAGAGATAAAAGTACCATTTATAACTAGTCTTACTCATGAGTTTCAAGCGACAATTGATTTAACATCCACTAAGAGTACAGAAGTGCAACATCAGTAGCAGATATAAAATGCAAATATCAAATAAACCATGTTCCATTCATTCACCAATACCTCCTCTGAGGGTGCAAAAGTGCATGTTATGAGGATAAGTTTTTGATAAATTTCTGGACCCTTCTCTAAATGCATGAGAAGGGTTTAAATACTACTGACTAATTCTAAAAATAAATTATTACAAAAATAAAGGATGTGGTTTAAATGACCGTCCTCTTTTCAGGAAAATAAAACGAAATTAAAACTAAATTAAACTATTTCTGTATTTGATTTCTGAAATCACATGTATGCAGCATCTGTTTAAGGAGAGTCAGGTGGCTGACTTCCGCTTTTAACTGGGCTAAGAAAACAGAATCTACAAGAGCTGGCGCCATTTTTTCGGTTGCATTTATAATGCACTTAATAGTCATCCATTGGCTATGCGGCTTCACCAAGTATGTCTAAAAGCAATCCCAGTTTAACTTGCTTAGCCTTTGGATTACTTTGGCCTTTCCTTGAGCTCTTTGTTTCCAATCTCCCTCTAACTGTTGTGCGTTTGGTAAGTACCCTGGAGTGGTCTCTGCAATCAAATTTGCCCTGTGTAAATTTTCATTTACACAATCAATAAGTCTGCTGGCCGTCGTGGCTGCTCCTTCTGCTGCCTGTTCTGCCCCTCTGATTTGCTCGTCCCATTTGTTAAAGAGCATTTCCTTGTCATTTTCATTTATTCTTGGTGCACCTGCTATTTTAGCCTCGTCTGTGTCTTGCCAAGCCAAATATTCAGTCTCTCGTTTATCAATTAGATCATAGTCACTTCGCAAGTGTACCACTTGATTAGTGGTTTTATCACTAATTTCACAATAATGACTCCACTGTGATATCTTTTGGCCCAGTGCTTCTTGCTGTTGCAGTAATTGTTCATTCAAGGAAATGGACTCCGTAATAAATTTTGTAATTTTATGGTCGTCCTTGTGCATTTCTCTCAAATCCTGTAACTACTTTCCTTTCTCATCCAAGCTTTTCTGATACCCTATCTACATTTGCTGGAAGTCCTGCTGCAACTTTTCAAGCTATTGCTGTGCTTCATTATTGGCATGGGCTTGTTGCAATTGTTGTTGCAGTACTTGTATCTGGTCTTCCCTTTCCTTTAGCAATTGTTGTACCTCAGATGCTTTGTCAATAGTAGCGGAGGCGTATGCTCCTGCAACCTGAGATAGTTTGGTGAGATTTTCAGTAGGATTGCTTATGGGATCCTTCCACAGGACGTCTAATTGTTCTGTGTTTTGAGAGGGCGTGCTTTCCAATTTCCTTTTCTTCCTCTGTTTTCTTACTACTAATTTATGCTGTGGGCTATAAAATATATGTAGAGGAGGGATTTCTTCTACTTTTAGTACAAGCTTAGAGGATGGAGTAATAGGAATATGTTCCATATCTGAGACTTCGCTAACTGTTTCTGTGACTACTTCTTTTATTATCTGTACATCGCTGACATTTGTCTTCATGGTTTGTCCTTCAAGATTGATCAAGTCGTTGAAGGTTTCCCATTCTTTGTCTAATTCAGCTGTGACTGGTGGTGCTTGGATGACGAGAGGGGGAGGATCTCTTTGCGGGGAGGCAATAACCTGCTAATGTAGAAGTTCTTTTGACTGGGAAGTATCCTTAACTGACCCTTCGTTCTTATCTAGTTCATTTCCGGATCTTTTAGAGTGTTCAGATGCTTCTTTTTCAGATTTGGACTTAGATACATTGGTACTTGAACTTCCACTGAGGCTAACACTTGGAGTTGGTTCTCTTGAGGGTTTTAGGCATAGCTTTTCTAAAGGAATACTGGCTAGCCTTCTTTCCCCGTATGTTTTGAACCTTTGAAATTCTTCTAGGGATAGCTGCAATTAGGTTGTGTGCAAAATTTCTTCCAATGTGTTTTTCTGTTGAAATATATCATCAAATAAATCTTTTTCTCCAGAGAACATCTTTATCTTGACTGCTGTTGTAAAATTGTGGGCGACCTCATAAGGGTCAAATGGCCTTGCTATGAATTTGAATAGCTGTAAGCACGTGATATTCTTTACTTCTACAAAGGCGTGGCCTACATCGAATAGCGAGAAGGTCCCACGGGCTATAGGAAACTGTGGCCATATAGCCTTCTTTTTGTCTTTTAATTCTTTAGTTAGGCCTCCTTCCCCATAGGTTTGATAGGCGATCTCTCAGGCTAAGAGTTTATCAGGGATATATAAAGGTAGGACATGAGGGGGTGCAGAACTTCCAAAAACCCTGACATAAGTAAACATTTCTTCCCCGAACCATCTTGCGACAGCGAGGATGTCTACTTCTTCTTCCCATAACTCTTTGTGATAGACGTGGATGGGTAGGGGGTCTTGTGTCATCCGCTTCCAACCCATAACAAGAAACTTAGAAACATAACATATTTCGTCTATTATATATGCAGAAAGGTAAAAAGGAGGATAGATCCTCTGAGCCGTAGCTCTTTTGGACCGATAACTGACAATGGCTGTGACCAGGTTATCAGACAAAATGTTGGCCCAATCTACAATGGTGGCACTTGTGGCAGCATCTAATAATGGTAGCCACTCGGATGAGAATTTGTTAATATCTGGCATTCCAAATATTCTACAAAGCATGGCAGCAGTAAAGCAGTATGGAGAGGTAAGGGAACCAGTACTGTACATACCGTGTTTATCTTTCTTCAGCGGCTCGTCTCTCGTAGACTAGTCTTTGGTAGTTTCTGCCAGGTCCGGATTTTCTTTTACAAATTTCTCTGTAAAATGTCTATTGTAGATTTCCTGCGGCTCCACTAGATGATACATAAGCTTTAAATCCTGGGTAGCGAATGAACCAATGAGTCCTTGACCATGAACTTTGAACTATCTATTTTTTATTTTTGCGGTATCCAATATCCATTTGACCATGTCCGTGTATGGGAGGATTCTTGGCCTCGCTCCTATTCGATGTAAAAATGAGTAGGCTAGCTCTGCGAGGGATGCTTCAGAGGAACTTTGTGAGCCTGCAACAGCTGTAACCTCCATTACTCTAGGATTCTCCTCTTCGAGCATATTATACATGCCTTCCCACGTAGCTATTCCCACATCTCTGTTGCATGTCGTGTCTGTATACAAAGGCACCATTTTCTCTTCTTCAGAGCTTGGGGCTTTGTTTTTCTTTCCCATTTCAGCCTGTGTATTGTTTTGTATTGTCCTCTACTCTCTGTGCCTGCAATTCACAAGTGAGGTGAAAATGAATGACAAGGAAGGGTGATGGGAAAGTTTTAAATGCCACAGACATACCAAATATACCACCTTACGTGAAATGTTCTTTGAAGAGCATGCACCCATATTCTATTAATAACTGACAGCTAACTCTTTTATTAGCATTTAAAGTGCATAACCATGTGTCAGCTTATAGAAACTAATTTTCTTGAATAATGAGCCCGAAATATTTGCGATGGAACAATTTTGCGATTTTCTATCACAACATCGCAGATCGCAAAATCGCAACATCGCAAAATCGCAAAATCGCAAAATCGCAGATCGCAAAATCGCAAAATCGTGATATCGTGATATCGCAATGTTGCAATATCGCAAATCACAGGAATGTTATGTATGATAAATTTTTTTAATCTGTTCCTTCCGAGATGCGATCTTGCGATCGGCGCGATCACACATCGGCATATTTTTGAAGTGTTTTAAGTAGGTTATGCTGAATGCGATGCGATATTTGGTCATTATCGTTATCTCGCGAATATTGGGATTGTGTTTGTGAGGTGGCATCCTGCTATTTTCTTGCGATGTGATTTCCCTTGATAAGATAATTTTTACCTTATCATAAACTCAGATTCTAAGAGTTTCTAAGGGGGCTTCCTAAGCTTATGATGGTGATTTTATTTGCGAAAAATAAATGTAAACGCTATTTTAATTTCTTTGGATTTAATAACTAAGGGTCCCCACTTATTTAGTATTAGCAATAATACTAAATAACGAGGGGGGTTGTTGGTGGCCACAACAATTGGCAATTTTTTTGGAAGAACCAGTTATCTCTGTGTTTCTGTTGAATCTTCTAAACTTCCAAAACAAAAAATTTCTCAGAAAGTTAAACTTTATTATGGAAAGATAAAGTACATTATGCTCTAATCTGTCAATGACATTTTATTTCAACTATTTTCAACTTTGATTTGTTTGCTCCCTCAAGTTAGTCCTTGTATTTACATCAGTCATTACTTGGTTTGTAAAGATAAAACGAAGTCTTCTCTGTAAACCAATTTTAAATATGCTCATTTGTCGCAAGTAGAGCCTCTGCTGCCAGCAAGCATTTATAGCCTCGATAGGGTTACCTGTTACCCAGTATTGATCCAGTATCATACTTGAAGAAACCTACAACTCTCAAAGAAGAATCCACATCCACACTTATTGTTTTGATTTTCATTTTTATTCTTAAAGAACAATGTCTTCGTTTGATGGCCAATTTATGACACAGTCATGCACTTGATTTATAACTTTGTTGAACAAGCTGGCTCGTGATGAGACCCCTTGTCTCTTGATTGTAACAATCTTGAGTCATTGTCCTGTTGTGGTATGTAGCATTTGGCAAAGTCAGCAAGCTATAATATCTGTGATTATGATAAGCCGGCTCATGATGAGACCTCTCATTCTTCAAGATGAAGTGTATCCTTGGATTGTTCCTCTGAAAGTTGTGATTTCCTTTGGTAGGGAGGAAGTCATTGTTTCCTTTAGATAGCTCTGGATGAAAATGATAGAGTTTTTGAAAGCAGCTATTCTACATAGAATCTTTATTTTGTTATTGATACCTTTCATTGCACTGATATAAAATAATTTCTTCACTAAAGGTTATTTTCATCAACCTTTAAGAAGTTGAAACTAGTGTCATATCTAGGTTAGAGTCTTTAACTGTATCTTTCAATAATAAAGATCAATTTTCCAAAATATTTGATATTTATATAAGCGAAAAATAAAAATCTAAAAAAGAGAGTTGGTGTCTTTTTCATAAATTCCTAATGTAACCATTCACAACTGGTTTTATTATGGGAGAATTGTTTTTGAGGAGGATCACAAATTTTCTAATGAGAAGTAATTTTGTCATTGGATATTTATAAAATATGAAAAGGGCTAATCACTTCATTTATTTTTGACCTACATACTAACTGAACTAATTCTACTCCTATTCTAACAATATACATGAAATTGACTAGGTGTAATCATATTTCCAGTGTAACCATTTTCTCATTTCCGTTCCTACATATATATTCAGTTCAAATATTAGTACTAGAAACGAAACTCTTACTGATCTTAGAACATTAAATGTGGAACAAGAATGTACAACTATTGTTAGAATTTTATTTAGAATTTCCTTCTTATGAAATTTTCTTTCTAATTGAATACTTATTGGATCGTAGAAGTCTGGATGGATTTCTATTAAGGACTGGTAAATGTTCAATGGAAGAGGTGACAGGCCAGATCGAAGGTATGAATTTTTGGATTCAAAAGCCTGGAAGTTATTATTAGTGTCACGTGCAAAAGTTAAACTTTTGACAATTCCTCATGAAAGAAACGCTTCTGAACATATTTCTTTAAGTGAATCAATGAAGGATGAATGGAAATCTCTCAAATGAAATGAAAAATTGTTAATTAATACATCCTTTTGTTGATATTGTCTTTGATAGGACGGAAGCTTTTGATCAATCATTGACAAAGGATGAAATAGAAATAGCTTCTCATGCTCTTGAAAAGCTTTAGTTTTCCAACAGGGCCATACATCAATTGAATGTCTGATAGTATGCTTTTCAGTATGCCAGTGTAATGGATCAAAAGTCTGAAAATTAAAATATGAAAACAAATTTGTTTTTGTGCAAATTTGTTGATATTGTCTTTGATAGGATGGAATCTTTTGATCAATCATTGACAGAGGATGAAATAGAAATAGCTTCTCATGCCCTTGAAAATCTTCAGTTTTCCAACAGGGCCATACATCAATTGAATGTTTGATAGTATGGTTTTCAGTATGCCAGCGTAATGGATCAAAAGTCTGAAAATTAAAATATGAAAACAAATTTGTTTTTGTACAAAATAGGTAAGAAGAAAGAAATAAAATAAAATCATTATATGTACAACTAGAGTTATAACACAATTGGGATTGTTTTGTAATGATTTCTCTTTCACAAGGATTGGCTATGATTATAGAATTTGAGTGATCTGGACTCCCATCTTGTGATTTAGAAAGGGAATCATGATTATGAATAGGCATGAAAGCTTGGTCATGATATGAATCATAGACTGGAATATTTTCTTGGGTAATGAAATCATGTAGATGATTTGCTACTTTAGAATGAGGATCAGTTGAAATAGTTTCTGATTTAAAACACCTCTCATTCTCAGATATTATTTGAAGTTCCTGTCGATTCTCTCGAGATAAATAAACATCTTCAATGTCAAAGTAATCATCATAAATGACTTCACAAGATTCCCTAGGTTTCTTTTCAGTTTCATCCAGTATATTCAAACAACGAGGAATAAGCATTTCATGTCTGTTAATGGCAAAAGACTGTTCTCCAATTGTTTCTTTATCTTGAAAACCACTTAATGTTGATTCATTAAGACCAGCCTCTGTATTTTCTGAAATATCATTAATATTGAGAGGGGAAAAAATATCATCATTAAAAATATCAGGATAAAGAGAAAAATGTGATTCTGAAGTAATGCAAGAAATATCTTTTTTTGAAAACTCTTGTGCATTATGTTCATCATAGATTTCAGGTTTTAGATCATACCTTGATGCACTCGTGTTTTTTGAAAAAAAAATACTTTGCTTTTCTAACCTTGGCATTTGTTGAGTTGCGATCATATTTTCTAAAGTTGCCTCCAAGTTGCTTTCAGATTCCAAAGTGACCTTTCTTCCAAAATTACTGCTTTTGTCTTCTTGTATTCGATCAGAAATGTCTTCTAAGCTTTGTAAAACTTTTTCATCACAATTAATTTGCTCATTCAAATTGGATTTCTCATTTATGTCGGAAGGGAATTCAACAAAGCTTGGACTAATTTCATATGAGTCGGGAATAGGAGGCAGCGAATAATTATGATCAATACAATCTAATGATACTTCAGTTATGGGATCATTTTCAATATTAAATTTTAAACAATTCAGATGAAATCGAATATTGAAATCTCTAACGGACTCATCTTCTTTTTGTAGATATTCAATTTCATCATATACCTGATCATAATCATAGCTTTCGAATTTACAAACGAAAACCATGACAAATTGATCCCAACTGTGAATTGAGGCAATCAGAAGGGTTTTACACCATTTTCTAGCTTCTGCTAAAAATGTGAGAGTAAAAATTCTGCATAAAATGCCTTCGTCAATTCCTTGAAAATTATAATTTAAAACTCCTGAATAAATTGAAAGGCATGATTAAAAGCAGAGGAATTTCTCTTACCATTGAATTTTAACTGAGACAATAGCCTTACCACTTCGGGTGGAGCGTTGGAAGATGCACGAACATGGATGCAACTCCAAATTGGAAGTTTAAGAGAGGACATCCTAATTCAAATGTTAAAATTGAAAAAAAATTCCAACAAGCAACATGTTTCGGCCCTCCTTCTAGTGCCAAATATGTTGAAGGCCCCGAAAATCGGGTCAACAACAAGGGGGATACCTGCTCGGTCTGGACCTTGGTTGGCAGCTCCTTATCCGTTTGGTATAGCGGGTCTGACTGGGGATATGGGACCAGTTTCCCAATTCAGTGTGTGTGTGTGAGAAAGATGGGTATTTTTGTTCTAAATGGAATACTTATATCCTAATTCTAATCTAATGCTATGCTATTGTATTCTAACAAACGGAAAAACATCGCAATTTATGCTAACCCGGAGTGTGATCTTTCTTTTATGTGATCTAAAAAGATTTCAAGCAATAACTGGAAATAAATATCATTCAGCTATTATAAGAAAAGAATTCAATAAGGATGAACTACTTCGTATAAGAAGTTAGATGAAATAGTTGTGAAAACTTATCGCATAAATAAGCTATTCATACACTATACATAAACAAATAGTTATCACCATACAAAAGTGCCAAATGATAACTCAGACATCCATGTTGTAATATATAAACAACTGAAAATTGAATATCACTTTAGCGCATAAGCAGAAACGGTTAAGAGATAAAAGTACCATTTATAACTAGTCCTACTCATGAGCTTCAAGCGACAATTGATTTATCTCTCCTTGATT
>APFE031565724.1:91872-125889 GCA_000404065.3 Pinus taeda
AAAATGCTAGGTGGAAGATCATGGAATCTTCCAGAAGCTTCCCCTCTGACACTTGCCACTCCATTTTCGACCACAAATGAGTAAGAGATCATCATTCTCCAAGTGGAAGTAGGAACTATCAGAGAGAAGACACTAATCAAGATCCCAGAAGATGACTCACCTCTCTGTAATCATCTATATAGGGATCCCTCATCACAGAGATCCAGAGGCTGGAATTTTGTATCTTATAGAGAAGCGTTGTTGGTTTTCTGGTGTACATTCATAGTGTTGGGTGATCTAAGCTTTTCTTGAGGTGGAGAAGGGCTTCTTAGCTGGAGGATGATGCTGGGTCAGAGCACATGGTTGTAATCCTCTTGCTACTTTTATATTAATAAAGCTATTCTTGTTTCCTTCCATATTCTTGTGTACTTGTTTATATATGCATGTATATGGTTAATACACATCTGATCCGGTATTATTTATAAATTTAGATCCTTGTTTTTTGGATAGTAGTATGTTGCTATGATTCCACAAGTTCTTTTGAAGCTGGGCAGATAAAGAAGAAGTGGCGAAGCTCTATCAAGAAGGAGAGGAAATCAAACGCAAGACTTAGGTTGGTCTTCTTGGTTCTCCTCTCGTCTATTTTCATAAAAGGAAACAATAGTAGACTTTGATTGTTTGTTTCTAAGATAGCCACCCATCTTAGTGGGAATAGCAACATCCGAGTGGACACTATTCCTGGAGAACAATCTCACACCATGAGCATCTCACCATCCTCCTACAGCAGCAACATCTCCAACCAACACATCATATCTGGAAACCATCTCCTTGGCAACCACATTATCACCTCTACTAGGTCCATTCATGGCATGTTTACATCAATGCCAACTAATAAGACCATCACCAATCATGCACCCATCACTCATGCATATGACCAGCAACACCGAGAGCTCATTGGCATTAATTCCAACACCATAATTCCAACATCTTCATTAATAGCCTTAATTATAACTACTCCATTTTCCAAGACGTTATCTATCTCATAGGGACCAAGCTAGTGAGTCTAAAAAAAGAATTGCTTCAAGTACCTTATTGGTAGATTCCACTTTCACATTGGCTTGTGGATGATATGGAGTAGATTTCTGATGTTTGATCTTGTATTGATCAATTATTTTCCTGTACTGACTTATAAGTGTATTGAGCACCTTGGTATGTCACAATTTCTCTTAGGACCCAAAACAAGTGAAAATATCCTCAAAAAGAAATGCAACTACAACATTTTCGTTGGAAAAAGGAAGAGATTTATCTTTCACCCATTTTGTAACATAAATTGTACAAACAAGTATATACCTTTTCTGCTTAGACGGAGGATTGATTTAACCAAAAAAATATAGAGCCCATTTTTCAAATGGATCCACAACTACCTGAGGTTGTAGAGGCATCTCATCTAATGGAATGGGTTTTCTTATTCTTTGGAAACTATCACATATTTTGACATATTCCTTGGTATCTTTAAAAATACAAGGTTAATAATATCCAAAAAGAAGGAATTTATATGTAGTTCTTTTATTGACAAATTTTCCTCCACATGGTTCATCATGGAAAGTTTTCAATATGTCTAGTACTTTATCCTCTCGAACGCATCTTCAGATGATCAGGTTAGGGCCAGTCTGGCATAATTATCCCTCTATCCATGAGTAAGGTGCACTGAATTTGATGACTTTCATATTTTCTTTGGCTAATAATTGTGGAGGCAACTTTCTTGTAGCCAAATAGTTAGCAATATCTACAATCCAAGGAGTTTTAGTAGACACTACAAAAATATATTCATGAGGAAAATTATCGTTCACAATACTATCATTATTATCATTATGCATCATAGAAAGGAAATCAACGACTATGCTTCCTTTTTACAGCCTGTCTGGAATAGTAATATTGGATTCCTCTAATAATAATAACCTTCCAGTAATCCTTCCATTAGTTACTAATTGTTTTATTCATTAAATATCTAATAGCAGAATCATTTGTATCAATGAAAGTTTCAAAACCATTGATATAGTTTCAAAAATTATTAATGCATGAACAACTAAAAAATCATTTTCTGTTATTGTGTAATTTAACTTTGTAGCATTCAAATTTTTAATTGTATAATAAATAACATCAGGAGTTATATATTTTTGTCCCAACATAGCTCCTAAAGTATCATCTGAAGCATGAATTGAAATATGAAAAGGAAGAGACCAATTAGATCTTCCTAAGATTGGAATTTCATTGATTTTCTACTTCAATGATTCAAATGCTTTATGGAAATCAGAATTCCAAACAAAATCACAAACTTTTGTAAGAAGTTTAATAAGTGGAGAGGTTATTTTTGTGAAGTTGTTTATGAATATTCTATAATATCTTATAAAATGAAGAAAATGTCTAACATCTCTTTGACATGTAGGAACTAAAATTTTAGAAATTACTTCTACCTTAGATGCATTCACCTTAATTCCATCACCTAAAATATGGTGTCCTAAAACTATTCCCTCATTAAACATCATAAAACATTTCTCGTGACTTACTGAAAGTTTTTCTTCCTTGCATCCATCGAGATTTTTTTCTAACTTTTCAAGGGCTTCTTCAAAATTATTTCCATAGACAATGAAATCATCCATGTAAAATTTTACACAATCATGAATTAGGTCAAAAAATATACTTAAAGTCTCCTTTTGAAATGTTGCAGGTGCATTATATAACCCAAAAGGAAGTACCCTATAAAGATATGTACCCCGTGGATATGTAAAGGTTCTTTTGTCTTGATCTTCTGGTGCTAATTGGATTTGGTTATATCCACTGAAACTATCAAGGAATGAAAAATATTTCTTCCCTACTAAGGTATCTAGTACTTGATCAATGAAAGGTAGTGGAAAATGATATTTTAAATTAGCTTTAATCAATTCCCTATAATCAATGCACACTCTCCATTTTCCATTCTTCTTAGGAACAATCATTAAAAGTGATACCCATTGACTATCTGATATCAAATAAATGAAGTTCACATTAAGCAACTTTTGTAATTCCTCCTTAACAATATCTCTCATATTGAGATCCATCCTTCTTTGAGGTTGTCTAACTAGTATGACATTTTATTGAATGTAAATGTGATGAATACATGTGTTAGAATCAATTCCCTTCATATCAGTATGTTCCCATGCATATGTAGAATAATGTTTTGTAGCGTCTTTATTAATTTCCTGTTTTGAAATTCTTCCAAGTTATTATTAATATTTAATGTTTTTCCTAGAAAAAATTCTACTAAGGAGTTGCCAAACTTTTCCATAGAATGTAAACCTATTTGATGAGATGATAAATATTCAATATTAAATTTCTCTTGCAAACTTTGATCTTGCTCACAATATGAAGAAGAATCATTATTATTCATCAAATTTATCAATTGATACTCTTCATCTATTTATGAAATAGTAAATATTGGTTGAATGTCATCAAAGTCTTCATTATCATCATCTATCCAAAGTTAGATTTCTACTTTTTTTTTTTTTTTACAAGTGGGTACAATGTGAATTTCTTAGTAATGATACCATCATAAACGTACATATCACTAGATCTAGAAATTATGAATGCATGAACTATAGCTAGCCAAGGTCTATGAAGGATTAGTGGATGGCCTCCTAGATTAGTCTTGGGAGATAAAATCATAAAATCAACAGGATACTCCAATGAATCTAAAGATATGGACACATGTTCTAATATACCATTTGGTTTAATAACATATATATCTGCTAATTGTAGTAAAGATGGGGTATATTGAAGATTGGGAAGTTTTAATTGATCTATAGTCTGCTTGATCATAATATTAATGGCTTCTCCTAAATCAATAAAAGTGTTTGAAATTTCAATACCAATGATGTGGATTTTTACAATAGGGCTACTAGGACCTAGATATTTTTGAACTATTGGTTTCCTCATCATAATATCTACAATATTTCCTACCAATTAAATCTTTTTCGCATCTCGTTTTTTTCTTCTTGGTTTTTTAATGCACAATTCCTTTATTGTTTTTGAAAATATAGGTATTTCCTTTATAGCTTGAATTAAAGAAATTTTGACGCAAATATTTTTCAATTTATCTAGCATATAATATTCAGGTAAAACAATTTTCCTTTCTACTCCCTTATCAATTTTAAGTATTTCGGGAAAAGGAGGATTTTGTAAGGAAATAATAAGTTGTTCTACTAGAGGAATTGTAGGAGTTATCTTTATTTGCTTTTCATATAATTGTGTAGGAACATCTTCATTTCGAGGAGACCTTTCTTAATAAAGAGATTCCTCTTTTTCGATAATTTTATCCTCCTTAAATTCTTGGATGACAATTGGTGGTGATTTCTTTTGCAAAACCCTACTAGATCTAAGTTGGACATCATTTAGACCTATGGGGCTATCATGTAGGCTTGAAAATATTGACCCAACATTATAAATGGGTTGTTGAGGATTTTTATTATTTGGATTCAAAAGTGGTTGAGCAGGTAGTTGATTAGATTTATGAGGAAATGTAGTGGATGGTAATCGAAGTGGTTGGTTTGATGTTTGTGTTTGAAATTGTGGTTCAGTAGGTTAAGGAGGTTAATACTAAGGTTGGTATGGAGGATATGGTTGTTGGAATTGAGGATGTTGGGGAATTTTACCATAAGAATCTTTTCAACCTTGCAACCAAGATGGATTTCGAGGTTAAGGTGGCCAAGGTTGCCAAGGCATAAGTGCATTCCAATTTCTCTGTGGTTGTTCATATGATTGATATTGAGTATTGGAACCTTGTGCTATACCTTTTGTTGAGACTTCCATGGTATTTTAGCAATAAATCAAACTAATCTAGCTTCATCCTGAATGATAGCCTTAAGCCCGAGTATTGAGGGACATTAATTTTTATCATGATTTTTTGCATAGATGGCACAAATCTCTATACTATCAAGAAGACATTATGTTAGAGCATTTGCTTTCTACACCTAAGACAGGAAATAGATAATACAGCATTATCAACTTTTTCTTGTTTTGTATCTTTAGGGTATCTAGTTGTTCACTAAGATTTCCAAGGATAATTGTTTTGAATTTATGAAGAAAATTTCCTAATTCTGATCTACTTATTTTTCTAGATGAAAATTTGTTAACTCTTGAGACGACCTGATCTCTTGGGTTCTTACCATATCTAGCCCTATCTCTTGAAATATTTTTGCGGAACTCACAGATTTCATTGAATGACAATTGGGAGACATCTCCTTTGCCCATTAAATTGGGAATATCAATCCACTCATCCCTTATGGTTTTTAGCAAAAGAGTTTTTAATGTATCCTCAACTAAATTGTGCATTTTAGCCCTTTTGATAGTGTAGGAAAACCTTTCCATCAAATCTTCAAGGTTTTCATACTCTTTTTGCATCAACTTAAAGACTTCACCCTTAAGGTTATAGTGCATACAATAATCTTTGTATTTTTCTAAGAATACTCTCTTCATTTCATCCCATGTTCTAATAGAGTGTGTTCCTAGATCCATGAACCATCTATAGGCTCCATCTTTTAGAGTGGCTGGAAACAATTTCAATTTTTGAGTATTAAGTAAATTGTCATAGGATCTACATAATACTTCAACCTCATAAAGAGACTTCTCAAGATCCTCAGTTCTTAAGCCGTGAAAATTGGGAATAATATAAGGTTAGATATTTTTCATAGTGGTTGTGGTATCTTCATCAAAGATAGGAGATACATAAGGCTCTTATTTTCCCCTTCTGCCTCTACCACCTTATCAACCTCCTCTATTTCTTCCTTTGCCTCTTCCTCCACAAATACTAAGTTCACCATCTATATTATCTACTTCTCCCTCCACCTCTCGTGCCATTGTAAATTCCTCAGAGATAATGTAGGGTTCAACAATAGGGTTTTCTGCTCCTTCCTCTAGTTCTTTACTAATGGTGTCTCAAAAAAAGTCATCATCTTCCTCACTAGGCACTTCTAACTCCTATCCTAGGATTTGTTCACCTGTTGAAGAGAGAAATACAACTCCTTCAATAGGGGATGTGGGTTCTTAAACCACAACTTTCACAGATGAAGTTAGTTAGTCCCTGGGTTGAATTTCATACCTATGTACCTTAAAAAGTCTATGTATACCTGCTATGGATGGAATGTGAGTGTCAGTGGATGGTGTGGCACTACGTGGTCTAGTGGACGTGGTTGGTGATGTTGGTATTGAACGATATCCTCTACATCTACTTCTAAATCTACCCCTAGAATATTGTTCCCTATACATGCATCCTAAATAATTTTAATATTATTTCAACTATGCATCTAAAGAATGAATACATCTAATATGATATGCAAACTAAAAATAAAGTCTTATATACACTTCCCTAGAAACGGTGCCAAAATGTTAGGTAATTTAACTGGTAGTTAAATTACTTCATTAATTTTCAAACCAAGGTTTGTGTACTTACAAAGTGCATGTGCACAATATATGCTAGGAATGCTATTTTTTATTATTAAATGACAAAGCAATTTTTAATTTATTGAAAGAAATTGCAAATCAACTCATATAAAATTTTACACACATGTTATTTATATCAAATTTGAAATGACAAACTATGCTTTCCAAAAAAAAGATTAAATGAAAAGAATTAATTTTATTCTACTTGCATTGAATTGAAAAAACTATTCTAATTGCAATGAATTGAAAGGATTATTCTAATTGCATCAAATTGAAAGGACTATTCTAATTCTTGAAATGAAATTTTGATCTACTACAACAAATTAAAATTTTATTATATCAACAAAACTCATTCTAAGATCAAATTACTTGAAATTAAACTTGTTATATGAACTCAAAGAGCCAAAAAACTACAATAGATTGCTAGTGTGTGCAATAGAGATTTGAATCAATCTAACCATTTAAATCTGGGACTAAGTGGAAAATCTGAATGAGAAGAACTAAAAATAGCTTTGTTTGTTTTAAAAGTTAGAGAGGGGTCAATCTTGTGCAACAAGATCAACAATAAGTAAATGGGAAAAAATGTAAATTAAATGCAAATCAAATGATAACTATTTTAAAATGACAGCAAAATCAAAGCATCTATACTATCTTACATCTCTGGAGGGGGGGCTCATGTGTATTGTAAGGTGTTACAAATCCAAATCAAATCGTCTATCGATGCATTCACACTTTAGGAACAAATCATTATTATTAATCAAAGTAGAGAGTTTTTGTCGCAAATTAAAATAGAGTAATCAACATCTATTGTCTATTATATGAACTCACAGATCAAGGAGAAATTTATACAGTAGTGAATTAAAGGCATGGAATCGGGATGAGAATCTTGTGAAATAAATTTTATATGATCATGTTCAAGTGTTTTTTCAAGACAGAGAGGTCTTGACATAACCATCAACGAAATTTGAAGTGCCTGAACTACTTGAAACGTATATGAATAGTGAGACAATAAACTATAAAGATAAATCAAAGTAAAAAAAGCTCTCATTAGATATATTGGTGGTAAAATTATTATCAGAATGACAGTTGTTAAATCCAATGTTATGATCCGGTTGGTGGCTTGACATGTCCTTGATTCTTGATTGGTTCCCTTTGTGTCCAATTCCATACTAGACCAATAATGTGAAAGCTTGGGGAATTAAAAGTAATTTTTGGCCTTGTAAATATGGGAAATTGATTAAAACAACATGCTAAAATTTTTTTATAAGGATATGTCAATTTGAATCTAGTATCCATATCATCATGAGATTTTTTATCCATTAAATGATTCAAGCAATGAATTCTACTCCAAAGGATTGATTAGGCTTGAACAAAATTGATTAGCTTCATGACATTCACAATAAATATTAGGATTTGATTGTTCACAAATGAACTTAACATATATGAATTCTTCAGCCAATGATGATCTTTATCATGGCGAATAGGAAGATAGGATTCATAGTTGTGTGAATCCATAAAAGGTTTGCATTCCAATCCTGAGTTCAATGCAAGAGGTTAACATGAATATGGATTAACTAAAATAGAATCTTTTATCCAATCAAAAAGTCAATTTTGAGAGTTAGAAAAATTGTCTCAAAAAAACCCATAATCCATCCAAAAAGAGTTTGCTCCCAGTGAAATTATACGAAGGAAAGAATTTTTCTAGAAAATCCAGATCTAACATAGTTCGAGGATCTCATCTGAGTTGCAAGAACCTAACATAACCATCAATGAAAATTGAAGTGCCTTGATTCCTCGAAAGGTTCCAAAAATTTGAAAATTTGGATAACTAAATTTTGAAAACTAAATCAGATTGAACATTGCACATGGATAATTACTATCAATTAAATCAACAAGATCACTCTTATCAAGATGGAAGGCAAATACATCACTAGTTTGATCAAATTTTACAACTTCAACAAACATATTCATCATGTCATAAGATTCTTTTGATTTCAAATATAAAGATGTAAAGTAAAAAAAAAATCATGATCAACCTGATTTGAAGATTTTCCCTCATGCAAAATAGGAGATTGCAAGGAATGGGATGGATGCTAAATGACTTTATTATGATCTTCTTCATCATGAATGATCTCACTATTTTGTGTCAATTCAAAACTAAACTCATCAGATTGTAGATCGAAGAGAATTGCATGTCTTCGTAACAAGTTAATTTATTACAAACAATAGGACACAGGAAATGGCACGTTGAAGAAGAGGTGTCCATAATAAAATATTCTTGAGAAAATGAAATATTGGATGATGTACCTAGGAAATCATCACCATGTATAACAATGGAATCATGATGATCATTGTTACACAGTAATTTGTCACTGTCTCCTTGTCAGTCTCCCTACTGTGTCATGAAATCAAATCCATCATGCTCATGCTCTCTGAATTGGCCAAATAACCCTCTATGCCAAAGTTTATTTGATCATCGCGACTGTTATTGAAATAACCACGCTGACTGGCGGCTGCTAGTACAACTGATGTGCTGCCAGCGCGGAAGCACACGGGTTATCCACGCTGGTCGAATTTCATGGCCAGCGCATCCTCTGCTTGTATTAAGTCGTGCTGACACAGTCTCCTCCGTTATTGAGATGGGACGTCAGCGCGCCAGTCTAGTTATTCACCCGTGTTGATCCTATTTAGGCGAATTTTTTCTAACAGCCAACCTTCCAGATGACTCCAGACCTGGTTGTTGGCCTTGTGAATGTCGCCCTCCCTTCTATGGCATGTCTGTTCGTCATATGAGCCACCTTTCTTGAAGATAATCTTATCCTTCCACCATTCATGGAGACTCCTTCTCCTATATAAGCCTCCACCATTGCCATGAGCAACTAGTTTTTGGATATAGTTTTTGACATAAAGGAATTCATAGTGTGTTTAGTGCTGCTCCTAATAGGCAGTTGGTGTGTTAAGTGTGGATTTCTAGAGAGCTTAAGGAAGGTTATGAAGTCTTGTTGCCTTGTGTGAGAGAGATAATTGTTTGTCTCGGGAGATCTACCTCCAAGGGTGAATGCTTACGAGACTTGCTGGCTGGACCCTCTTGAGAAGGACTCAGCGTCAGAACATTGGTTGTATCTTTCTCTATTTTTGATTAATAAAAGATAGATGACTACTATTATGGTTCCATTCTCATTTGTCTTGTAATGGTTAATGTGAATTACATCCTTTCTGACTGATGTATAGTTGCTTTTACTAGATTTCACGCTTGTGTTTGCTTTCCTTTTGCATGTGCAGGTGTCCATCCACGAGGATAGTGGAGGATCGTGACTGACCAGAGCGAAGGAGCGAGAGCGACATCTCTTTATCAAAAAATAGCGCTGGAATCCAAGTAGGTGTTCATTACTTACTTTTTAATTGCAACTAGGAGCTTGCATAGTAGCATTGATTGATTGTTGCTAGACCCGTTCTAGGCTAGTAGGGATCGCCTCTATCCGTAGAGGGGATTTACCTCTCCAACAATTTGGCAACTTGAAGTTAGTCGTTTGTTGAAAGGTTCTCCTGGGGTCCCTGCGGTTTTGAAAGAATCCTTTCCCTCTCAGCAAACTCAGATGGTGGCTGACCCCTCTTCTTCTCCCTTCGATTCCCAGGTCTTCATGGTTGGAACTATTCCTGTTCATATAACAACTTGAGCAAAGGAGTATCCGTCGTCCGCCGGGAAGGAGCCAGAGGTTCCCTCAAGTGCTCCTTCGTCCAGCTCTGGTCCCCTCCATATCGAGAGACTGAGTACTGAGACGACAATCTGACCCCCTCCCAAAGGGGTACTCAGAAGGTCTTCTTATAATCCAAATGCTCGTGCTGCCTAGCACTATAGCATCGTAGAGGACTTAGCGCAGGCTCTATCGGCTATGTCCGCCTTAGAGGTCCTTCAAAGTTTCCCCCCCCAGAGGAAGTCCCTGCTATCGGCCATCGGTGGCATCGACCCAGCGGACTCCGATTTGATTACCTTCGACCTCGAGAGCCATGTTCCTCGACTGCCTCATCAGATCGCTTTCCTCATTCAAGTCGTCATCAATTCTAAAATGATCCATCGTACAATCATTGATGAGGGCGCATCCACCTGTATTATGTCTATTTCATGTTGGAAAGCCATCGGGTCTCCGACGCTGAGTCAGTCTCCAATGACGTTGGAAGCGTTTGACGAGAGAGAATCTCGACCTTATGGTATTCTTCAACGGCTACCAATTACCTTAGAAGGGAAGACTGTGGAAGTAGAAGTTGAGGTTGTGGACGTAAATCTCACATATAGCCTCCTTCTGGGTCGGAGCTGGATGTATGCCATGCGTGCCATGGCTTCATCCCTCTTCCGTGTCATTCGTTTCCCCCGTCAGGGGAAAATTGTCACGGTCGACCAGCTTTCTTTCTTCGCTTCCTCTTCTGAGGGAAACGTACCATTCGTTGAGCATACCTCCGTTCTGTTTGAGAGTGTGGGAGCCGGGCTCTTCAAAGAACCCGCCCTTATGGGTGTTTTCTCCCTCCCACCTCCCAACCTCACCTCAATCTCCAAGATCTCGGTTCGTTCTGATCCTTGGATCCTTCCTTCCATCGACCAGATAGAACCTTGGGGTGAGGAGATGTCGTTGAGTCCAGCCGAGCTCAACTACATTGAAATTGTTTCTGCATCGGCCTCTCATGATCAACCCACCATCACGAGTGGGGCTCTTGACTTAAATGATTTGCCCCATTGGTTAGGAGAATACACCTCCTCGGATCCATTGAAGGAAATATTTCCTTCCGATGAGGCTATCATAGAGACTATGTCTCTGGATGAACGTCCGAGGTTTCCTCTTCACCACCATTCCTCCTTTCTCCCTACCTTTCGGGAAACATTGCTTTGTCTCGAGCGGTTTGCTTCATGTCTCCCTTCTCAACCTCTTCAGACGCCCATTCAGATTTATCACACATCATCCGAAGGGAACCTAGGGAACATCACGCAGACGCAACCTATCGACATCTCTGTTAAGCCAGGGATTGTCGAGAACATTTACATAGGAGTCACCTGCACTCGTGAGGAGATAAAGGTTTATATCGCACTTTTTTGCGAATTTCGCGATGTCTTTGCATGGTCCTACGAAGAAATGCCCAGTATTGATACATCTATAGTAGTGCACGAGATACCAACGTATCCCGGGGCCAAACCTGTTCGTCAGCGTCTGCGTCCCGTACACCCCCGTAAGGCGGTAGCTATCAAAGCAGAGGTTGAAAAACTTCTTAAGGCTGGATTCATTTATCCCATCCCACTGACAGAATGGGTCTCAAATATTGTCCCTGTCGACAAAAAACAGGGCACCATTCGCGTCTGCGTTGATTACCGCGACATTAATAGAGCTTGACCAAAAGACAACTACCCCACACCATTCATTGATCAACTCATTGACGAGTGTGCGGGCAGCGAAATATATTCTTTTATGGACGGCTTCTCTGGTTACAACCAGATTAATATCGCTCCGGCTCATCAACACAAGACGACCTTCATCTGTCCATGGGGCACTTTTGCTTACAAAAAGCTCCCCTTCGGCCTTAAAAATGTCGGCGCTACCTTTCAGTGTGCGATGTCTTATGCTTTCCACGATATCAGGCACATCATACAGCCTTATCTGGATGACCTTCCCGCTCATTCAACTAAGTGCGCGGACCACCCATCGCATCTTCGTGAGATCTTTCTTCGTTGTCAACACTATAATATCCAATTAAATCCGTACAAATGTGTCTTCTACGTTGAATCTGGTCAACTTCTCGGGTTTATCGTCTCCCGAGAGGGCATCCGTTTGGATCCCCTTAAAGTCAAGGCAATTGTGAATCTTCCTCCCCCTTCTACTTTGCGGCAATTACAAAGTTTGCAGGGGAAAGCTAATTTTCTAAGACGGTTCATCCCAAACTATGCCGAAGTGGCAAAGGGTTTTACCCGGTGACTGAAGCGTGACACCCCATTCCGATGGGATGCCATAGCCGAGGAGTATTTTTCTCATCTCAAAACTCTCCTAGTTTCCGCCCCTTTGTTGCGGCCTCCAAATTATCATCGTGACTATACGCTCTATTTGGCCGCTGCCGATACCACTATTGGCATGGTTTTGGTCCAGGACGACGATGATGGCATCGAACATGTCATTTATTATCTTAGTCGCAACTTACTAGATATGGAGACTCGATATGCATACGTCGAGAAGTTGGCTCTCGTCGCGATCTACGTCGTCCAACACTTCCGTCACTACATTCTGTTGCGTACTACGACGGTGATTTCAGATTGTAACCCCATGACCTACATTATTTCACGACAATTGCTGGCGGGAAAATACTCAAAGTGGATCGTAATCCTCCAAGAGTTCGACTTGGAATTTACTGCGGCCAAGTCCAAGAAATCACTCGTTTTTGCTGAACTTTTGTGCTCCTTGCCATCTGCCGCTACTTCCTCGCATATAGAGGAGTCTATTCTAGATGAAACTCTTTTCCTTATCAGCACCCTCGATCCGTGGTATGGGGACATAATTGTCTATTTGCAGACGTCCTCCTTCCGCCCCGAGACCTGGAAAGACGCTCATAGACGGATTCGTCACCAAGCTCAACCATATCGCATAGTTGGGGACACCCTGTACCGCCTTGGTGTTGATTCGGTTCTTCGTCAATGCCTAACCTTTGAAGAAGCTGAAAGAGTTCTAAACGACTGCCACTCCGATGCTTGTGGCGGTCACATGTCTGGATATGCCACCACATAGAAGATCCTCTGTGTTGGCTACTTCTGGCCTTCCATTTTCAAGGACTGCATTCTTGCCGTCCGTTCTTGTCACGAATGTCAGATTTACCAACGGAAGATGCGTGCGCCCGCTGCCCCGTTGCACCCCGTTGTGACCGTAGGCCCCTTTGCCAAATGGGGCATCGATTATGTGACATGTAACCCTCGCTCGGCCGGGGGGCATGGTTACATCATCGTTGCTGTAGATTACTTTACAAAATGGGCCGAGGCAATGCCTACATTATCGGAAGATGGTCATACCGTGGCGAAGTTTCTTTTTAACCATGTTATTTCTCGGTTTGGGGTTCCACAAGCCATTGTCACTGATCACGGAAAACATTTCTGTAATCATATGATGGCCGAGTTGACAAGCCAACTAGGACTTAGGCATGATAGTTCCACTCCATACTATCCTCAGGCAAACGGTCAGGTTGAAGCCGTGAACAAAGTCTTGGTCACGATGCTTCAGAGAACTGTTGGCATGCACAAGTCTAGTTGGCATTTGATGTTGTTCTTCGCTTTGTGGGCCTACCGGACCTCCGTGAAGGATGCCACCGGTTTCACCCCTTTTCAGCTAGTATATGGACTGGAGGCAACCCTTCCCATTGAGTGTGAAATTCCTTCACTCAAATTAGTCGTCGAGTTACTTCCTGAGACTACTCCTGTAGAAGAGCGGCTTCTTTACTTGTAACGACTGGACGAGACACGTCGTCTAGCCTCCCTAGCTATCGAAGCTCAAAAGAAGCGAGTGAAAACTCACTTCGATAACTCTGTTAATCCCCGCTCTTTCATCGAGGGAGACCTAGTACTGCTCTACGATCAGGATAACGATAAGCTGGGAGCAGGAAAACTCAAGCCAATGTGGCATGGGCCCTATATCGTAAAAAGAGTTCTACAAAAAGGTGCCTATGAGCTAATATATTATGAAGGCAATCCCCTGGACAGGCCCCGCAATGGGCTGTATCTTAAGAAATATTACGCCTGAGTCCAGGCACTCTCTCATTTATTTTTTACATGCATATGCTTTTTTACAGTGTGTTGTGTGTGTGTGCGTGTTTACTTGATTTTTGTCTTAGTGTGTCGGCGTGATTGCCGCTTATTGTGTCTTTTTGCTTCTTGAACAGATGTCTGGATCACTTTACGTTGGTTTCGCTGATGGTGCTTCCCGCAATACTCGCAATCTGTCATCTGCGGCATGGGTGATCTACGATCCTCATGGTGAGTTAGTAGATATTCAAGGTGTGTGTCTAGGTTGCACAACAAACAATGTAGCTGAATATAGTGCTGTAATTGAATTATTAGCCGAGGGGATTAACCTTGGAATCCGCTCATTGGTTGTAAATTTAGATTCACAGCTTGTAGTCCACCAACTCAATGGGCAATATTCCGTCAGAGACCATCGTATTTTAAGGTTGTATTTACGCGTTAAGTTATTGGAAAGAGATTTTGATTATATTACTTATCATCACATTCCAAGAAGATTTAATGCTGTAAATGATGCATTGGCTAACTATGTATTAGACAGACATTTGCGAAATATGTAAATAAACAAAACATGAGAAGCATAAGATACAATAAAAACACCATGTATAATATAATATATAATATATATATAATAATTATATATATATAAAGATAATCGTGTGGCGCACTAAGGCGCTCAAAAATAAGTGTGCATGTCTCAATAAGTCCGACGTCCTTAGCACATCTGAGACGTGTGTCTCTCAAAAAACAACAGTAGGAAAGTAAAACCTAGGCGTCTACTATGGTGGGTTATGCTCTCGGTAGCATGCCACCACTCGTGCCACCCGCCTCAAAAGGCAGTGCATCCTGGGTTCCACACCCACTGTATGGATCTGTGCAGCTAGGGGGACCTCCTCGATCCCCTGGTAATCTGGGACTCCTGCCAGCAAGCCCTCGAGATTGTGCACCAGTCTCTGTCTGGTCATCTCCTGCAGGAGCCAAGGCCAAGATGGCAGCGCCTTGCCCCTCTCTCCATGCCTCTAGGGCCAGGCCAAGGGGTCTCACAGGTCCCACGTCTGCACAGCATAGCATTTATTAGGACATGTACACGGAAAAATTCAAAAACATTACAAAAGATTAAAATCAAAAAGAGATCGAGTGTTTACCTCCATCGTCCCACTACTCTCCCGCAGGCAGCGGCATGTCAGGGTCACCACGGAAGTCGATACCGGCGTACGGCCAGTCCTCGACAAAGATAACTTGGCAATCTAGCCACTCTCGGAAGAAGACGCCCCACGACACTGAGCGACCGCCACCCCCATGTGGCATGACCCGGGCCCACTTGGTGGCCCTTGTCTCCCGTGGACTATTAGGCGGATCTACCACCATGGTCTACAGCCGAAGGGCCGGCACCCGCTCGAACATAAGCGGAAGCAAGAGTGATCCGTAGCCAAACTGCTTCGACTCCCCACGTCGGCAGTTACTCAATTGCCTCTTCATGCTGTTGGTCACAGCTGCCGCCCAGTTGAAAATCGTGGGCTGTAAGCACTCGAGAGCTAGTAACAGGTTGGCCTTTGAGGCCTCATGGTTGGCCAAACTGCCTACTACCCACGTCACTAAAAGGAGTATAGTGCGGAGGACTATGTCGGCATTAGGCCCAACACCCACTGATGGGATGCTTGCCTTCCCGCTCCGTGTCTTGACCGCCTGTGGGCACGCACGGGCCATCAGCTGATCGAGCGTCTCACCGCCAGGTCGCTGCCCCTCCAGGATGGGCATCACACCTCGGCAAGACAATCCAGTCAAAAAATAAATGTCCGAGGAATCGAACTCTATGTCACGGCCTCGGATGGTGAATTTCCCATCCACTGGATTCCAGGCTCTGATCAGAAGCTCTAGGAGGTCTGGCTGAGCCCTCAAGCGCGGAGTAAGGAAAAATTTGAGTAATCCGCATGCCAGCATTGCATTTTGGCATCCGGCATCAGTAAAAGCGGCCATATCTTCATTATCATGGGCTCTCTCCTGCCATACGAAGGCCATTATGCCCTACATGATCACCCAAAAGCATTAGGCTGCCTGCATTTGAGAATTCTCCATTCAAAATCATAAAAATAGAATTTCGCGGCGCCAGCGCGACTGTTTCTAAAACAGCCGCGCTGATCGTGGTGGCCCTTTGTATTTTTCTCTGGGTCAGCGCAGAAGAACACGGGTTTTCCGCGCTGACCCAGAAAGTGGTGTGTGTTGATAAAATCAGCCAGCGTGGACCCGATGGGCGAATCCGCGCTGACCGAGAGCGCACCTACGCTCAAAAAATTTGGCCAAACGGCCGAATCCTACGGTGAAAATGCTTGAAAAATGATTCAAAATGAAGCGTAAGGCAAGAGGGACCTACCTGAATTCAGCTGTCGGAAGAACGACATCTGGATGATGAAGAATTCACTCCGTCAACTTTGTAGTTCTCCAACGTTCTCCAAAGCTCAAATGGTAAAATGGTAAAAATGACTTTTACACCTCCCTATTTATGGTAAAAAATTCCTAATTTGACTATAATTTTTATGAATGTGGGTTTTTTGCCATATTTTGCCATGAATTTGATCCTGATGTCACTATATTATGCCTTGATGCATGTTTTACTATGTTTTCCGACATATCGAACGGGTTTACGCAGGTAATTTTCTTGTGCAGGGCCTCGGAATCGGCGAAGTCACGGTGGCTCTATGTATGCTTGGTCCCAAAAAAATGTCATCTTTAAAGCTCTTTTCCGACATAAAGCAAGAAAAGATTGCCGAGCCTCCTTTCATCTCGTCAAAAGGAATGAAAGGCGGTCGCTTTTAAAGCTCTTTGTTCGACCGTTTAAATTAACAAAGATTGTCGGGTGTTTGTCGTTTCACACTCGTTATCGGTTCTAAAACGACGTGCTTCTGACCGCTTTTTTACTTTTTCAGGTCAAAGTCACTATTTACAAAAAGTACTCCTCGGTCATAATGATCGGGTGGTTCTTTCGAGCATCGTTTTATACTTTTTCGGGCTCGAGAGACACAACTTTACGAAAAAGCACCCCCCTGGAGTTTTCTTTTCAGATGTCTTTTCAAACTCTCTAAACATGAAAAGACGCCGAGTTCTTCCTTTGTCAGACTCGTTAAAACTTAATGACATCGGACTCCATCAAAATGACGCCTCTTCAAGCATATGCTATCCTCGTCAAGCTTGTCACCCAAAAATAACTGGGGTACTCGCCAAAATGGTGGGGGAAATAAAGAATCATAATCGTCATCATCGACAGCATGTCGCTCTTGAACATGGCACTGTTTGCATTCGTGTCTGGGTGGGGACATCTCATATCGCTTCACTTTTGCCTCCATGGGTTTGGGTTATCCTATTTGGCCATTCATCTGCTCATTGTCCTGTCATCACGACCTCTGATCATTTGACCCTGAATACTGCCAAATCCGTCATTGTGCCGCCAATATGTTCAAGAGAAGTTGGCCTCTGCGAGTATAACCTCCCTCTGATATTTCACACAAAACATATTGTCTCTTTCCGTCTCGTGTCGATGATGTGGGAAACATTATGGCCCACTTTCGACGAGATCACTTCCTGTCGACTTCAGTTCATTATCCAGGAAAGTGACCTAGAGACTCCCTTCAAGTACCTTGGAGCCTGCATGCCTCAATGGCAGGTTCTCCGTGTTCGACGCGAGGTTTTCATCATTGGCCTCCGATCAAATGACTCTACGGGTGTTCGACACCGGCTCATTCATTCGCACGTCGTGGATTGTACCTGTAGTACCTTGAGGACCATCGTCATTATTGGTGGCCCCTCTCGCGTCTGTCAACAACTTTCATCATCGGTTGGTAATCAGACGATGTTCAAGCATGTTCGACTTCGACTCCTGTAATCACATGTTTGAACTTGTACTTTGTTCGGGTTTGGATGGAGCTCGAGACCCTGGTTCTAGTCCATTGTGGGCCAAGTTGCGATTTTGTGGATCATCATTACATGACTCATTGATGGATGGCTGCGACCATACCTCTTATCATCATGGTCTCTTCAGCTGGGTGGCTGCGTCCACACCACAGACCTTCTTCATATGTCTTTTGGATGGCTGCGCCCATGCCTAGACTACATGTAATTGAAATATCAGTCATATCTGCCTGCAGGTTCTTCCTGGTGGTGTTCCGATCCAGCAGTCTTGTAAAGCATTTCACCCCTCCCACTCTCTCGGGCTTCATGTTTCAGGGGGCATCTGTTACACAGTAAAATGTCACTGTCACCTTGTCAGTCTCCCTACTGTGTCATAAAATCAAATCCAACATGCTCATGCTCTCTGAAATGGCCAAAAAACCCTCTTTGCCTAAGTTTATTGGATCATCGCGACTGTTATTAAAATAACCGCGCGGACTGGCGGATGATAGTGTGACTGGTGCACTGCCAGCGCGGAAGCACATGGGTTTTCCGCGCTGGTCAAATTTCACAAACAGTGCACCCTCCACTTGTGTTATATCGCGCTGACCAGACCTCTTCTGTAATTGAGATGCGATGTCAGCACGCCAGCCCAGTTTTGCACCCGCCCTGATCTTGTTTGGGGGAGTTTGTTCTAACAGCCAGTCTTCCAGATGACTCCAGACTTGGTTGTTAGCTTTGTAAAGGTCGCCATCCTTTCTCTGGCATGTCTATTCACCTGTTCATCCACTTTTCTTGGGGGAAAGCTCATCCTTTCACTATTCATGGAGCCTCCTTCTCCTATATAAGCCTCCACCATTGCCATGAGCAGCTAGTTTGGAACATATAGACTTTGACATAAAAGAATTCATAGTGCATTAGTGCTACTCTTTGTAGGCATTTGGTGTGTTGTGTGTGAGGATTGCTTTAGAGCTTGAGGAAGGTTGTGAGTTTGTTGCCTTGTGTGAGAGAGAGACCTCTTTGACTTGGGAGATCTACCTTCAAAGGTGAATGCTGATGAGACATGCTGGCTGGATCCTCTAGAGAAGGACTCAGCATCAGAACTTTGGTTGTACCTTACTCTACTTCTGATTAATAAAAGATAGATCACTACTGTTATGGTTCCATTCTCATTTGTCTTATGAATGATCAATGTGAATTACATCCTTTCTGACTGATGTATAGTTGTTTTTAGTATATTTTACGCTTGTGTTTGTCTTCTCTTTGCTTGTGCAGGTGTCTGCCCACGAGGATAGTGGAGGATTGTGATCGGCTGGAGCAAAGGAGCGAGAGGACCATCTCTTCATCAAACATAGTGCTGGAATCCAAGTAGGTGTTCTTTACCCACTTGTTAATTGCAACTAGGAACTTGTAGAGTAACATTGATTGATTGTTGCTAGACCCCTTTTGGGCTAGTAGGGATCGCCTCTATCCGTAGAGGGTATTTACCTCTCCAACAGTAGACTAAGATAATCTAGGGTATAGTAGGCTATGCTAAGCTAGAGAAAGCTAGGCTAGGAAAGGTAATGCTAGGAAAGGCTAAGTAAGAGTGAGTTGTTATAAGCTAGGGTAGGCTAGGCTAGAGTAGTCTAGGCTAGGCTAGATTGGGCTAATATAGACTAGGATATAGTATGTTGGGCTAGGATAATAAAGTTCGCTAGGATAGTCTAGGCTGGGCTAGAGTATTTGAGGGTAAAGTAGGTTAGTGTAGGGTTAGAGTATGCTATGCTAGGTTATGCTATGTTAGAATAAGTTATAATGCTATAGTAGGTTAAGTTAAGCAAAGGTAAAGTAGGGTAGGATAGACTAGGCTAGGCTAGGCTAGGCGAGGCAAGAGTAAGGTAATCTAGGCTAGGCTAGAGTAGGCTAGGATAGGATAGACTTGTTGGAAAATTATATATTATAGAGCAATGGAACACATAGAATATTGCAGAAATATAAACACAGAAAACACATAAAATAGGAGAGGCAGAGATATATGTGGTTCACCCAGTTTGGGCTACATCCACAGAGAAACAACCAGTCTTTCTTTTATTATATTATCTAGCAAACTAAAGAGATACAACCTATAGCAGATCTGCTATAACACCCTATTCGCTCTCAATCCCTTCTCTCTTCCTCAGAATACAGATATCCATAGACACAATACAATTCCCTCATATATAGTGAGGGGTTGCCTTCTAGGGAAAAAATCCTAAATTAAACATAACTTCTACCGTCATATCATCCACCTATTGAATGACCCAGATTGACTAGAAATTACTAGACTTTTACAAGGCAATTTTGCAATGTTTTTAGCTTCGGGGGTGTTGCCCTTGAACCCCTAACGGGGGACCGCTGGCCCTCAGACCCCCTTGCCAGGAGGATCCGCCCCCCTGAACCCCCATGGGGGGAAAAATTCCTTGTACAATCTTCCTACGGTATACATCCGGCTGAAACCTTTGAATACAGAATATAATCACGCTCCACACACAACAATCTCCCACTTGGAGACTAATTATAGTAACTCCACCGCTGCTTCATTTGCTAGACAATAACTCCACTTTAGACCTGACTATTTCTCATATCCTTCATCATACTTGAAGACCAATTGAAACTGAGCAGATTTCCAGTTTCTCCTTCGTTACAACTTTTGTTAACATATCTGCAGGATTCTGGCTAGTGTGTATCTTTTCCAGCTTCAAATGTCCATCTTCCAATGTTGATTGTATGAAATGGTACTTGAGCTGTATATGCTTAGTCTTGTAATGAAATATATAGTTCTTTACAAGATGTATGGCACTCTCGCTATCGCTGTATAACCTGCCCAACTCCTGCTTCTTACCCAATTCATCTAGAAACCTTTGTAACCAAATCATTTCTTTACTAGCCTCTGTAGCAGCAACATACTTTGCTTTTGTTGTTGAAAGTGCAACAACACTTAAGATTTTTGAAACCCAACTGACAGTTGTTCCACCTATAGTAAATACATATCTTGTAGTGCTCCTCCTATTATCTCTATCATTTTCCATATCTACATCAACATATCCCTGTAGAGTAATGTTTGAACCACCAAAGCATAATGCTTTATTTGTGGTACCTCTCAAATACTTGAGAATCCACTTCACCACCATCCAATGTTCTTTTCCTGGATTTCTCATGTGCCTGCTTACAACTCCCACTGCATGTGCAATATCAGGCCTTATGTAGACCATTGCATACATTAAGCTTCCAACTGTTGATCCATATGGAACTTTATACATATGAGCCATTTCTTCCTGAGTCTTGGGACATGCCTCCTTACTTAATTTGAAATGGCTAGCCAAAGGTATACTAACTGGTTTTGCATTCTGCATATTAAACCTTTTTAACAACTTTTCTATGTACTCACTTTGAGACAATGTTAATTTACAATTCTTCCTGTCTCTAGTTATTCTCATACCAAGGATTTGTTTTGCAACACCCAAATCCTTCATTGTAAATGAGTTTGCCAATTTCCTTTTGAGCACATTTATTTCCTACATGTTAGAACTTGCAACAAGCATGTCATCTACATACAATAAAAATATAATATAGTTGCCATCATTTTTCATTTTGAGATAAACAAAATGATCAGAGTGACACCTAGTATAACCTTGTTTAGGCATAAACCTGTCAAATTTTAGATACCACTGCCTTGGAGTCCGTTTTAAGCCATACATGCTCTTCTTCAACCTGCACACTAGTTTCCCCTTCCCTTTTACCTCATATCCTTGTGGTTGCTGCATATATATCTCTTCCTCCAAATCCTCATGGAGAAATGTTGTCTTTACATCTAACTGCTCAAGATGCAAATCTTCGGCTGCTACAAGACTTAGAATAGTTCTATTTGAAGTCATTTTCACAATAAGACAACATATCTCATCAAAGTCTATATCCCTTTTCTGTGCAAACTCTTTCACCACAAGTCTAGCTTTATACCTTTTTCTAGCTCCATCTTCTTCCTTCAACTTGTAAACCCATTTATTCTGCAATGTTGTTTTTCTTGCAGGCAACTTGATTAAGTCCCAAGTCTGGTTATGTGCTAAAGGGTCCATCTCTTCTTTCATGGCATGCTCCCACTTCTTCCTGGTTTCTACCTGCACTGCTTGTTCATAACATTATGGATCACTAGAATTAGTCAACAATACATAATATAATGAAGGAGAGTATGGTTCAGGGGGTCTACTTATCCTACTAGATCTTCTAACACCACTTTCAGGTGTTTAAAGTGCTTGTTGCTATTGTGGTTGTTGTTTTGGCTGTTGATCATTATGATTTTCAAGCACCATCACATTTCCTGTGATATTGTCAAGAACTGTGTATTCTCTGTTTTATTTTTACTATTTCATTTCCTGTAGCTGATCCTTATACAAAACCTTTTCATTGAATATGACATCTCTGCTCCTAATAATTTTGTGTTTTTCATAATCATAAAAGTGATAACCAAAATCATTAACACCATATCCAATAAAGGTACATTTATTTGATTTTTCCTCAAGCCTTGTTCTATTTTCTTTGTTAATGTGGACAAAGGCTTCACAACCAAAAGTCTTTAAAAATGAGTAGTTTACCTTTTTACCTGTCCATGCCTCCTCTAGAATACCACCATGCAAGGAACTTGAAGGCCCTCTGTTTATTAGATAAACAACAGTGTCTACACCATCTGCCCAAAATTGTAAAGGAAATCCTGCATGCAATCTCATGCACCTTGCACGCTCTATGATTGTCGTGTTCATCCTTTATGACACACCCTTTTCTTCTGGTGTTGTTGGAACTATATTCTCTCTGTGAATTCCATTCTCAAAAAAGTACCTATCAAACTCTTTGTTGTAATATTCACCTCCATTATCTGATCTAAGAAAATTCAACCTTTTCCCTATCTCATTTTCAACCAAAGCTTTCCATTTCTTGAAAGTATCAGATACATCAAATTTATTTCGAATACAATAAATCTAGGTTTCTCTGGTTGCATCATCAATAAAAGTAACATAATAATGACAGCCACCAAGAGATGATACCTGAGGAGGTCCCCATACATCTATATGCACAAGCTCTAATTTTTTTCTCTTCTTTTCTTTCCCAACTCTAAGGAATGTGACTCTCTTTTGTTTTCCATAAACATAATTTTCACAGAATTTTAAATCAACATGCTTCAAAACTAGCAACAAATTTCTTGAGTGAAGAAACTACATCCTTTTCTCCTTCATGTGCCTGAGCCTATGATGCCACAGTGTTGTATCTTCTCCTGTAGAGGTTAAAGCATTAATGGAATTAGAAATACCATTGCATAAATACAATGTGCCAACCTTTCCTCCTTTTGCTATTACCAGGGATCCTTTAGTGACCTTCCAAGTTTTATCTGTGAAAGTAGTTACACAACCTTCATCTCCCAACTGCTCTGTTGAAATCATATTTTTCTTCAGATCTGGAAGATGCATTACCTCCTTCAATAGCCACTGGTTTCCATTTTGCTATTTTATGAAAACTGTACCCATTCCAATGATTTTACAGGGTTTATCATCACCCAATCGAACCTATCCAAAATCTCCTTGAACATAATCATGAAAATGTTTCCTATTAGGTGTGGCACGGAATGAGGCCCTCGAATCTACCACCCAGGCATCAATAATATTTTCTAATGAAAGAATCAAAGCATCTTGCAACACATCACCTATTACATTTGCTTCATGATTAGTTTCTTACTACACGTCTCCTTCTTTTCCCTTCCGAGACTTGCAGTCTTTCTTCAGGTGTCCTTTCTTCCCACATTTCTAGCACACTATCCCCAATCTGGACTTGGATCTACCTTTTCTTGACTTACTGCAATATCTTGGGCTCTTTCCTCTTTCCATTTTTCTTCCCCTAGTCTCTGCAGTCAAAGCATTACCTGATGTCTCACTGGAGCTTTTCCGTCGCATTTCCTCACTAAGGATTGTACCAACAACATCATCAAACTTTAAAGTACTAGATCCAGAGACAGAGTTACTAATGGCCATAACTAAACCATTCCAACTTTCTGGCAATGAGCATAGAAATAACAGGGCCCTAACTTCATCATCAAAAGTTACCCCTACAGAACTTAACTGACTTGAAACTATATTAAAATCATTTAAATGATCTGCAACAGATCCACCTTCTGACATCTTCATATTAAATAGATGCTTCATAAGAAATACCGTATTGGAGGCTAATGGTTTTTCATATACTTTGGCCAGTGCCGACATTAAACCCTTCGTTGTCATTTCCTTTGAAATATTAAACACTAGTGACGCCGCTAGGCATAGCCGTATTGTTCCAAATGCCTTTTTGTCAAGATTCCATTATGTGTCTATCTTACTCGTCGGCTTCTTTTTCTTACCACTCAATGGTAAGTACAGATCTCTCTGATACAAATAATCTTCCATCTGCATCTTACATAGTTGGCACTTTTGGCCATTTAATATTTTGACCCTAAACCTACCATCTCTCACCACTACTCCCACTCGAACTAGGAACCCTTCTCTCCTGCGAGTTTATCAACCAAATAGACCTTCAACTCCGATACCAATTATTAGAAAATTATATATTACAGAGCAATGGAACACATAATGTATTGCAGAAATATAAACACATAAAACAAGAGAGACACAAATATACGTGGTTCACCCAGTTTGGGCTACGTCCACAGAGAAACAACAAGTCCTTCTTTTATTATATTATATAGCAAACTGAAGAGTTACAACCTACAACAGATCCACTTTAACACTCTCTTCGCTCTCGAACTCCTCTCTCTTCCTCACTCAAAATACAGATATCCATAGACGCAATACAATTCCCTCATATATAGTGAGGGGTTTCCTTCTAGGGCAAAAAACCCTAAATTAAATAGAACTTCTACCGTCAGATCATTCACCTAATGAACGACCTAGATTGACTAGAAATTACTAGACTTTTACAAAAAATTTTACATCTATTTTTAGCTTCAGGGGCGCTACCCCCGAACCCCCACTGGGGGACCACTGGCCCGCGGACCTCCCAGCTGGTGGGCATCGGCCCCCCCGAATTACCGCATGGAGGGGTGTACAATATTCCTTGGGTATACATCTGGCTAAAACCTTTGAATACAAAAGATAATCAGGCTCCACACCCAACAAGACTAGGCTAGAGTTTGTTAGGCTAGGAAAGAGTAAGATAGAGTTCGCCATTATAGTCAGGGCTAGGCTAGAGTAGGCTAGGCCAATGTAGGTTAGAGTAGAGTAGGTTAAGCTAGGCTAGGCTAGGCTATACTAGTGTAGGTTAGGCTAGGATACATTATAGTAGGCTAAGCTAGAGTAGACTAGGCTAGGAAAGAGTAGGCTAAGCAAGAGTGGCTAGGGTACGCTAAGCTAGGCTAGTCTAACCTAGGCTATGTTAGAGTGGGATAGACTAGGTTAGAGTAGGCTATTCCAACCTAGGCTATGTTAGAGTGGTCTAGACTAGGTTAGAGCAGGATAGGTTAGGCTAGAGTAGGCTAGGCTAGGCTAGGCTAGCTTAGGCTAGTGTAGGCTAGGTTACGCTATGCTAGGCTAGGCTATGCTATAGTAGGCTAGGCTAGGCTAGGCTAGAAAAGAGTAGACTACGCTAGAATAGGCTAAAGTAGGCTAGATTATGCTAAGCTAGGATAGGGTAGAGTAGATTAGAGTAGACTAGGTTATGGTAGAGTAAACTAAGCTAGGCTAGGCTAGGCTAGAGTATGTTAAGATAGAGTAGGAAAGGCTAGGCTAAAGTAGGCTAAGATAAGCTAGGATATACTAGGCTAGACTATGCTAAGTTAGGTTGGGCCATGCTAAAGTAGGGAAGAGTAGGCTAGGTTAGGTTAGGCTATGGTAGGATAGAGTAAGTTAGGAAATAGTAGGTTAGGCTAGTGTAGGATGGGTTAGAGTAACCTACCATCGGATAAACTACGCTAGACTAGGATAATGTAAGTTAGACTAGGTTGGGCTTATTTGGCTAGGTAAGTGTAGGCTAGGCTAGTATTTAGTAGGCTAGGATAAAGTAGGTTAGAGGAACCTACACTAGAGTATAGTAGGTTGGTTTAGAGTAGAGTAGGATAGGCTAGTCTATGCTAGGCTAGGCTAGGCTAGTGTGTGATAAGCTAGACTAAGCTAGAGTAGGTTATGCTAAAGTAGGCTAGGCTAGGGCTAGAGTAAGTTAGGCTACGCTAGGTTAGGCTAGGCTAAGCTAGAGTAAGTTAGGCTAAATTTTGCTAATCTAGATTGGGCTAAGCTAGGTTAGTGTAGGTTAAAATAGGTTAGGCTAGGTTAGAGTAACCTTGGCCAAGCTAGGCTAGGCTATGTTAGGCTTGGCTAAAGTAGGATAGGCTTGGTTAGTGTAAATTCATGGAGGTTTCACTTAATGAACCCTTTGACATATGACATGTGTTCATGGAATACTAAAAAATACCCTTATTTTTACTTCATATTGGAAAATGCCTCTAAAGTTTGCATTATTTAGGCTAGGCTAGAGTAGCCTAGGCTAAGCTAGGTTAGGCTAGGATAGAATATGTTAGGCAAGAGTAGACTATGCTAGGCTAAGCTAGGATAGAGTAAGTTATGTTAGGCTAGGCTAGGATAAAGTAAGATAGCTAGGTTAAGCTAAAGTTCATTAGGAAATGCTAGGCCAATCTAGGCTAGTCTAAAGTAGGTTAGAGTAGGCTAAAATAGAGTATAGTAGGTGGTTTCTAGTAATGTAGGATAAGCTAGTGTGTGCTAGGCTATGGTAGTGTGTGATAGGCTAGGATAGGCTAGAGTAGTTATGCTAAAATATGCTAGGCTAGGGCTAGAGTAAGTTAGGTTAGGTTAGGCTAGGCTAGGCTAGGCTAGGCTAGGGTTAGAGTAAGTTAGGCTAGGTTAGGCCGAGCTAGACTAGGCTAAGCTAGGCTCGACTAGGCTAGGCTAAGCTAGGCTAGGTTAGTGTAAGCTAGGTCGAACTAGGCTAGGCTAAGTTAGGCTTTCCTAAAGTAGGATAGGCTTGGTTAGAATAAAGTTAGTGTTTCACTCAATGAAATTTTGACATATGACATGCATTCGTGGAATGCTAAACAATACCCTTATTTAAAATACATATTCAAAAATACTTCTAAAAAACACATCGTTTAACCCCAAACAAATGTGAACCCAATACATCTTTCCAGTTTAAAAAAACCCTACTTTCACTAGATATTGTAGGTTTCCATTTCTTGATTAACATTTTTTATAACCCTTTATATTTTTTGGTTAAATTTGAGCTCCATTTTTTATACTTGCCAATATAAAAACCTTTTACACCCTATTATGTGTTGAATATATAATGTCATTGTTTTCTCAATATATCTCTCGTAATATGAATGAACGTGGTATGATATTTCTCCCCTAGTGAAGCCCCCGTGAATAAAGTAGGTTAAGATATAGTAGAGTAGGCTAGGCTAGAGTAGGATAGGCTAGTCTAAGCTAGGTTAAGCTAGAATAAGATATGTTAGGCTATGCTAATCTAGGCTAGGCTAGGCTGTAATAGGTTAGGCTAGGTCAGTGTAGGTTAGGCTAGGTTAGAGTAGTCTGGGCTACATTAGGCTAAAGTAGGTTAGTCTAGTTTAGAGTAGAGTAGGCTATGATAATCTAAGATAGGTTAGGCTAGAGTATGCTAGGCTAGGCTAGTGTGGGAAAGGCTACGTTAGGCCAGGCTAGAGTAGGTTAGGCTAGGCTATGGTAGGATATGTTAGGCGAGAGTAGGTTAAGTTAGAGTAGGCTAGGATTGGTTAGGCTAGAATAGGCTAGGCTATGGCAGGTTAGGCTAGTCTAGGTTAGTGTAGGCTTGAGTAGGCTAACTTAGCTTAGGCTCGAATAGAGTAGGCTAGCCTAGCTTAGTTTAGGCTAGAGTAGAGTAGGCTATTCTAGGCTATGCTAGGCTAGAGTAGAGTAGGCTATTCTAGGCTAAGGTAGATAAAGTTAGGCTAGGTTTTTCTATAGTAGGCTATGATGGGATAGGCTAGGCTACACTATGCTAGGATACATTAGGCTAGGATATGCTAGAATAGGCTAGGCTAGAGTGGGCTAATGCATGTTAGGCTATACTAGGCAAAGTAGGCTAGAGTGGGCAAAGTTAGAATCTCCTAGGATATATTAGGCTAGAGTAGGCTAAGAAGGGTAGGTTAGGCTGAAGTTGGCTAGGATGGTGTCAATAAGGTAGTCTAGACTAGAGTAGGATAGGCTAAGCTAGAGTATCTTAGAGTAGTCTAGGATAGGATAAACCAAAGTAGGATAGTCTAGCTTAGTCCATGCTAGTGTAAGCTAGAATAGTCTAGAGTAGGATATGGTAGCCCTAAGCTAGGATATGCTAGGGTAACCTAGGTTAGGCTAATCTAGAGTACATTAGAGTAGGCTAGAATAATATAGGTTATAGTAGGTTATAAAAGGTAAAATCCTAGGCTAGGGAAGGCTAAAGCATGCCAAGGTAGGCTTGGTCTAGAGTAAGTTAAGCTAGAGTAGACCATACTAAAATAGGTTAGGAAATAGTAGGTCATGCAATAGTGGGTTAGGCTAATGTAGGGTAGGAAAAAGAGGGATTAGCTATAGTAGGGTAGGTTAAGATAGGTTAGGTTAGGGTTGGTTAGGTCAACATAAAGTAGGCTACAGAATGATAGGCTATCCTAGGCCAAGTTAGACTATGTTAGGATAGGCTAGGCTAGAGTAGGATAGACAAGGATGGGCTAAAGTAGAGTAGGCTGAGATAGTATAAGCTAGACTAAAGTAGGCTACGCTAGAGTAGAACAAGTTAAAGTAGTCTAGAAATAGGCTAGGCTAGAGTAGGCTAACCTAAAGTAGGCTAGTCTAGGCTAGAGTAGGCTAAGCTATTGTAGCATAAGCGTAGGCTAGAGTAAGCTAGGATAATTAATCTACAATAGGCCAGAGTAGGCTAGGTGTTGTAAGCCTAACTTACAATGCACCTAGAAGAACAAGCTACATCATGATTAATCTAGCTAGAATAAAATAATCTAGGCTAGAGTAGGTTAGGCTAGAGTGGTCTAAAGTAGGGTAGGCTAGGCTAGTTAGAGTAGGCTAGAGTATGTGCTTTTCCAGGATATAGTAGGCTAAAGCAAACTAAGAAGGCTAGGCTAGGCTAAAGTTGATTAGGATGTTGTAAATAAGGTAGTTTAGACTAGAGTAGGCTAGGCTGGTAGGATAGGTTAGGCTAAAGTATCTTAGAGTAGACTAGGATAGGATAAACTAAAGTAGGCAAGTCTAGCCAAGGGCAAGCTAGAGTAAGCTAGAATAGGCTAGAGCACGATAGGGTATCCTTAAGCTAGGATATGTTAGGGTAAGCTAGGCTTGACTAATCTAGAGTAGGTTAGAGTAGGCTACAATGAAATAGGTTATAGTATATTAGAAAATATAAAATGATAGGCTAGGGAAGGCTAAAGTATGTCAATATAGGCTTGTTCTAGAGTAGGTTAAGCTAGACTAGACAATACTATAATAGGCTAGGATATAGTAGGTAATCCCAGAGTAGGTTAGGCTAATATAGTGTAGGAAAGAGAGGGATTTGTTATAGTAGGGTAGGTTAAGGTAGGTTAGGTTTTGGTTGGCTAGACCAATATAGAGTAGACTAGAAAATGATAGGCTATCTCAAGCAAAGTTAGACCAGGCTAGGAAATGCTAGGCTAGAGTAGGATAGACTAGGCTAGGCTAGACTAGAGTAGGCTAGGATAGTGTGTGCTAGGCTATGTTAGACTAAATTAAGCTAAGCTAGAGTAGACCAAGATACAATAGTCTAGATGTAGGCTAAGCTAGATTAGGTTAAGCTAAAGTAGTCTAGTCTAAGATAGAGTAGGCTAAGCTATAGTAATATAGGCATAGGCCAGGGAAGGCTAAAGTTGGCTAGGCTAAAATAATCTATGGTAGGCTAGAGTAGGAAAGGTTTTGTAAGCCTAACTCACAATGTACCAAGAAGAACAAACTACATCAGTAAAAAGGAAAAAATGCATATGCACAATGAATAATAGTGTTTTGAGAAGGAATTTTAATCCTCTTTCCATTTGTCATCACACATATGTATGCATAGATGATGTGATTAGATTGGTTGTACCTGGTCTAACCAATCACTCATGCATTCATATTTTACCTTTTATTAAATGCATTTCTCATATAGATATGATTACTTACATAGGCTAGACTAGAGTAGGCTAAGATAGTGTGTGTTAGACTATGTTATATTAGAGTAGACCAAGATAGAGTAGTCTAGACATAGGGTAGGCTAGAGCAGGTTAAGCTAAAGTAGGCTAGTGTAGGATAGAGTAGGCTAAGATATAGTAGTCTAGGCATAGGCTAGGGTAGGCTAAGGTTGGCTAGGATAAAATAATCTAGGGTAGGCTAGTTTAGGCAAGATTTTGTAAGCCCAACTTACAACGTACCAATAATAACAAACTACATCATGAAAAAAGAAAAAATACACATGCAAAATGAAGAATAGCGTTTTGGGAAGGAATTTTAATCCTCTTTCCATTAGTCTTCACACATATCTATTCATAGATGATGTGATGGGATTGGTTGTACCCGGTCTAACCAATCACTTATGCCTTCATATTTTACCCTTTATTACATACATTTCTCATTAAGATATGATTACTTACATAGGCCTATGAGGCCCCTAAACATCTCCCCCAACATCTATTCCTTGCTCATAATGAGCAAGGATGCAACAGTGTCTTGGTCCTCTACCCGTTGTAGAATTATCCTTAATAAACAACAAACATGTGTGCGCATTTGCATAGGTAAATCAACCACAACAATTTCTAATTGGATATGAAGATGGACGAATATAAGGTTTACTATGATTTCTACTTACTATGTTTCCATATATTGTTAATCTCAACTCTCAAAAATTATTTTGCAATCTATCTACCATACAAATTGCTTCTCTAACTAGGAAATTTTGGGCAACTTCTACTCTTTTCCACTGTCGTAACCCAAGAAACATTATGCTACTTGGGAAACCAATATATTCTCTTGTTGTCATAATTTTGTAACTTCAACTCTTTAATTGTTTTATGGCTATCTAAATTATTTTTCTTGAACATTTTCTTTGTTATAAGTAATTCTATAAAAAAAATCAACTACTTGGATGCTCTGACAATTCAGCTACAAAATTTTGTATCTTGCACATTTAATTTTTTTCGTAGTTGTAATAGATGCTTTGTTGTTCTTGTCTTCTTATTAATAACCTTATTTTTATCATTTATAGTTAATGTTGATGTGTTGTTGTATTATAAAATGTGTTGTATAATGAATGGATAAGTTTATTTCTTGTTGCTTATTGCTAATTTCTTAGAGTTTATGATTAAATTTATGAAGCATAACTTTAGCTTAAATAAGACATACTATTTTTTGTTGATGGCTAGGATTTTCATAATAAATGTCGATTTCATATCAATGAATGTTAGAAAGAGGTTGATCTCATGAACTAGGCATCAATTTCAATTACAAAGGTGGACAAGATCGCATACTACGCTCCCCTGAATTATGACTTCAATGATTCACTTAAATAATTCGTCCAAATATAACTTTATTTAGCTATTCTTCATGTGTTGTTTTTATTAAAACTCTACCATTATTACAAAACCGTGAATTTATTCAATTACAAGGCATAAAGAGGAGCAAATTACAACATAAGAGTAGAAAATAAAGAAGATCAAGTCTATAAGAGTCTCGTATTAAACATCAATGCCACTACCAATAAGCATATCCATTATCTACAATGTTATAATTTTAGTCGAATCAATATGGTTTTTCACGAATTCAGTTTGATATTTTAATTAACTACTTATTTGCATTGGGCTTCATCCAAGTCAAATTTTGCATTAGCTATTCACTAGTCAATTTGAAGCCAAAGTTGACTCTGTCATATGGTCAAAGTTGACCAAAATATAACAAAGTCAATAAGGTCATCCAATAGTTTTGATGTCAATGTCTACTGACTTTATTCAAATAGCATTTCTCCCATTGTGTCATTTTCTACTTGTATTGTTATATCTACATATAACTTTGTAGCTTGCACATGTTAGGCAAGTCCATCTATCAGCCAGATCTATCAGTTATTCATTATCTTCACATACATGTTGTGATAATAAACAATTAAAGTTCATATCTATAGTGTAGGTTTCATTTTCAACAATACTTACCATAAAAGCTCTACTCTATTGATATATTAATGTTAAATCCGCAACTACTTTGGTGAAAACATTTTACACTCAAATATTTCAAAATAAATTGCACACTTTTAGTAAAGACACAAATGTGATTGTTTATGGTACAAATAATCCTACATTCCCCCACATATGGATTTCCACTTCCTATATGTGAGGAAATTCCATAGCGTTATTTTATGGGATGAAAGGATATATCATGTCATTCGAAGTGGCAATTAGATTTCCCATAGAAATTTTAAAATGTACATGTAGTTGAGTTAATCGACAAGTCACCAATATTAACTACCCAAACCTAGTGACCCAACTCGATAGCCAATTTGAGGTAAGTCCATCAACACTCATATTATGCACATGGTGGATTTATTTTCACATGCATGAATACTATTCCATAGATCATTATGTACTTGATTTTCTTCATAGATTGAGGTGTTTCTTCCATGGATACACCTTCATATTAATTTAGGATCAAGAGTTCAATAAATTATTACATCCCTCGACTAAGAAATTTATTGTATATTCATTACATCATTAGATTTAAAGTGTCTCCACAACCTTTTAATCCTTATTAGTTGAAATTTCAAATGATTATTATTTATATTCTATCAATCCTTTAACTCTTACCTGATTCATATCCATATGAAAGAAAATTGCATGGATTTTTTTCTAGTACTTTAAAAAATCATCACATCTAAATGATTTCATATACCATATCCATTATCAAAGATACTCATTAAATTATATTACCTAACTACTCATATATACCATAGAATTACTTTAGATGAGTAGTAGTACATTTATGACACTGAGATTATTATTTGAGAATCATATATGTTTGATTTTTTAAAATAGACTCCCTTTACCTTAGAGTATTAATCATGTAATAAATACTTCTTTAATTGATGTTTATTTGGTTGCAATGGTTAATGATAAAAAAAAATGATAAGGAAGGATGATTTGTATTGATCCATAATCATGCTTACCTTATCATCCACTTTATCAACATTTCCTAAAACAATTTCAACTCTATATGTAATGGGATCAAATCGTAATGGATGGAGTCACTAAGTGAGTTCTTTACTTTAATAAGGAATCCTCAGCAATGCATTAGGGACTTTGTCTTTGTCCTTTAGTGGAATCACAAAGTGGTCTATGTTTTTTTAAAGATTGTCATCCACATTGTGTTAAGAAATATTGTTCTAGGTTAGCACCTTTTTTTCCTTCAACAATGAAACGAAAATGGCATCAACTAAATTAGTGGTGTTTAAAAATGATCTTTCATCATGACCTCATTCATTGAAGCATCAACAAAAAGGTCAAATGAAAGGTCAACTATGACCACGAAGTTGTTCTCATTTTAAGATTGCAAATTATAATTTAGGAGTATCCATAATGTATAATATATTTTTTTGCATTAAATGTACTTTTAAATATGGAGATGAACATTTTGGAAAATAATGACAATAAATAAGATAATTTTTTGCATCGAATGTACTTTTAAATATGGAGATGAATATTGTGGAAAATAATGACAATAAATAAGAAAAATAGTTAAAATTGATATGACCAATGTACTAAACTTTCACTTTTAGGATATGAAATGAAAAGTATTTATGAAAATGATTTTGATATATTAATGGACAAATCATATGAATAAATTAACATTTAAAATATTATAATAAATTAAAGA